>ML677340.1:31023523-31114965 GCA_007922305.1 Dermatemys mawii
GAATGGGTGTTTTTCCTGAGGAAGGAATTCAGGATCACACCCCTAAGCAATTTTAGGACTGCAAAGTATTCAAGAAAGTATTATGGCAAATGTTTTCAAACAAATCATTTATACAAGGCAGAATGCACAGATTTTTCAATCTTTTGCAATTGCACTTTGGAGGTATCAGTTCTTTATATTTTACAGTACTTTGGTGTTCATCCCTGCAGCACATACACAATGTCTGCGTGCAGCAGACTAAATGAAAATATAGAATATCCCTGACAAATGACTAAAATAATAATACGGGCATTATAAAATATGTGTTAAAACTGATAACAGCTATTCTGATTTACTGACAATGAAAATACAGAGCATTTTTCTGTCAGAACATTTATCAACACTTGGCAACCCTAGATTAATTTGACATGTAAAATCATCAAAATGGATCTTGTATGTGATCTTTTCCATTCATATCTATTTATTTTAGTTATGATAAAATTTATCAGTGTGTATAGGAAGATGGAGCTTGAAAAGATTTGGTTAAACAAAATTCCTGTTAAATTGGCTAGATGTATTTTTAATGGGAGATTTCAAAATAGGATACTCACAGAATATCTCACCTGTATTTCAGCATTAAATGAATCTACCTGAGAATGATAAATCTGTATTAACTTTTATGATTTAAAACCACTAAATTCTGAACTAAATGACATGTATTTGCCAAATATACTATTTACCAAAAAGTATCTATTTTGCATCTTTATTCTAAACTTCTTTAAGGCTAAGCAAAGTTATTTCTGCAACTGCCAGTAACATCAAAGTACCCATGAGTGGATCATTTTAATCAGTTTTATTGATTCATGCTTTCAGTTCTTATTCAGTTAAAAACAAGGCACATTAAATATATTCTCTTATTGCTCTATAAATGCATGCAGCTCATTCTGTATATCAAAAGTAATAAATAATGGCAATAAAACACTGAGACAGTTATAAAAATGACAACCCAGCGTCAAACACAGTATTTAACAGTCCAATCTAGAACAATAACCCAACACAATACATAAAAGTGCCACAAGGAAAAATATGCAGTATACATCCCTCCCCCCACAGACACTATTGGGCTTATAGTTTTTGTTTAAATAGTAGTTGATTCGCACTAGATTAGAACAATGCAGGACAATGAAATTTTACAGCTGAATTGTCCTGAACAATAATCGTGAAATAATCTTTTTTCAAAACATAAAGTGTATTGATGAAATCAAATTCTGGATTTTTTTCATTTTACTATTTAACCCAGTATAAATAATATATACAACTTTTTATGTTGTACAGAGTAAGTATTTATACATATTCTACTGTGCCACAAGAAACCAAAAAAGCAGAGGGCTAAGACATTTACTGCAGCTAAAATTCAAAGTAAATCAATATAAGAGGACAGGCACACAGCCATGAAAATCCCTTTACACGCTGCATGTTATATTTACATTAGTAAAGCAAAAGAACAGCAAGGAGTGGGTATGTGGTAGATAGTCTAGGCTTTACAGTGAAACCTCAATTATCATTCTTAATAGTATAAGTTTTAAGGGAATAGAGGGGAACTATTTTAAAAGGTGTACCGAACCATACAAAATATGTTAAATACAATTGTCGTCTTTGCCTGACCTGAAAAAGCCTCTTATATGTCACTTGTAGACATTACATTTAAAAAAATTATTGGTAGCATAAATGTCTTTTTGAAAAATACAAAACAAAACTTTATTATTCTACCCTGATTTCTTCCCAGTTCTGGAATACGTGGCAAAAATGTTATTGTGTTCTTTACGCTTTACCTTCAAAGGACATTTGACATAAATAGTTTTCTCTCTCAAAAATACAGATATATATTTTATCCAGTGTCCTCTGACATATTTCAATGCAAAAACTTGACAGAGAAACAATCCTATGGCCCTTTTTTTTCCTAAATAGACCTCATATAATCAAGTGCGCACAAGGACTTAATTCACATAGATTGAGCCATACTAGAGAGTGCTCGGTGGTCTCAAAGGCAAGAAAAGTTAGTTCTCCACTGTGATGTGTACAGTAAGGTACAAAGCATCTTGATGTTAGGAAAAATCTAATCACAAAAGATCATTTAAAATGATTTTACATGGGCCTTTTTAGAAGACAGTCTAAGCAAAATCTTGGAGGAGACAACAAAGTGCTCTATATTCATTTAAGAATTTCAGGTGGGTTTTTCCTCCTTCCATTTTTAGATAGATACAGTTTTTAATAGCTGGAAACTTGCTAGACCAAAATATTCAACCACTTGCAGTTAGCACTATTATAGTTATTATAAGTCCTCAGCACCTCTATACTTTGGATATGATTTTTTTTAAAATTGTCTGTTTTTCAGAACTGTACTGCTTGCAGAATATTAACTTGGCATCATGCGAAGGAATTTGCAAAATGGGATTAAAAAGAAACAGATTTTGCATTTAGTCATGTACAGATGTGGTGGCATTTTAAACTCAAGGCTTCTGATTTGATATGTAAACTTGTATTTATTCTAAAAGTAGTATTATCAAAGAGACTCACCAATAAATTATGCATTCATTTTCCCATCCCTGCCACAGATCAGACTGAAATCCTCCATCTGATCTTAATGCTGATCATAGACAATTTAATAATTGGAAGTTGCAGGGTAAATAGCCAGGTGGAGCATGTGTTGAGAATGACTCAAATAAATGGTCCAAAACTGGCTCTTTTGCCTTTGCATTACCACGTTTAAGTAAGGCCTGCTGGAATGCAAAGTAACTTTCCCATTTAAGTATACATTTTGCAAATATTAAGTGGCTAGGATTAGTGCACTATGGCAAAGTTCTTGTTTTACATATTTTCAGTACTCGTCTAAAAGTACAAAAACAAACAGTATGAGACTTTACAGTAGACTGCAATACTCTCTAGACAATGGTATATACTCAAGACAGCATGGTTTTTACACTTATAGGAGAAGTGAAAGCTGCACCCATACATTTTTAACTCTAAATTATAACTCCTTTATGAGACTAAGTTTTTTGTCCAATTTTGTGCTCTTCCAGTCTCGTTCTGTAAAATTTTTATTGCCAGAAAAATTGGTACCATTGAATGAAAGCAACATTGAGAAGTATTGAAGCGTTTATCTATGTAACGTTCTATAAATATCACTATGGATTCCTTATCAGGATGTTTTTAATTTAGGCAGCGCTCAAGATATTTCTGTGTGGCATCCTCCTGAAATCTAAATGTGAGTATTTCCCATTTCCCCACCAAAATGATTCCCCTCTTCCTTTTTGAGGATAGGCACTTTGAACACATGTGATCTTGCACATATGCAGAATACTTTTAATAATGTGGATCTTAGGGAGCAGTCGCTCTATGCACCATTTCTTTTTAAGGGTGGAGATTATCTAAAACTTCATGTTGTGAGAGGGAGTGTCTGTGAACAAGCCTTTTGCAGACTCTATTCTGAATTCCTGCAAATAATTTGTACCTCTAAAGTATGTCCAGTCCAAAAGGCCACATTTTGGAGTATTAATATCAGCATAGAGAATAAGGAAAAGATAACTATATCAGTGTGTTTTTATATACCCTGACTGCCAGATAAAGATGACGTAGAATAAACAGACATTTGAAAGCACTGGAATATTTTTCCGCACTGAACAAGGCAGCTACACATAGTCAAACCATCTTGTAGGTATAAGCAGGTTTTGTACGTCTCAAACTCACAGTCCACCACCACTTCGATCCACTGGAATAACAACTCTCTCACGTAGGTTCTCTTCAGCAGTTTTCATAAGTACAGCCAATCGACTTCCAGACACATATCCTTTCTGAATAGCACTCATGAGCTTAAAAAAAAAAAAAAAACACACCACAACACAATGTTTACAGCATATTAGTGTAGTCAGCAGGTGAAAACTGTCATAGTTCCACTCTCACCAGTGGAAGTACGCCAATTGACATAGCCAAGAAACTGGTCTGTCATGTAACAGACTAGTGATCACAACTGCATGAGCAACCCAGATGCTGATGTGTTTTTCTACTCAGGTCTTACTCTACAAGAATAAGGAAAACAGCCTTTTTTATCTTCCTTCCTCCAGTATTGTGTGATATCTGACTATTCTCTTAAAGATTAGACTAGAGCTGAGCAAACACTTTGTAACAACTTATCTAATGAATTTCGTTTCTGCTTCTGGTTGTGATACATCTGTGAGCATCGTAATGTTTTCATGACTATTCTTTATTTAGAAACTCCTAACTTTTAATTCATTAGACAGACCACAAACAGTTTCTGAAAGCATCCACTGTTGACCGTTTGCAACTTGTCAGAAAAAGTCACATGGCAGTGCTCTGTTCCCCACCTGGATAAGTGAGCAAGCACCTTGGCAACATTCAAATATAAATTGCCACAAGTATTTGCAGACATAAGTTTCCACGAATATTCTGCCAGGAAATGTAATCCAATGGAAGTTTTCAGAAAGCAAACACAGAAGGTGCATGAATCCCTATAGATCAAGGGTGGGCAAACTATGGCCCGCGGGCCACGTTCGGCCCGTGGGCTCCTCCTAACCGGCCCCTGAGCTCCCAAACCGGAGAGGCTCCTCCGGGTCCCTTCCCCACTGTCTCCTCTCCCCCGCAGCCTCAGTGCGCCATGTGGGCAGCGCTCTGGCCCGCTGTTCCTAGGCAGTGCTGCAACAGCGTGGCTGGCTCTGGCAACGCTGCGCATTCCTAGGGGACAGCATGTCTGGCTTCAGTGGCCGTGCAGTTGCCAAACACTCTACTCTGAGTGACATGGTAAGGAGGCCGGGCCAGGGGGTTGGATAAGGGACAGAGGATCCTGGGGGCGAAGGTTCTGGGAGGGTGGTCAGGGGATGGGGAACAGGAGGGGTTGGATAGGGCGTGGGAGTGCTGGGGGTCTGTCAGGGGGCGGGGGTGTGGATAGGCATCAGGGGACAGGGAGCAGGGGGGGTTGGATGGGGGCTCTCAGGAGGGGGTGGTGAGGGGACAAGGAGCGGGGGGGCTTAGATGGGGGTGGAGTTTCAGGGGGATGGTTAGGGGCAGGGGTCTCTGGGGGGCGAGGACAAGGAGCAGGGGGGATTGCATGGATTGGGATTCTGAGGGGGACAGAAAGCGGGAGGGGGTCAGATGGGGGTGGGGCCAGGCTGTCTGGGGAGGCACAAACTTCCCTACCCAGTTCTCCATACAATTTTGCAACCCCAATGTGGCCTTGGGCCAAAAAGTTTGCCCATGCCTGTAATAGATCCATTTTAAAGGATTTACCACCATTTAAGTAAGTTCCACACATTTAATTACGTTGGTGGCAAAAATCAAAGGTTTGTTTTATTACTTGTTACCTTTTTTATTTGTTATTTTAAAATTTTATTTACACTAAGTGCACAATATGCTACATGCTGTCCACATACAGGGTGGTCTGATTATTGCAACTTTGAGGCACATGAACTCAGTAACCAGATTTCACACATGTATTTTCATTTTTAAGGAATCTGTTTCCAAATGTGGCTTGCAGTGCATTTTTTGAAATGCAGAGGACAAACTAGAAGCAGCCAATAATTACAGTTTTTAAAAATATGCAAAAAGTGCTGTCATTCACATTTTGGAAGAATTGAAACCACAAAACATACAACCTCTAAAGATAGTATTGAGCACAATAAACACTGAATGATTAATTGCCAGTTTTCTGTTTCTTAATTATAGTGCACCCCAAATAACCAAACAACACTCATAAATGGAGAGAGTTCTGTTTATAAAATGCAAAGTCACATTTCTTCTTCCCCAGTTGAAACTTTTATATAAAAAGGGGGACTCTTTCTCAATTGCCTGAAAAGATGTGCGATTTTCTTTTTAAAGAAAATGTATTAGTATGCTGTCACAGGGCTATTGTTTCTATTTTATTTAAAATGGTTTTTGGTCACTATGTTTTAAGAAAATAAATCCTCCTTTTTTGCACTGCTGGACATAAGCTGTGAAAATTTTCTGCATTTAGATTCAAGAATGCTCTTATCTACAGCTCATCTCCAGAGAGACAATTACCATTTCCTTTGCCTTGATCTTGTTTGTTTAACTTGACACAGTGAAGAAAGGGCTGACATTGACCAAAATCCCCAGCATTAATTTATCACATGTTCGGCATTCATCATTGCCGTGATTCAGGAAAGACTTGGCAGTCATTTGAAATACCTAACCAATAAAGGCTCTACAAAAACAGACCTGGCTGGCTGGAAACAAATAAATGGCTCATGTGAGGGGAGTCAAATGGATGGAGGCAAACAATTTACCGGTATCTTTACTGCCTTCTATTTTTTTCTTGTAAAGTATTTGGAGAAAGACGCACTGATGTTAATGTCTCCCTTTCATGCCCTCTGATGCCTTCTCTCTTTAGATCATTCAGAAATTAAGCAGGACAATGTGGATGGCTTACATACACCACACATTGAACCTGCAGTTTCTCACTTTTTCAGTGAAGCTTTTAATCAACAGTCCTATTAAGTATGAACAAATGCTATTGTTTTAACTGTGCAGCGGCTGGCCAAGTTATGCCCTAAGATGTGTGAGTGACTCACACCTAATTTGAAGGAAGCAGCACACATGAATCTGAGAGTAGGATTCAGCCTTCTACTACTGAAAAAGATACCCCTACAAACTACAAGACATACTCTTTGGGCCTAAGGAAGTTTGTTTCTGCACAGGAAATACTTCTTGAGTTTCAGAGTTGCTTGTGAATTCTTTGGGGGAGGATGGAGGATAAGGTGTATTTCACCCTCTTGCATTGCCTAGGCACTGTGGCCTCAAACAGCTTCTGAGGACTCTTGACAGCATGTGCTACCCAACTACAACTGTTCCCTGGTGGAATCTCCACAGCATGGACAGAAAATCCATGTAAATGACTACTGCAGAATTGATCAGCAGTGTATTGTTTTGTTTCACCCCTTAAGTTTGCCAAGAGACTTATAGTAATGGTCTCCTAACCCTGTCTCTGAAGGTAGGGTTCTACATGAAGATGCTTGTGCAGGATTTGAGTTTGCAGCAAGACACCATTAGTCATTTCTGTGTTGCCCCCAGTTCAGATCTGCTGGTTTATGGAAGTCAAGGGGAGCACGAAGTCTTTTGTTCTTTCCCCTCAGCAAATCTTTCAGTTGGGTTACTTAAAAAAAAAAAAAAGTACAGAAGACAGCTCACTAATTTTAGCCTCTTGATAGCTGGGAAAAACACACCAGAAGGGAGGCAGACAAACTCCATGTTTAAAAGGAAAACTATCAGTCGTGGATGGATACCTACTAGCTCATCTAGTACGTCCTCTTGCCAATGCAGGACAGGCAATCTATGCTTTGGGTGAAAGCCTGGCCCCACTGAAGGCAATATTCAAAATTCCTATAGATTTCAATGGAGCCAGGATTTCAGCCTCAGGAAGTTCTTCGCTGCTACAGTTCGTTTGGGTTAGTACACTCAAGTTACTACACTCGAGCTAGCCTAGCGTTCTGTTCTGTGGTCACTCTCACTCTGAGCTAGTCTCTAGAGAGAGAGAGGGACTGCAATACACAACACCTGAGCTACACAGAACGATTCGATTAGCAGCTGATAAGTTGCTGTGACGTGAGCTGATGCATCCCTACTGCATTACTAGTGCTGTTGTCAACCGACCATACCCACTAATGGCCTAGTTGGCTGGATTTTAAAGCACCACCCAACACAAACTAGAGATTTGTGTGCAGGATGGAAACTGGGTTAGCAATAAAACTGAATTATACATCAAGCTAATAAAGCAGTGAAAACAATCCCTTATGCTTTGTCCAGGCAATAAAAAAAATTATAAGCACATGCTGCAGAATTTGCCCTTACTAGGATGGATTCAGTGTATGGAAAATTTTGTGATCAGTACAAACACTGGTGTAGAAATTGTTCGTATTTCTTAACGTTGATACTAGCATTGTCCACCTTTAGGCAGCATAAATTCATATAAAATCAATAATGAATAAAAAATTAATGGCAAGTCTGTAAAATTATATGTTCAAACCCTACATCTAGCTTTGATAATTAATTTCTAATATATAGAGAAAAAGGAGATGGGGGTTCCTGTGTTCCTTTCATTACAACTAAAATAGAAAACCACTCACCTGCAAAAACTCATTCAGTTCAACCTGCCCGTTTTTGTTCAAATCCACTTCATTTAAAATCTCATGAAGTGTATTTTCATCAATTTGAATGCTGATGCTCTAAAAAAAAAAAAAAAAAAAAAAAAGGAAACACACACTACAACAGGCAATCAACTGGATCAGTTAAACGTGATTTATACCATACTACACAACTGATATAAGAATTAAAAAAAAATAATTAAAAAAAAAAAAGAAAAAAAGAAATTTTTACCTCTAACACACTTTGAACATCCAGTATAGTAATAAAACCTTTCTTTTCTTTATCAAACATGTGGAATCTCTTTTTATATCTGCAAAATAGGATTATTAATGGAAAAGGTATACACAAAAGATTGACAGAACTATCTTCCCAGGGACTATCTGGGAGATCCATTTGTACTTCATTTACCTGTCAATATCTGAAGGTATAAGACTGATTTCAGAGGTGTCTGTTAATTGCTCTGATTTTGCCTTGTAGCCCATTTCATAATACAGAAACTTTTTAGCAGATTCAAGTTCTTCCTAAAATACGAAAGAAATAAAGTCTCAGCTCTAGAATAATACTGAATATTTACATGCTGAATTTCTTCTGTACTGTAATATTTCATTGACTCCTTTCACATATACTCATAATTCCTGGTCCTTAGAGGAATATCAGCATTTGGTGGCCAAAAAAGTGCTTAAGAGTAAAGAAGGTAATTAATATAAGAAACCATTTCATGTTTCACCTAGATCACTGGCTTTGATGTACAGGTGTTGATTGTCAATTGATAATTACACCGAAGATATGGAATGCAAGCATTTTTTAGAACTATATCATGCCCTCAACCTACACATGCAACTCTTGGTTATGTCAGCAAAAACAGCACTTGCAGAACAAGTCCATGAAATTGCCTTTAATGAAGAATTGGTATCTTAGTCTTCGTTTATTTAAGAGTTGTGGGGTGGGGTTTTTGGTATTTAACATCTTGTGTGGAAGGCCATACAATGCATATTTACCTGAGAGATTGGCTCTGACCCTTCCAATTCCCTTCAATATTGCAGTCAAATGAGAATTCACGGCCTTTAATCAACTGATCACATACTATTTCTCAAATATATAATACAGTACATTAGCTTAGCATATACTTATTTTCTACAACCTTAATTACAATTATGTAGCATCCTTAGTTTTATGGTCAATGTATGCCATAAAAGTCAACAATACAAAGAATTCACAGTAAACCTTACTTACTCTATATACTATAGATTATATATAGATGGCACATACCAATAGTACAAATGTGTGTGTGTGCGCGCGCACGTGTGTATATCCTAAGTTTATAGCCCAGGCACACATGTTGCGAAGATTTAAACGTGATTAATTTAATATCTTCCATTGTTATTTACTGTGCTGTTGTACCTCTACTGGGTCCCAGAATACTAGAGAGACAAGGTGGGTGAGGCAATATCTTTTATTGAACCAACTTCTGGTGGGTGAAAAAGATGAGCTTTTGAGCAGAACTCTTTTCCGATCTTTAAGCATATGAGAACTACTGAGCTTATCAAGACTACTCACATGCTTCATGTTAAGCATGTACACAAGTCTTTACAGGCTCAGGATCTAAGTTAGCTTTGAAGTTAATGGCCTCCTCCCCTGTAATACTGAAGGAAGTGTAGTATATTATCAATATAGTATATCTCACCCCTAAACAGCAATAAAGATATACTGGACCATAATGAAAATGTAAAGATTCTACATGTGTAGTTACTGTAACAGGGTGATCTGCCCCTGTAAGGACCAAGGATCCTGGGGCCAGTGAGCCCTGCACTAAGGCAGAACTCTGTTAAAAATAAATTATTACCTGTCAGTTTGCAAGGGGTTGGGTGATTGCCTCATAAGCACTGGCTTGTAGGAGTGGGAAAGAGCTACCAGAGCTGGGGGACTCCCACAACAAAGCCCTGAGGTAGGGGAAAGGGACCTAGTTTAGCCACTGGATTTATGCTGAAGTGTTTATTTGATATTTTTTCTGAAGACTGTTGATATGACCAATAAATGAAGCCCTGAGAAGAGGGGTCTGATCCAGAAACTGGACATGGTGACACTCATTCCTGGGCTGGAGAGAGACACTAACAGTCTACACTTACAGAAACTTATTTGAATTGTTGGAGAAATGGTGTGTGATCATGCACTAAAGACTATATCATAATGCATATGAGCAAGGGGGCAGAGAAAGGTTGCCTTGCAATCTTAGTGCTGACATTTTCTAACTGTTTTACAACCTTAACACTCTCAACCTAATGTTTTGGACAGAATTATGTGAATCCTAACATAAAATAATTGTGGTAAATTAGTACATTTTGAATTTAATTTATTTTCTCTCTCTATTTTTAACCAAACCCTTTCCAGTTAGGTTACTGTAGCTATAGTCCGGCAACCCTTCCCTTACTCCTTCAGGATATATACCAAGCAAATTAGCACACATCTGTGATATAAATGCATCCCTTTTTTTATGCATCCCTCTGGAAAGACTTAGAGTCATCACAAGTCCTCCAGCTAGAAGAATTCAAATGATACTCCTAGGAGAATTCTGTACCACTGTGTGTGCACAAAATTCATGTCCCTTGCAGATTTCTTTGCTTCACTGCAGAAAAATTACTTTCTCACAGGGAAGCTGCAAGACCAGTCATGCACATCATTTCAGGCACCCGGAGCAGCTGGCGGAGAGATAAATCACTGCAGAGCTGGGGACACCCCAGCCAGTGACACCTACCATGAGCTGGGACCAGCATCTAATCCCAGCTGGACTGGAGGCAAGAGAGGACAGGCCTTCCTCTTCCCCTGCAAGGTGTAGCTGGGGCTGTGTCAAATTCACACCCAGAAACCTCTTCCAACTTCAGGAAGCTCAGCATCATCTCCTGCTTTCTGCCCCTATCACCCCTCATACCTGTGTGTGTGGGGGGGGATGGTTATGCCCCACATCTGGATCCTCACACACTAAGCCCCTCCACACTTGGATCCTGCCTGGTTAAGCCTGCCTGCCCTACACCTAGTGCACCTGAAACAGAGTGGCAGGGCCCCAGGGTGTTTCTGGGGCAGGGGCAGGCCTTGTGCTGTGTCAGGATTGGGTGCAGCCTTACCTGAGTCCGTGTCCCCAAGATTGGGGGTGGAGAGGCTGCAGGTTTATCTCCCACCTTCGTGCACTGTCATGCTGGAGCCTCTGCATTTATTTATTGACACATAAAACTTGCAGAATTTTAAAATATTGTGCACAGAATTTTTAATGTTTTGATGCAGAATGCCCTCAGGAGTAAAATGAGCTTCTTTCTGAACTTTAATACAACTTCTAACCGGCAAAAGGTATCGGGAATGAGCAATAGGAGGCTTTATGTTCCCTTAGGAGCTCAGGGAACCACAATATGCATGCAGGTCCTGCCCTCTTCAAAAGGTGTGAGTGAATCAAGCTCAAACCTGGACATCCTGCTTGGACCCAGTATTATCTCCAAGTGAATGAGCCAGCCCACATTACTGCACTGTTCAACCTACTGACACTACTCCTCATGGTGCAGGAGCATTGTACAGCATTAAGTGTGCGATCCTGCAAGGTGCTGGTCACTCATCTTCCAACAAAAGTGAAGGATGCTCACCAGCTGGCCCCCATGTGGACCAGGTCCCATATCGCTAAATTTCAATGGCTTCTCAGAGATGAGAGAAAGAGGAGAGAAAGATGACTTTGAGACTATTAGTGAGGCCAACAGTGGTATCAAGCTCAACTTCATCATCAGTTCACAAAAGAAGCCTTATAGAAGAAGAGAAGGCAGACAAGAGGGATACAAAGGAAAAACAATAGGCAAATGCCACACAAGCTTCCCTTCTACAGCTCTGCCAACGAACAGCAGTCCTGACTTGAAAAGCTCCTACTAGTCAAATGTTGTGTCTCACATGACTGGCCAGTTGTGACAAGTTTCATGTTGAACAAAATATTCAGTAAGGAACAGGTTGAAACCTCCAGTTTTGCTTTCACTTTTAAGTTAAACAGCACAGCACTATAGATTCTGATCTATTCAGACCAACTGGAACCAGTGTGATAGCTGTCTCTTTTTATGATGGCGTATGCCAAAAGATCATTCTTGTGGGAAGAAAAGAGCATTGGCAATCAATGTTCTATTAAGCCAGTTTAGACATGTATTTGTTAAGGTTGCAATTGATTAAGGAAAAGAAGAGTAGAGCCCTGCAGTAGGATTGGGATTCCGCATACCGTGCAGGGCCCACTGCCACAATGGGAGTGGGTTAAACATACAGTGGAACCCTGCAGTACCGCGCCCCGCATTTATTGCGATCAATATTTTTGGACCCCGATCGTTGCAGTGTTGCGCGGTTCCACTGTATTTTGTTGCAGGCGGGATTGGGTGGGCAAAAAACAGACTCTAATAATTAGTGGGAAAACACAATCTCATCAGTTTGTCAGAAATAAAGGTTTTATGTTGCTAAAATTCTATTTTAAAAAAAAGAAAAACTTGCTTTAATTCTTAAACTCAAGTGAAGTATAGAAAGATTTGATGTTTATTATAACAGGGTTAAAATATATTTTTATATGGCTTATGTAAGATTTGTTTTATTCTTATAGTGGTAAAAATTGTGTCTGAATGTTTACATACATTAACCGACCGTGTAGGGGTTTTTTTAATTTTATTATTTGATTATTTATTTTTTAGTAGCATGAGAAAATTTCACTTGAGGGATTTGTGGGAGGGAGCAGGATAAAAATGCAAGAAACAATGCAGGAGCAGGATTAAAAAAATAATAATCCTGCACAAGGCTCTACAAGAGAGCTTAAAAATAGTTCCAGTTCTAAAGTGCCTTTTGTACCTTTTTCTTCTGTTCACTCCAGTGAAGTTCCTTCCCCATTAGATCAATAATTCTTGGTAGGGCTTCATCAGCAGCTTGCACGTTCAAGAAGGCCAGCCGAGTGCGACGTGAAATCATATCCACTGCAGTGCATGCATACTCTTTTACCCCATATATAACCTAGAATAGTAGAATTGAATAAAAAGAAAAATGTGAGCTTCTTCAGTGTTTGGACATGGGAAAGGGGGCTGGACCTATGTGGGAATGAGGGAAAAAAATACCACTAAGCTCTGGTAAAGGGGGCGATAAGGGGAACAAGAGCACTGGAGGGAGCGGATATGGAGCCTTATGCACGTGCGCACACAAGGCCACAATTTGCTTACGTGATTGAAGAAAATGGATTTGTTTGAGGTAAGCCTCCCTTTTTCGCTGCAATATAAAATAGCATCTGGGCTCACATGTCTAAATGCATTTAATACAGTTCACAAAAAAAATTATTCCAAGTTTTACTTAAATATATTTCTGTTTACATGCCAGATACAGTCTCCATCCTCCTCTTCTACTTCACAGGGAGGGTGACTAATAAGCACCACAAATTACAGAAACGATAACCTAGCCATTTTCACATACCTCAGCTTCAATATAAGGAAATTCAGATACAAGGCGTTTTCCAACAATAGGCCACCTCTTTCCAGTAACTTGGGCTATTTTGGCCACCTCAAAAGCCTTGTCACCATATGTAGAAGCAAGGTGCTGAGCCACCTATAGAATTAAGAGCAGATTGAGCAAACACTATGTCCCAGCACCATCTGAAGCACAACTGAATATATATAAGCTAGTCTTGTCAGTTCTCCCATAGCCTGTAATAAATAGGCTGACGATGGTATTAGATTTTGATTGTGTGGGAGGAAACAACTTGCGTTGTGAATGCTTAGACCAGCACTAACACTACTATGCATGTATCAATGTAGCAGTGACTAATGATGCTTCAGCTCCTTTCTGCTACTGCAATCGCCTTTGCAGAATAGATTTTGTTGGGCTTGAGGTGCCAAAGACCTAGGTTGTCATACATGTTTAAAAACAGAGGGCACAGCTTTGTGATTATGCAGACACTGAAATAAAGAATGAGCGTGGCTTTTAGTACTCCACTAGCAAAGAAAATTTATCACTGGATTTCTTTCTTATACAATTATTTCTGCCCTGACCAGTGTAGTCTTATGCCAGTTTAAAAGCCCTTAATACAGGCTGTGCTGCTTTTTTTTTTTTTTTTTTTTTTTTTTAAAGTTATCAATAACTAACACAAACACTGAGTAGAAATACAGTTGACTCACCTCACTTTCCAGTCCATAATCTTGGACCAGCCTAATGTAAAGAGTAGGACTCCAGTGCTCAGCCCCCTGCAGTAAAAGTCCTACTGTCTTACATGGACCTGCCTTTAGGTTGTGAGCTTGGATGGCTGCATCAATGGTATCTTGTGCCATGGAGCGATAGGTTGTCCATTTCCCACCTGCAAGCAATTTGTTTTGGTAAATTAGTGGAAGTGTGTTACACTGGCCAAACTTCACACTTAGTCCACTTTCATCCTTACTGGGCTTCAACTAGTGAATCGCTTATTCGCTAATAACTACATAATATCGCTTGTTTCTTCAAATCAGCTGTACCTTTAACTTAAATACTCTGGGGAATCCTGACAAAGCCATAAGAGATATCCGAAATGGATTTCCAGTACCTGCTATAGTAACAAGGCCACTGTCACTAACAGCAACAACATGATTCCGAGATATTGACTGGGTGTCTTTAGAGCTGGGATCTGTGACAAGAGGACGAATGCCGCTCCATGCTGCCAAGACATCTCCTCTTCTGACTGTTTAGAAGCAAATAATGGCCAAACAGAATTAGAAAAAAGCCTTCAGAATTAATCAGTTTCTTATTAGTTTCTAATTAAAAACAAAGATTTCATTTTCTTAAAATTACTCAGGCACAAAAAAGGTTTCCATTTCTCCCCCCAGATTCACATGCCAGATAGGCAGTGTCTGTAAAATGTTGCTGAAATCCTATCTACTATTCTCAACCCCCTTGGGAAAGTAGTATTATTATTCCCAATTTGAAGACGGGGAAACTGAAGAACAGAGAAGCTGACATGTCTATCTCAAGGACAAGAGAGGGATTCAATATGAGAACCAGGTTACAATTCCAAGATTCCTGGCTCCCAGTCATGTGCTCAGACAACCTCAACTATGATGGAAATTAGGATACTTGAGATAACCTGTGAATTTTACAATTCCAGCACACTTTTTCCCATTTCATTCTTCAAATACCCTGCTCATTTCTTTTCACCACCCTCCTTTTACAACTATTTCTAACAGCCGCAACATATGTGGCTGCATGGTATGTTTCACACTGACCTATTTAGTTATTTCACAGAAAGATGGTCAGCAGCAACTTGTATATGCAACAATCCACATACTAGTGCACCAAAACCATCTGATCATTAACAGCGGAGTAACAATTGGTAAGCAGAATTAAAAAATTATTTGGATGATCCTCCTAATGGCTCAGCTGCTACTATGAAATATTTAGGGACATCTAAGAACTCTCTTACTTTTGGGCCAGCTAGCCTAATGATGCTTTCAGCTCTCTGCACAAAGGTTACCTATCCCCTTAACATCTTGAGATCACCAAGACCTCAACAGAAAGTCAAAGGGAAAGTGTGGGTGAAATCCTTCCCTGCCAAGCCTATACCTATTATTTGAAGAGGGGGAGTCCCTTGAGTCTCATCCTGCCCCCACCAAAAATGTGATGTAGGGGTTCAGGGAGAAACAGAGAGCCTCGCTCACTGAGTGTCCAGCATTTGAGTAATCCAAGAGCTGAACCTCTTCACAAAATACTTTCATGATGTATGTAGAGATGAAGGAGGGGGATTCCGTATCTTGGAAATCTCTCACCAGTTGAGTGGAGCTGGTGATGGTTTGCTATGACAGAGAAAATTGGTCAGGTGGGTTTTGCTAGGGTGAGGATAGTAATTTTATTTTTAAAAAGGAAAAGACGTTTTTTTTTAAATCACTAGGTTCTCACACTTAAATCCTCTATTTGTGTTCTGTGCCTCAAGAGTTTCCTTGGGACTACAAAGAGTCAGAAAGCCACTACAACACTGACTTCTCTTTTCTTTTTTTTTTTAAAGCCAGAAAAGCACAGTTGGTCTCAATCAACATAGTAATTGGCATCAACACTATTTAAAATGATGCAATTCTATTCTCCTGTTCTCTCATCTTGAGGAAACTGTTTACTAAGAAGACTGTAATGGCTATTCTAAAGAAACACAGTGGGCCCTTCTGAGTCCTAGATGAATTAACACCACTACTCTTGCTTTACTCTTTATTTATTTATTTTTTAAGCCTTGTTACAAGGAAGGTGAAAGATAAAACATGGTAAATGAAAGCTCGCTTTCTCCATCTCTGTCTAAGGTGTCAGGAAGGCTGGATCCACCAGGGACAGAAGTTGTATGAATTTATACATCATATGACCATACTATAAAAACAAACAGCTGAGACCATATTTAGCTCCCACTTACTGCTCTGAGAACAAATCAGCACTACCACTTCTCCACTGCTCAAAAAAAAAAAAAATAAAAAAAAAAAAAAAATAAAAAAAAAGCTTCCAGCAGGAAAAGCTTCTCATTTTTTCCATTTAGGTTTTCAGTGGAGACCCCACAAACCATCACTCCTGTACCTCTTGACTGAGTTTTGTCCTTCAGATTAACATGTTAAAATTATACATTTTGAAAAAGGAACTTATAACAACCTCAGTCTTTCCATTACGCTATTTCACCTTCCCCCTTTTCTTTATTTTAATCCCATGATATGATAGGGCCTGTTGAAGTCAAGATTAAATTCCTTGGGATGGGACATTCCTTTTTCATCTTCAGGCACACTTATAAAGCAATAAAAATTAGTAAATACCAACAACTGATGTATCCATGCTTCACTTCATCGAGTCACAAATTAACACTTAGCAAATTTTTCAAGCAACCACCAAAACTACTCTCAAGACTTTAGGAATGGTTGAAGCACCAGGGTAAGTCACCCAAATGGTTTAACATGAAACAAGGAGCTTAACCTTACTGTATGTGCTGTCTTAGGGTATGTCTCAAGTAACAAAGGTACAACATGGCCTATCACAGTACCCTGGTTGGTATCTGCAGCCCTGTCTTTGGGCTCAGTTCTCTGCCCCTTCTGGGCTAGCTTTAAGTCTGTACAGAGCAATGCTCCCAGGGCTTTCTTCCTGGAGACTCCAATACCTGCCCTTCACGTGGGCCTCTAAACAAGCCTTACCCTAACCTGGGCCAATCCGCTACTCTGGATCCCAACCTAGGGACCCTATAAGTAGCAGTCGTGTGCTGCTTCCTGTAATAGTTGCTGCTGCTGCTGCTATTCCTGGGCCTTTTCCCGTGTAATCCCTTCTTTTTCACTTTTATCGCAGGGCTGAAGTTATCACTCCTTCCTTAGGGAATGCAAATATCACCAGAACCAGTCTTCAGGTTCTCCCTTAAGCTGCACCCACCAGCAAGGATCACCCTTCCTTATTCCTTTGGTCCCTGCCTGAACTAATCTGCTCAGGCCCTGCAGCTCCTTTTTAACTGGGCCTACTGCACTCTGACTGCTTCCCTACAACCTCTCCAGCCAGGCCTGAAGGACCTACCTTTACTGCTCCTTTTTTGGGGTGGGGTACAATAGGACAGCAAGGCCACCAGCATGGGGATCAAAGGGTCCAGTCCACCGCATTACAGTCTCCTTGAATTGGAAATTACATTTCCAGTTTGAAATGTAGTCACAGCCTTGGGATATGGCTACACTACCCACCGGATCGGCGGGCAGCACTCAACGTGTCAGGGATTGATTTATTGTGTCTCATCTAGACGCAGTAAATCGATCCCCGAATCAACGCCTGTACTCCACCTCGGCAGGAGGAGTAAGGGGAGTCAGCGGGGGAGGACCCGGTCGACCCACCGCTGTGGGGACGGCCAGGTAAGTCAAACTAAGATACTTCGACTTCAGCTACACAAATAGCATAGCTGAAGTTGTGTATCTTCATTCGAAACCTCCCCCCACCACCCGGGGTAGCCTTTAGAGAGTAATTTAAAATACAGGAGAGATTATCCAGAGCAGTGGAATGGGCAAGGTTAGAGAATCAAAGAACAGCATTATCAGTGTCAAACATTTTAGCCCTCTAGCCTTGAACCTAAAAAAGGCACCAGAACTACAGAGGTCCATTGTCCAAACTTGAAAAATCAAAATGCTTGAAAACCAACCAATACGTTAAATCTGTGCAATGCACTCTTGTCTCTAACTTCAGATGGGCAATTTCTCTTCACACATTTAAACATGCTAGGTATATTTTCTTTCTGTCTGCATGCCTGACATTTTGTTTCCAATACAGTACGCTTTTCGGAAATTCTTCTAAAATGATAGGGTTGTACAACAAGCTCTTACGTTGACAAATAAACCTTGTGGAAGTACGCTCAGGCACACTCACAGATATGGGTTGAATGCATTTTTATTAGCAGAGCTCCAGTACTCAACAACTTGTGCTCCGACTAATCTCCAAGACTGCTAGGTTCCCCAGATTACTATACAATGACTTTAAAAGGGCCCCATCTTACACATTTCATGATCACTAAGAGTCCATGTGGTCCATATTCAATTGTCCTTCTCAGATACAAGAAATATTGTAAGAAGATTTCAAGCTTCCCATCCTCAGCACCATAAGAGACAAAAGTTATCTTTATTTTTCCCATCCTACCAGAAAACATGGCCAAATGGCTAGATGTTTATCCATGCTCTTTCTTGGCTTCTTGTCACTTATACGTATACCCATAAAGCCAATTTTAACTTTTCAATAATAGGTATAAAACCTGAAGGCATCAAATAGTAAAAATAAAAAGCCTTCAGAGCTATAACTAAATACAGCATACCCTAGCCTCTAAATAACATCTACTACTTTGTTTCAGCCATGTGATTTTTTGGGGTACGTCTATACCGCCATTAAACACCTGAGGCTGACCTGTGTCAGCTGACTCAGGCTCACAAAGCTCAGGCTAAGGGGCTGTTTAACTGCAATATAGACATTTGGGCTTGGGCTGGAGCCAAGGCTCTGAGACCTCATGAAGGGGAAGGCCCCAGAGCTTGGGCTCCAGCCCCAGCCCCAACTCTACATCACAATTATACAGCCCCTGAGCCCAAGTCAGCTGACAGGGCCAGCCACTAAGCTTTTAATTGCAGTGTAAACATACACATTGAGGCCAATTACTGCAAGGGACAAAGTCCACTCCTCTTACATACCATGGGGATGGGAGAGTTATGAATACCTGCAGTAGGTGACATACAGTTAGAGAAGTACATCTGCAGAGTGTATTGACGATCATATAAGGAATCTGCACAAGCAGCCTGAATTTTTCCATCAGTCCACAAAGCCATATTTTTTGTGATGTGGACCTTGGCTCTTTTTTAATTACTGTAATTAAGAGACGTTCTATATTATTTTTTATCATATATAAGATATCAAGTGATTTAAAAATGCCAAGTTATAACACATTTAAATCTCTTTTCAACACAGGTTTAGCATAGATCATATCTGTTTATACCATTAAATTATTTATTTTCAAAACCACAAGCAGATTCTATAATCATTTCACTTTTTAAATAAAACATGAGAGCAGTAGAAGCTTTTACAAAACTTAATTGTGTTGCCTATTAAATTTACAAAGGAAAAAATTGACTAATTTGCTTTATGCTAAAGTATTTTGGGGTATGTTTTTAGATTCTTCTTTCACATGACTGATAACTAAAAATCGATAACAGACTATTAAAATATCCCAAAAGAGCACTGCATAGATTTCAGAATCGATGTTACTCTGCCAGCATGTTTAACCCGCCAAAATGAAGTGCTAATCACAGAAATATGATACCATATTACATTTATAAACTAAAGAAACTAGGAAAAGCAGCATGTGTGACACTATAATTAAAGAGTTGGAACACATCCAAGCCTGTGTAAGTTGATAACCCTGGCACTGTCTCTGGCAGCAAAAAAGCAGGTCTGCAGTGAGTTGATAAGGCCAGCACAGTTGTTAATTCAATAACAGGCAATCTATAAACACTGCTAATTGCATACATGAAAAACAGCATGCACCTAGGTGGGTTTCCTTCAAAAGCTTTAAACACTCCAGAAAACTACTTTTGTGAAATACCTTGCAAAAATTCTGTCCTATTCAATACTCTGAGCCATAGCTTAGTTCAAACAACCACCTGCCTGGCACACCACATCATTCTGATTAGCTTCTGCTCAACAGATTTGATGGTTCATTTTTTGGATAGATCGTTTTTCTTAACTTGATACAAAAACTATCAATTTACCCATTTCAGGGAAGAATAAACAAGTAAGCTAGAGTTTTCAGCCTCTGGATAGAAGGCTTCCTAAATCTAAATACAAGACACTGTTACATTCCCAGCAGGCAGGGTGCTTTTCAGATTTACTTTAATATCTCTGCTAACACAAACGTTTTCACAAAATCATTTTTAAAACAACAGTGAAAGGGACAGGATGGCTAAAGGGCTTGATAATAAGGTATGAAGCCTTTCAACTCTAAAACACCAATCTGAATGCAAACAGGTCATTTCCATCTGAGTGCCCTATATCAAACGAACCTACCCAGAAATCATTATTCTATTTTTAAAAATTCCCTTTTAGCCCTTAATCCTTCCCTCTCCTGAACGGAAAACTGGCAGTATTGGATATGTACTGATTTTTTTAAAGCAAATATTAAGGACAAAGTGGTTAAAAAAATACAAAACAAAATAAAGACTTTGGAAGAGTCAAGAACTATTTCTAGACAAAAAGTTGGTTGAGGCTGGTCAGTAAACTCACACTTTGACGCTGGATGTACCCTCAAGTGTTCCACATCTTCCACCCCTTCCCTCTCTTGAAAAATCGACAGGATCATATACCTCTCCCGCAGCCCAAAAGGAGCAGATAGGTAGTTGTGAGGCCAAAAGAGTTAATGCCACTTTGGCCAAAAGAGTGCACTCGGAGTGGATGTCTATATAGCAACTGATTTTATTTTAAACAGCCAGGGTATGCAGAGTAATTGTAATTGTATTACCCTGAAAGGTTGGTAAGGATGACCTTTATGTCACATGAAGTCCTAAAATACCAAAAGCGTGGCAAATCAAATCACACAAAACTTTAGTGACAGCATAGTTTCACTTTCCAGCATTGCAGACACAATAGCTCTTCCCCCCGCCTGAAAAACAAAGCTCATTAAATTTACCTTCAACATCACAACTCAGATAGCTGCGCACTTCACTCAAAATAAAGTTAATATCTTCCTCTGTAGGTATTGGGTGATGTGTGACCTCAGTTGGAGTGTCTGTGGTCCCGGCAATAGTCATCTTTTCCCATGGCAGGAAGAAAATCACTCGCCCGTCACTAGTGGCTGGGTCAAGTAGCCCCATGTTATCGGGGCTGGAATAGAGAGAGGTTATTCATTGTCAAGTTCTGACATCAAATAAAATATCTAGTTTATTTACAAAATCATTCATCACTAAAATGATGCAACTCACACTGTTTTTAGTCAAACAGAATCACAAATGTAGTTTATTATGTTCTTAGGATAAGATTTTCATAAATGGCTTGTGATTTGATTTTGTTGTGCCTTTATTTCAAAGTCCCCAATTAGTCATGTTCGAGGAACTTGATTTTCAAAGAGTGGGGAGGAAATCACCCTCTTAAAATAAAATAATAATAATAATCATCATCATAATAATCATAATCATAATCAGGTTCCAGGCATCTCTCAAGTTGAGCCCAAAGCACAAGTCACTGTTAAAAATCTTGGCCATAAGGTTTTTATTTAAAAAATTGTGAATTTTAAAAACAGCGATATGAGAAAGATGTGGTACAAACTGAATACCTTAGATAAGCTTTTTTAAGCAAAGAATGGATAATGACTAAATATTATGTAAATAAGGTAAGGTGAAAAACAAAGTGTTGGGGAAGAAGCATGAAATGAAGCTTCCAATTATAACAAATACAAATGAGCACTAATATGTCTGCGGGGAGACAGATTTAATACAAAGTTATTGCTTTATGTGTTTTTATAACTTCTTTGCTACTTACAATTTTAGCAGGACGTGGATGAACTTGTAGGATATTTAAAAAGTGCAAAAAAGTGCACACTGTTCCCTTACAGTAATTATGAAGATTTACTTTATTTACATTAAGCCTCCTATGATTCATAGAAATATTTTTCTTGCAAGTGTAACATAACTGATTTTATTAGTGAAAAGGCAAAAGAAGAAAGGCAATAAAATGTAAGACAAAAGGAAAGTAACATTAGAAGTCTTGTCTGTACTTTGAGACCAACACTTCTAAGGAAGTTATCACAGTAACCAATTACACAACTGAGAGCCTAATCTAATCTCCTAGTAAGCACCTTCAGCCAGGCAGCTAAAGCTAAATTTTTGGCACTATCTTCATTTAGTGTCTATATAATGCTTGTTTGCTATATTTTAGTGGGCTCTGTATTTCAAGACCCTAAACTCAAAGAAACTGCTGACACCACCTTTTCGTTGTTGAGCATTTTGAAATATGAGCACTTATTCCCACCCCTCTCCTGATTGAAAAAAACAGGAGACAGTTGAACCACTGTCTCTGAGTTTCAATTTATTTTTAATTGAAACTTTACACTAATATTTTGTTCTGGAACATAATTAGGTAGGAGGTACATATGTTACGTCTGTATGAGAGTACATTAGCAGCACACCTTGCTACTGAGGCATTATTCATATTAGGACACTCAGCTGTAGTTTGAATAAGGAAGAATACTTGGTAATAATTTATGATGATTCCAAAATGAAGTATTTGGTTATATTATAATTTTGTTGAATATCTATAATTTAATATTTTTTACATTAAAGAGGGTCATTATTGTATCAAATAAAAATTGAAATCCAGGCTTATTGCTATCCCCCTTCTTCATATATCTCTAGGATTCAAATATGTATTGTTATTGACTGATATTGTCAATATTACGTGGATGCATTTTCATGTATTAGAACTCTTCTGCCTGAATTTGTATGTGAACTCTTATAAATTATGGGTGGCAAGGTGGGATGAAATGTCAGTATTTCAAAATGCTCAACTTTGACAGGGTATCATCAAGAAGAATCTTAAAATGTATGATCTTCATATACGGAATCCACAGAAAACCTTGTATGGACCCTAACGCAAGGTTGACCAAGGTGGCTGCTGGGTTACTTTCATTTCCATGAAAGTCACAAAAGGCTCTGATCCAAAGGACTATTGAAGTCAATGGCAAGACTCACATCAATTTCAATAGGCTTTGGTTCAGGCTCTACGAGTTGCAAGTACTAGACACTTCCCATACCTTAAATCCATATTCAGTCACCACTAGTTAATTGAAAGTCAAGACCAAGGTTCTGATTAAAACTTCCATAAAATGGATAGCCAGAAGCATAAAATATTTCCGGAATTCTAGTGCAAAGACTAATTTAATTTAAATATTCATAGAATAGTTTAGACATTTTTCATATTAATATTTTTCATTCATTCATGCTAGGATCAGTGTACAGATAGGAAAAATAGACAAAATGAATCACTATTTGTAAGAAATTTTGATCCACCTACTATTTGCAGGTATCCAATTTTTTTAAAATTGGACGATCTTTATCATTTGAAAATCAACACATCTAGGGTCAAACTAAAAAGATTTCTAACTGGTAACTGGTCAGAAGTAAACATTTTAAAAATAGCCATATGACTACCTTGAGAAAACACCCTGCCCTTTTCATTCATTTTTATTAAAAGGAGATGAGAAAATTGGACTCTAATTTACAAGATCCCTTTTCCCCCATGAAGCACCTGCCATCTGCTGAGCATTTGTAAGATGAAATACTTCTAGTGCTTACTGAGAGACCTTGCTATATGCAGCTTCTCCTTCATAGAAATTAAGATCCAGGCGCTACATAAAATATGTTCTGAACTGTGTACAGAATTCTATTAAGCATTTGTCCATCTTACTCTTCAACTAATGACTCTAGCTTGGTTATGGAGCATTCAGAAACAAAATCTTTGCGCTAAACTTATAATGTGATGCAACCTCCTATTTTTTCTGTACCGGTCTTTTACAATTGTGCTTTCCCTTCTCTTAATTGTCATGAATGCCTGTTTTGATTTTTGTATTAAAGATGAAAAGAATTGTTCTTAGAAAGCTATTTTCTTATACAAGTACTGCAAGAAAGTATGGCAGATGTAAAAGATATGCCATTTCTGCAGAGTTGAGGTAGCATAAGTTGCTTTACAACTCCGCCAGTGCCGGTCCCAGGCCAGGATGAAAAAGGAGGAAGGTTGCGCGTGGGGCTAGCAACCTCATCCCGTACAAATTTACCTGCTACAGAAACACAAGCAATAGATAATTCAGAGACCAACTTCCTGGAAAATGAAGGATCTTCGTTTACCCGAAGACGCATGATAATAGGTGGTGAAAGCCACAAGGAAGCCACTAGGCCGACTACCCTTCTCTCAACCAGGAGAACCACCGTTGGTATGTGGAATGTCAGGACCATGTATGAGACAGGCAAGACGGCGCAGGTAGCTGCTGAGATGAGGAACAACCACCTGACAATATTGGGAATCAGCGAAACCAGATGGACACAAGCCGGACAGAGGCAACTGATGTCAGGAGAACTGTTGCTGTACTCCGGACATGAAGAGAGCAACGCTCCCCACACCCAGGGAGCAGGCTTCATGCTGTCCAAGTTGGCACAGAGGGCACTGATTGGGTGGGAGGTGCACGGCCCCAGGATCATCACAGCATCCTTCAGAACTAAACAGAAGAGGATCAAGATGAACGTCATCCAATGCTGTGCCCCCACCAACGATAGCGAAGATGCGGCAAAGGACTAGTTTTACAGCAGACTGCAGAAGATCGTGGAGACATACTCAAACAGAGACATCGTTATCCTTATGGGGGACCTCAATGCCAAAATTGGACTCAACAACACAGGATACGAGCATGTCATGGGGACCCACGGACTAGGAGAGATGAACGAGAATGGCGAGAGATTTGCAGACCTCTGTGCACTGAACAATCTGGTCATCGGAGGCAGTATCTTCCCTCATAAGCGGATTCACAAGAATACCTGGGTATCGCCGGACAACGTAACAGAAAACTAGATTGACCACATCTGCATTAGTAAGAAGTTCAGAAGTTCCCTTCTAGATGTTAGAGTTAGAAGAGGAGCAGATGTGGTATCCGACCACCACCTAGTAGTTGCTAGTATGAAACTGAAGCTGAAGACCTGGATGGAAAGATCACGTAGAAGAATGAAGTACAATGTCAGCCGCCTGAAGGTCCCCAATATTAGGGAAGACTTTGGACTTCAGTTGAAGAACAGGTTTGAGGTACTACAACAGCTGCACAATGAAGAGGAAGACACTGTACAGTACAAATGGCAGATAGTTAAAGAGACACTGAGAGCAACCTGCCAGGAAGTGGTCGGAGAGAAGAAACAACATCACAAGGAGTGGATCACAGCTGAGACCTTGGTCAAGATGGAGGAGAGAAAGCAGAAGAAGGTAGCAGTTAACAGCAGGATAAGAGCGGCAAAAGCCAAGGCCCAAGAAGAATATGCAGAAGCACACAGAGCAGTGAAGAACAACATTAGGAAGGATAAGAAAGAATACGTGAATGGACTGGCAGCTCAAGCTGAGCAGGCAGCGTACAGCAGCAACATGAAACAACTGTATGACACAATCAAGAAACTGTCTGGAAAGTACAGCAACCCAGAACGACCCATTAAAGATAAAGAAGGAAAGAAAATCCCAGGAATAGAACAACAGATGAACCGATGGGTTGAGCATTTTGAAGAACTCTTGAACAGACCAGCACCACCAAATCCTCTGGACATCGCCCCAGCCAACGTGGACCTCCTGATCAACAGCAGCAAGCCCACCAGAGAAGAGATCAGGAAGGCCATCACCCTGATGACGAGTGGGAAGGCAGCTAGACCTGATGACATCCCAGCGGAGGCCCTGAAAACAGACTTGGATGCCTCAGTCGAGATGCTGTACCCCCTTTTTGCAAAGATCTAGGAGGAGGAAGTGACACCAAATGACTGGAAGGAGGGCTATCTTATCAAGCTCCCCAAGAAAGGTGACCTCATCAACTGCAACAATTACAGAGGCATCACACTTCTGTCAGTGCCAGGCAAGGTATTCAATCGAATCCTCTTAGACAGAATGAGGGAGGCCGTAGACCCACAGCTTCGAGACGAACAAGCGGGCTTCTGGAAGAACAGATCTTGCACAGACCAGATTGCAACACTCCGCATTATAGTCGAACAGTCCTTGGAGTGGAACTCATCGTTGTACATCAACTTCATTGACTATGAAAAGGCATTCGACAGTGTTGATCGACAGACCCTCTGGAACCTCCTTCAACACTACGGCATCCCAGCCAAGTTGGTCAACTTGATTAAGAACACGTATGAGGGAATGACATGCAGAGTCATCCATGGAGGGCAGCTCACCAACAGCTTTCAGGTGAAGACAGGAGTTAGACAAGGATGCTTGTTGTCGCCGTTTCTCTTCCTTCTCATCATCGACTGGATCATGAAGAGGTCTACCAGTGAACACAGGAACGGAATCCAGTGGACTTTGTGGAGCTAGCTTGACGACCTGGATTTTGCCGATGACCTTGCACTTCTCTCCCACAGTCACCAGCAGATACAGGAGAAAACAAATGTTGTGGCAGCCACATCATTGCAGGTTGGACTCAACATCCACAGAGACAAGACCAAGATCCTGAAGATTAGCACCAGCAGTAACAAACCAGTCATCCTGAATGGACGTTCCCTCAAAGAAGTGCAGTCCTTCACCTACTTGGGCAGCATTATAGACCAGCTGGGAGGTACAGACGCGATGTCAAGGCAAGGATCGGCAAAGCAAGAGTGGCCTTCCTACAGCTCAAAAACATTTGGGGCTCCAGAGAGCTGGCCTTGAAAACAAAGATTCGGCTGTTCAACTCCAATGTAAAAATCAGTTCTGCTGTATGGGGCCAAAACCTGGAGAATGACACAAACTACCATCAAAAGAATCCAGACATTCATCAACAGCTAGCTCGGAAGCATTCTCCAGATCCGCTGGCCAGATACCATCAGCAATGCCAACCTCTGGGAGAGCACCAGCCAACTTCGTGTAGAAAAAGAAATCCGGAAGAGAAGATGGAGCTGGATAGGACATACCCTGCGGAAATCACCAACTAACATCACCAGACAGGCTCTGAGGTGGAACCCCAAAGGCAAGCGGAAGAAAGGCCGTCCAAGAAACACCTGGCGACGTGACCTTGAGGCAGACATCACGAAGATGGGATACAACTGGAGTCAACTTGAAAGAATGGCCCAGGACAGAATCCTCTGGCAATCTATTGTTGGCGGCCCATGCCCTGAGAGGGGTGGAGGGCATAATGAATGAATGAAGTTGCTTTACAGTAAATCGATATACAGTATTATAACAGCTATATCAGTGACTAAATTAGTTCATCCCATTCACCCCAGCTTTCTTCCACTAGTTCATCCGCCAATCAATCAGTAAGTTGTCCCATTTGTCTTCATTCTCTTCCTCTAGTAACCACATTTCTGTAGTTGATATTTAGAGGGCCAGATTTTCAACCAGTAGCCTCCACTTGTCCATCCAAACTGGGCTCACTAGGGTTAATAAGCTTTCTTGGTGCGAATGCTAACACCAGTGTGTGAACATGTGTAAGATTACGTGGACGGCAAATTACATAGAATTTGTACCAGGTGTTTGCATAGGGACAATCTGGAACATCCTCACAGGGAGGCAGAGTGCAACCTCAGATGTAGAGGTGTGGTTTATATTTATATTTAGCAGGTAATCTATGCTTGTCCTGAGGGAACAAATACTTTTTTTGTTTCTGCATATGCCCCACAATTAGTTGTGGAGAATGGGAAGAAAGGAAGCAAGCATTAGAAACTCTTAGAAATCAAACAAAACAGGTTAGTCTTGAAGGTCCCAGCCTTGAAATGGCTAAAGAACAAAGGTAGGCGGACGGAGTATTTGGGGGCAAAACCACAAAATAAATAAGCAAAAAATATGTTAAAGGTGAGTATAAAGATAGGGAAGGGCTTATTGTTGAATTGTCTCCATAACAAAGCATGATGGCTTTGTAATTAAGACCATGTTAAGACTAAGGTCTCAGGAAATGTGGGTTCGATTCCCAGTTCTGACACAAATTTCCTGTGTAAACTTGGATTGGTCTTAACTGTGCCTCAAGTACCCATATGTAAAATAAGAATCATCATAAAGCTTCCTTTCTCCCACCCTTTGCTTATCTTGTCAATTCATGCTATAAATTTTTCAGGCCAAGGACTCTCTCTTACTATCTGTTTATATAGTGCCAAGCAGAGTGGAAAGTTATCTCAATTTGGGCGTCAATGGGTATGTCTATGCAGCATTTTGGAGCCTACAGGAACCAACCTCCCAGCCCAGCTTTATGAACCTGAGCTAGTACTCTAAAAATAAGTGGTGGATCAGGCTGAAGCGCAAGTTCTAAAAGCCCACCCCTTTCCCTAGGCTCCAGGGCCCAAGCTCCAGCCAAAGCCTCAACTTCAAAGCACTGTTTACACAACTATTTTAAGAACACTAGTGTTAGCCCTCTTAGCCCAAGTCTGTCAACCTGGGCTGGGAGACTCACTGCCCTTGGCTGCATAGGCATACCCCTTGTGCTACTGGAATGCAAATGAGAGGTTGGAGTTTAGGGTAGGATTTTTTTTTTAGAAGAACTTGAACAGGAGTTGGTGCCTAACTCCCTTAGGATCTTTTGAAAATCCCACACTCAACTACTAAAAAAAAAAAAAAAAAAATATGAAGGATTCTTTAAATATACTGGAAACCAAAACAAGAACCAGAAACTTTCATCGGGGTGGCAAAGTAAAGACTTGACTCTGAAGAAAAGAGAGAAACTAAATTGTTTTTTCCCTCTGAATCTGTACCTGATAAGGAAAAGACCTCCATAGAGGATGCAGATGGAAGGAAACAAACAAAAGATTTAGCAACTATTTAATTCAGAATAATCTAGACAAAGAACTGGTTAGACATGAGTTACCTACATAAGAGATACATAACATTAGGCAGCCACAAGTTGAAGTGTTCATTATTTTGAGGAAGGCTACACAAATTACTGAAAATACTCGAAAACAATAGTTGTCAATCTTTAAGAAGCAGGGCTCTAGAAAAAGCTGAAAATTACATACCTTCAAGCTTACATATCTAGCATCTATACTGAGATTTATAGACAGCTTAAGGATATATTTGGAGAAGGAAGTTTTATAGGTGAGAGTTAATATGGATTGTGAAGGGTAAATCACATTCAGACAAATGATTAATTTTTAAAATGAAAAAAATATTTATTTAGAGAAAGGGGAACCTAGAGATTTAATATACAGTGTCAGAATAGTCAGAAAACTTTCAAAGGAGTTTCAAATGATGAATTAATGAATAAAGTTTGTAAAGGTGGTTTGAGCAATAGATTATTAAGATGTTTAAAGAACAGGTTAGAAATAAGGTAACTAGCACAGAGTTTGAGTTACAAAGGGCGTATCCTTTGTAGAAACCAGGACCAATACTCTCTAAAAATTTGAATTCATGAGTTAGACCATTGCATGTGCAAGTGATAGAAACAGATTCAAGAATGACAGTGATTTGGATACAGTCAAGAATGGACCCAGAAAGGATACCACATATGGTAATATACATCAGAGTGCAAGGAACTTGAAACAGAGGAAGACAGAGGATGCGTTGGATACACACAATGAAGGACAGAATAAAATGATTAAAGATGAATGAAGCTGGTAGAAAAGCTTCATTTGCCCCATCATCACTGTTGAGCTGATGGACAAGAATTAAAGAGCAGGAAAAGTAACAGGGAGTGGGAAAGACTCAGATATGCAGAATCTTTGAATCCTTATACTCTTTTCTCCACCACATGAAGTTCAAGCATTAAGAATTTTCATAACTCAGCTCCAACCTGCCTAATCACTTCTATCTCATGGCCCCACCTCCAATACACTTTTTCAATTCTGCCAGCCTTGACCTGCCCCACTTGACGGCTTCTCTTGCAGCCATCTCCCACGTTTCCTTCTGCGCATGGAATATTCTTCTTAAAACAATTCATAACACCACCTTCTCTTACTTCAGATCCCCTAAGACCATAATGCCTACATAAAAAAAAGTCAGATGATAGCTAGGTAGAGGGGCAAATGGAAACAGTGTGCATTTATTGTTTAAAATACTGCATGTATTTTATCTCCCTCCAACTTTTATTTTGATTGCCTTCTTAAAAATGTTGCACTCTCCAAAGCAGCAACTGGGTCTTTCTATCCGAGTGGACAGTATTTAAAAAGCTGTGGTTCCTATCATAATACAAACGAAATAAATAATAATGCTTATGTTTGACAGGAAAATCTTGATTAAGCAAATACGTAAACAGGTGGCATATCAAATTTAACATATAGGCATAAAATAATGTATTCAGGTACAAAATGAAAAAATTAAGTAAAGTTTAAATAGCAGTAGCATAGTACAGCAGGGTTTGAAATGGGTCTAGGTTTGTCAATAGAAATAATATTTAAATACCTGATCCACTGTGCAGCTGAAGTAAAAAACACTGTTTAGAAATTTCCCTGTTTCAACAAGGTCCTCTAAATTTAAGAATATCTTGCAGTCTCTTTAGAAAATAATTCATACATTCCAAGGCCAGACGGGACAACTGTGAATATCTAGTCTGATCTCCTGTACAACACAGGCCATAGAACTTGCCCAAAAACATTCTTGATTCAACAATTGGACAACATCTGAAGCATAGTGCTGAATTTGGTTACTTTATGCAAAGAACAAAACAGTTAAGCTGGAGAGTAAGCATATATGGAACTGATGTTAACTGAAACAAAGGGGCTTTCATATGAAGAAAACAACAAAACTGGGGTTATCTAGTCTTAACAGAAGACCACTAAAATATGAAGAAATTTAACTAGCTAAAGATTATAAAATTAACTCTAGTGATTTATTTGAGGTCACTGGACAAACTAGAACTACCTGTTCTCTCCTATTCTGTAGGGGGATTAGGTTTGAAGTCAAGAGGCAATACCTGTAATAATGTTAGAAGATGGTATATAATAAATAGAGTGAAATGAACAGACAGATGGAACAGACTTCCAGTTGAGGCAGTGGAGTAAATTAGTATAAATGCAATTAAACAAAAACAGGATGATTATATGAATTTTAATAAGTTTAGTGGTGCTTGGGTTTATTATATGGTAAGTTTAAATTAAAATGGTATTGGGTGGGAGCTGGGAATAACTAATGGCCTTTTGGGGGGTTGAGAGGACATCTATGACAAGGAAAGAAAATTATAATTTGAATTTGTAAGAAAACTTAAAAATATATAAGAAAACAGACAGCTCCAGACAGGAGGCGGCTGTGGCCCACATGACACACACAGCTTAAATCCTGTCTCCGTCTCCACAGACAACAGCAGCAGAAAAAACAGTGACGCTTGCGTATGATACACTTACATAAGGGAGCGTGCAAGAGAGAGAGAGGGAGAGACATACCGTAGCCACTTGTGTAAGGACATGTACTAAGAATAGAATTAATGACAGGAGGAATACAGAGACTATTAATGAAGAGTATCAAAATGTAAGAATCTACTAAAAAATAAATGCATTGTGTAAACATTAATTTAATCAAACCTTATCTACATTTAGACATAAAAGGCCTTTACTTGATTACTACAAGACTACACCAAAATTATTATAAAGGAGATTACCAGTGAGGAAAGTGTTTGCAATGAAATGACTTATCTTGTTCATTAAGCAGCATTCAGTTGGCACTCAGGGTAAATTAGGTGTACAATTTAGGTGATGCTAATGTAGGTGTACAATTAAGATTAAATGTTATGAATATTTTTCTCTTATGGAGACTGTTCCTTGGCCTTCTTCAAGTGAAATCAGTGTAGTTTTAACTAATCAGTGGTATTGTGGAGTGGGTACGTGTGGGTAGACACTATTTTACAAGGAAAGAAATGCCCACGTTGACATACGCTGAGGAAGAATTGAACAAAGGAACTATCTACATTTCACAGATTCAAACTACTCTGTTTATTATGCAATAAACAGCCTATATCCTTGTCCGAACACAAAACTTAACATTAAAAATTCTTTAAAAACAAACAAACAAAACTTCTGCTCCCAGCCCCTCTTCTCAAAGAGCAAGAAAGGCAGCTGACTTCATACACATGCTCCTCATATGGCATTAGAAAGCATCCTTTGCATACACTTTTACACATACACAGAGAAACTATAGAGGACCTTGTAGTTACTGCACACAACTTGGAGTGAGGAGATCTGGGCTCTAATGCTGAATCTGTTATTGAATGTGTGTGTGTCTTCTTCACCAAATCAAATTCAGGTGGTTTACAGTGCTCAGATGGCAGGCAATACAGAAATGCACAATATCAAATTCCCTGGCCCTGTTATCTGATTAATGAATAGGTGGTTATCTATAATGTGCATGACTTCAGATACCTGGGAAATATGAGCCTCATTTTATAAGGCTCATACTGCTAAGTAATTCAAATGAGCAATAGTACTGAATCTTGCTAAGTACCATGGCAGGAAAGGAACTGTGAGTGATTGGAAGTACATTCCTTGGTACAAATGCTCATACCTCAGCTCCAACAGTCACTGTTTTCTAGATGGTTCCAGGATTCACTAGACTGAGGCAGCAGTCCCAGAAGTGGGGGAAAGAATTCTCAATGCAGATAAAAATAGCTCAGTTTTATGGGACTGGTTTCCACAAACATCAGCAGGAAAATCCACAAGTGAATTAGGAGTAAGGGCAAATTCTCTGCTGTGTAAATGGGAACCTCTGCACTGATTTCAATGAAGCTGATTCCATTTACATTAGCAGAGAATTTGATCCTAGATATAGCTCTGATCCACGAAAGATTCCTTGCCACCTCAAATTCCTGCACTGGACTCCTTATGATTCCTTCCCAAGAGGGACTACCTTGCTGTCCCCATTTTCTCCAATCAACTCCCCAGTATTTCCCAAATAAAACTTTGCCCCCTCAAGCAATAGACCCAGAACCCAGAGGTTCCTGCCCTATAGTGTGCTGGTTTGAAATGCACACTGTATTTGTATAAACTGACACCAATCACATTAAAACTATATTCTGAGAAGGGCAATTTATTGGCAGTTCCAGCCATTGCAGAGTCTTTAATGCTACACAAACTCAAGAGTGGAATTTTCTACATGAAAGATGCAAACAAATATCATCAAACCTTATGTCCATAAGAGGTTGTATATATTACATACCCCTAAAATCACAGTGAAGTCAGCTCTAGAATTCACTTAAAAAACCAAACCACACCTCCCAAATCTGCAGTTGATACTTCAGTTTCAGTGGGAATTTGTCTTAGTAAATCTTAATTAAGTAATAGCCTATTTGGTTGTTTTGAGTAGGATAAAATTGTGAGGCACAGTGCCAGAATCCTGTGCATTCAAGCAGTACCATAAAAGCAGCAAACATATCTCTACCACCTTACTCATTATAGACAAGTAGAGATGGTTACAAATGGGCTAGGCTTTGAATATCGTTACCTGTAATAACCAGGCATCACAATATGCACGCCTGCACTTGGCTGACAGATGTTTGGTACTTTCTGATCATCCATTTTGCGCACAGAGTCTGTGAAAGGTCCTGTAGCATTGATAACACATTTGGCTTTGACATCAAATTCCTGCCCTGTGAAAGAACACAGCATCAATCACATACCCCATTTGTTTCTCTGCTCGCTGATGTTCTGGATTATTAATTTATCTATGAACTTCACATACTGTAAAGTATATTGGGAGGACCTGAATTACTAAATTCGCTGGAATTACTAAAGAGTTAAATATTTCATTTTTTAAAATTAATGTCAAATATGAAACAAGGAATGATACCCATCAAAAGAGCCTCTACAAATATATTTGAGTGTGCTCAACCTTTTTTCCCGCCTTTATTTTGTTAGGGACTGTATTTAAGAACAGATCATTGAAAAACTGCTGCCATTTGTGTTCAAACCTTGAATTTGGTAAAAGGTATTATTGCTGTGTGGCACACAGCATTTTACAGTGTCTGCTTTGCTTGACAGAAAGCTTTGAATGTAAAAGCCTAGTCTACCATGCCAAAGCATAAGGATTTGGACGGAAAGCTGACAGAAGTTAAAGATGATTGACATTAATGACATGACACTGCACTTTGGAAATACCCCATCTCTGTCAGCTAATTGATATTTCCAAAGCTAAGATGTCCCCCTCCCTTTTTTTTTTTTAACTCTATTAAGTACTTTAATGAACACATTTTGTTTTCCTAAATAGTTGTGTTTTATTCTATAAATCTAAAACTGAATAATTTCCCCCGTAAATTTTATCCAGTGAATGAAGCACTGCAGAACGCTAATATTTGAAGATTTCTCTCTCTATACTGAAATGTGGCTTAAGTTAAAAGCCCATAACCAATACAAGTTATTAGGTAAAGTTAGGCAAGACTATAAATATCTCCTAGAATTAGAGTGCAATCCTCATACCTGTAAGAACATCCCTGCATCGTGCGCCCCAGACACGCTCCTTCCCGCTCTTTGGATCTGTCTTCTTCAGCAAGTGCACCACTTCAGTGTAATTGGCTATGGCAGCACCATACCTGGCAGCAGTGAGGGCGATGGCAAGGTTCATTCGTGCATCGTTGTGTTGTCCTGCAGCAGGGGACAGAATCAAAGGAAGGACATGAGTCACCTCAAGCCACTGACTTGTGGTATGGAAGTGTGTCAGAACCGATCTGTCACATCTGCCCCTGTCACATTGAATATACATGATGGCTGGTCAGGTCTAACAAGAATTATTTAAAGATACATGGTCTCTTTTAGGTCAGAGCATTAACCTGCTACTTTAACTGTGGAAAATGCATGGGCATTTATAACATCCAAGATTATTGTCCAAGTAATGATTTCTATGTGATACGTGTTATGAATGAATGCTAAATTTTTTTTCATCTCAAATTTAGGTGCAGACAAATCATTTTTGGTAAGGCATCTTGTAATTCTGATACTGCAGCAATACAGCATCTTCAAATGTTTACTCTAGACAGCCCCACTGGTATTAATTAACAATTTCTATTAGCACATGCACTACATGACATTCAAAAAACAAGAAATGATCTTTCAGAGATTCCTGCGCTAAGCCATCAGTTTTCTATATACAGATATTTATTTTAGGTACTTTTCCAGTTCAAAACTAATAATGTTCAACGTATAAAGCATAAAAAAAAGAGCAGGCAGACAAAGATTAAATTAATTAACGACTTTTAACATATATCATTAAAGATTTATTACTGAAAATCCCTTGTTAAAAAGCACGAAGAAGGGGAGTGAGGGGGCACGGAGGGGAAGATGATTAATTACTTTAAAGTAGTGGCATCACCTGAGACTTTTTTCTATTTATTATTGCCACTGAAGTTAAAATCCTGGATGTTCGCTGGAAAGAATTACTCTACATTGCAGGGGCAGGCTCTGTGTGCCCTGAATAATTAATTTACAAAGGGCTAGACTTAGAGAGGTATGGTTCATTCCCACATGTTGGAATCAGTTCCCTCAAGATAATACTGATAAAGGGATGAAGTTGTAATGAATATTGTTGTTGATTTATGTTGCCAGCACACCAAACATTTACTATAAATGGTTTATGTAAAGTTCGGTCCTCCTGATTCTCTCCGTGCAATTCTGAGCCACCTTGCAAGTCATCTGTTCCAAACTGAAAGGGCAAAGCTAAAAAGATAGGATCAATGGCTTTGAGGCCTCCGTTTTCCCTCCCCTAAAACTTCTCAGTCTAACACAGCAGAAACAATGCAGCGCAATCAGACCTCAACTATTTAAAAAAAAGTTATGTCAAGTGTGTGAACAGTAAAAGGGTAAAATGACAAAGTTTTTTGTTTGTTTGTTTTTGTTTTTTGTTTAAAAAAATGAACACTCATTCAAAGAAACCAAAATAATGCCCAAGGAGCAGTGGGCTTAAGACCAGCTAAGCAATTGAATCATTTATCAGGAGATTTAATAGGCTCTCTACAACTGAAGATACTCAAAGCTAGACAACTATCTATCAGAGATGGGGGAGGAATAATTCAATCATGCCATAATGCAGCGGGATAGGTGAGATGGTCCACTGGAGACTAATGCAACCTCCATCCTGGTGACATCCAAGGGAATGCTCCATAACTCAGGATTGTGCTTCTGAGCTGTAAAGAGCCCCTGTGGGATTAATTGTCTCCTGCCTTGCAGCAATTGTTCCAACACCATGCCAAGAAGGTAGCAGGGAGAAAGTTATTTAAAAGGGGATTGCGTGGCAAAGGCATTCAACTCTTCTGGAGACACCCCACTTTATTCTGGTGTTTTGTTCTGGAGGCTACAAATCAGTCTTGATTCATTCAGGCCTCCCCAAACAGAAAATATGAAGGGCCTTCTAGTCTGCCGGAGACCTAGAAGGTTGTAGAGGTTGGTTGTACAGGAGGCACCTATTCAGTAGAAAGGTTAGCTTATAACAGAAGCCAATTAAGGGGAAAAAACCCCCCCCCAAAAACACAAAAACACACACCAGGAAAAACCCAGCACAGCAGATAAAAGCTGCAGGCCCCTACCAGGGTGCAGAACATGCATGCAAATACTTTGATGTTATCAGTCTACAGAACTGCCAGGAAGGCACTGGGCCTGAAGACATCTCTCCTGACCAGACGTGAGCAGCAGAAGAGATGGGTTCAACAGCTCCTCTTTGAGGGATCAAAGGATGGATGTTCATTTTTAAAATCTTGTAGCACCATTGCTGGACCCTGATTAGTATGATTTCTAATTATTTGATTAGAGGAAAGCTGAGGAACTAGATCTTCAAATTCTCTTTAGTCACTTTCTTGTTCTTCCATGGGAAAGACCCTTCCACCAGTCACAAGTGTACTCCCATTAATAATATGGCAATAGAAGCTAGTGCTTGGGATGAACTGCTTTGCCCTGGATGATCCCAGAAGTGGACTTGTCAGTCACAAAAAAGCACAATTTAAGGCTGTGACTAATGTTAAGGTTGTTTCATTGGGATTTTGAGAGAGAGAGAGAGAGAGAGAGAGAATGAATCTTGAAAGTCAACTTTTTCCACTGGACTTCAGTCCTTTTTGATTGCTCAAGTACAGTGACGCCACTCAGTGGGAGGAATACTGCAGAAGCAGGTGTACTTTCTAAAACTGAACAAAAAACATGCAAGCAACAAAGCACCTTAACAGGGCAATATATAAACTATGCCAAAAGCCTGAATGATCCTAAGCATCTTCTTAGAACCTACAAGTCTCACTGACCTCGATAGGTCGGTCGTACAGGGGCAAGAGTTGAGCAGGTACTCAGCAAGTCCCAGGATCTGGCCCATTATATACAATACCCTGAAGGCTACACTAAGGCTCACTTTCTCACCCCTCACTCTCACAAGCAAGGGGTTTGCTAAAATAACTATCTTTTTCTGACAAAATCTATTTTGAATGGATTCAGAATGTGTTTACAAGGATTTCAACAGGGCTGCTACTGCACTGAGCTGTGTATTTTTATTTTATATACATACTTATGTATATACACATATATACACTACACAATTTACTGAATATGCATTACATCAATCTATAATACCTGATTCTTGCTCAGTTGCTAAGCGCATATAATATGTTTAGGAAAAAAAATAAAACTGAACATCCCAGTTAACATCTCACCATTAACACAAGATACTCTTTTCAACTGGGTAGGAAATTACTGTTCAAAAGGAAGTTCTAATAGCAATGGCTTGAACTTGGATGGGTGCATGTAAGGCTAAATTTCCCTGACTCGCATCAAAGTTTGTATACTGGGGACCAGATAAGACACTGGTATGACTCCATTAACTAACAGGGTTCCACCAGGGACAAATTTGCACCAGGAATCTGGCAGGGTAATATGTTAATTGGAGCTCTATGACTGTAGTGTCACTTTGGCAAGGGGCTTGAGTTCCTTGTATTCTTTTCAACGTCATTTCAATCCTTCCTCCTTATCTAGCTTAGCTTTCTGGGTTCAAACAAATTCAAAATCTCACCACAAAATGTACCCGAAACTGCCAAATTTTGCATATTTCATAGTGAAATCATATTACACTGAATTTGGCATGATTTCAAAGCAAAACCTCTTCCTGGAGGGTTTGCAGTCAATGTTTAAGATACTACAGTGAAAAGAGCTATAGCAGTGCCTACACACACAGGTAGGCCGGCAGTCAATATTCATGAGCTTTTGGAGTGAACTGGGCACATGGTTTGAGTTTTGAAAATAAAACCATGTAAGGTAAATTTTACACTGTTCACGTTTCTCTATAAACATCTTGTTTCTACAGCTCTGCAGATGAACACTGAGCACTATAAAAACAAATACAAGGAGACATGGCTTCTGCCCCAAAGAGTTTACAGCCATCTCTACGTAGGTTACACTATGCCACATATGTTCCAATTTTTTTTCTTATAGAAACAGGCAGGATTATTGAATTGAATGCTCTAAGGTGCACAAGGCAGGTAGGCAGCAAGTGTCCAACAACTAAATATATTTACTAAAAAAATTAAATTTCATATCAGATTTGAAGTGCTATTATCTGGCAGCTTTTGTAATGTAAAAATTTGGGAACAAATCAACACATTTAGGACCAAATTTATTGGGAGTGAAAAGCAATTTTGCCTTTTTTAATGCATTGTACTGATTTTCTTCATTAAGCCTTGTGCTTCTGATCTGCGTGAACCTGCTGTATTGTACTGCAGTGAATAATTATTTTTTATTATTAAAAATAAAACATACAATTAAAATACAGGCTTGGTATGTGACCAGCATCAATAATTCAAAGCAGTCTCTTTTCCCTATTCCTTTCATTAATACAAGCCTTTTGTTCCTGTGATGTTCTTCTTATCTGTTCAAAGTTCTCCATTAAGTTATTTACTAGCTGAATAATTTAGTAATTAATGGTGAGCTCTGCCTTTTGGTCCAGATCTTGAAATGTCCAGATTTGAAACATTTGAGTAAACAGGGTTTTCATATACTTCGGGGGTTTTGAAATTCTATCATCTGTAGGGAACACTTCCATTAAGTAATTCTGAGAGACAGTGATGGAGTCTAGTAGAATTTTTATACTTATATGGCTGAACTGTCAAAAAAATTAGCTTTACTGAATTTATTGAAATTACAATGCAATTATATTAAAACTCCATGCTTCATAGGCACCAATTCTTTTTTTGATTTCCAGAAGAAATAGCTTTGTGTGTTCTGATTGCTGTACAGACCTACCTACTACAGGGCACAGTAACAGTTTTTGTGCTCACTACAGTATCACTCTCTTATGCATAGTACATTTTGTGAAATAAAGAAGAGCTGCCATACAGACAAGGTTTGTTTTGGGGTTTTTCTGTTTAAAGCCAAAGATGGGTAATTATATTATTTCAGAAAGAGAATTATCTGTTTTCACATTTTTATGATCCTCATCACTGTAGCGTCAAATGATAGTGCAGTATAAGGACCTATTTAAGTTGCACAAAACTGCTTAGCTGTATGTTTTAACATATAAACTTTATTAAATGATATAATTGAATCTTGTGGATTAGAAGTTCTCTCTTTCCTAGTATTTTTGAAAATGAGCTTTGTCTTTACTTCCATCAAACTTCAGCTAAATACTGACCTCTCCATCTAAGTTTGACAGCTCTTCCAACCTCAAGATAATCGCTTCCATGTTTAATTCGCTCTAGAGATGACATGCAGTGCTTTTTGACACCTATACAATTGCCATATCAAGAGGATGCCTGGGAAATACAAGCATAGCTCTGTGATAAATGGAAAGGCATTCATAAATAATCTAGGAATAACCATGTGTTTGCTTGGGACAGTTTTTGTGCAGTCATTGGTTTTGACATGAGTCTCCATGTTAAAGAAAGCACAAAGACTAGAGTTTAAAATACACTTTGAGTTGTACTGTACAAAGCTAAGGAGAACCCTAACATCAGCTTTCTTTACTTTCAGGGATAACCCATATTAAATCCTGAATATCATTCAGTTTATCACAACATTTAGGAGATGATTTAAAAATAATAGATTAGACCCATCACTGTAATTTAGTGTGTTCGTTCAAGTAAGGAACTAAGTCAGTTGCCTAAGAACTCACAACAGCTAACCTATGGGCAGCAAAACCAGAATTTATTACTATGGCATTTGCCTTTAATAGATGTTCACTAGTACCGTGCCTGTAAGGGTTATGACTTCATTAACCCTGTTGCTTCCTGTGGCCACTCTTTTGGAAGTATTCATTGTTTTGGGTCTCAAACGTCAGCAAAAGTCTGAACTGCCTCAGAAGAGATTTGAATGACAGCCACGTAAGAAGGGACAAACATCTGTGGGTTAATCTGGTAAACATTCTAAGTTTTCTTTCCAATCTTCTCTCTATACTTTCATCCAGAAGGATGATAACAGGAAAAACCAACATCTTTTAATCAATTTGGTTTCTAATTGCTCTCACCAGAAAGTCCAGCATCCTATTAGGTACAGTTTCCATGGAATACATGGCCTACTTATTACAAAGTAATAGATCGATGGCATCTCACCTTGTCTCTAATACCCTGGGACTGACATGGCTACAATTGCACTGCATCTCAATGGTATGACAATTTAGGTCACACATTATGGACTGGACTTCCAAAACACTCAACATTGGTCTATTTTTGCTCCAGTGAGAGCAATAAAGCTATCAGTGATTTTGAAAATTCCTACCCTAAACACTCATATTGGGGTGCTTGGGAAGTGATTTTGTAGCTGTCAATAAAGAAATTATTTTAAAATTAACAACAATGCCACTTATCTGAAATGGCCTCTCTGTAGTTCGGACAAATGCAGTTTTCATTCCTTTAGCATGAACTGTTATTCGCCACGATTCTGTTGATCTTTGAGTATGTGCCATTCCCAGTAAAAAAAAAAAAAAATAAATTCTCCCATGAAGTATCCACAACGTACATGTAGTTTCATTTTCATCTGCACTTCATCCAGTAGGGGTGTAGAAATTTCTGTTTGTGATTTAGCATTCAAACAGAAACCAAGGAGTTAAGATTGCCAGGAATAGAGCTCTTAACATGGAATACACTAGGGCTGTCAAAGTCAGTCATTTTCCAGTATCTGTTGCTTTTGTTCTGACCTCTGTTTCAGAGCACAGAAAGAAATCCTGTTCAGCTAAGAGTGGGACAAGTTTCTTTTTTAAAAGGTTTAATAAAATATTTTATTCTGAGCTAATGTCATGATCAGTCCATTTCCACAAGCTACTTCAGGAGAGCAGTAAAGCATCTATTTAAATTATACACATTTTTCAAAGAATAAGGCCTGTGCATAAATAATCCCTCTCTCAAAGCACAATAGGATAATTTAGTTTGGCAGGACAAATTGAAAGTTCCTAAGGGGCAAAAATATGAAAATGTACCATAGTAAAAATCTCTCCCAACAAACCCACTGTGCCTGTTCTTTAAAAGGAATGGCCCTTCCATGAGCTGAAGAAATGCTCTGTCCATATACCATTGAGGTGGGCACAGTAGATAGTGCACACAGAACAGTTCTGCCTCTGTGTTAGTGTCTCCCCTCCCTCCATGATGCTCAATAGGGGTCAAGGTCCACAGCATTTGTGAGGAAGGATGAGCTAGAGCAATGTTTCTCAAATGCAACCACAACGGCCTCCTGGACAGTGATGTGGGGAGCAAAGCAACAGCCCCTCCCCTTCCCTCTTTGGTTACACCATCCAGCACCACCTCTGGAGACACATGAACACAATGCTGTAGGAGCAAGGTGAGTTCTTGACCTATATTGAGGGAAGGGAGTTTCGATGGCAGGCTCCAGAGGCAGGACTTCAGGAGCCTGGTCATACGGCCCCAGGCTCCAACCATGGGGCAGTGGGTACTAACCCCGCCGCCCTCAGCTCCAGCCACGTGGCCTTGGCCTCCAGCTGTGGGGGCTTCAGCCTCCAGCCCCTGGTTCCAGTTGTGTGGCAGCAGGTCTTGGGCCCCGGCTCCAGTCCTGAGTTCTGGCCATCCAGTGGCAGGCACTGGCCCCAGGCACCGACAACCCCCAGCCCCAGCTGCATGGCAGCAAGCTCTAACTGCAGGGCAACTGGTGCTGATCCCCAGCTCCAGAGCTTCAATCAGCCTCCAGCCCCCAGTTTCAGCCATGGGTAGTGGGCGCTGGCCCCAGGCTCCAGACACACAGCGTTGATCCTCTGCTCCAACTGCACAGCAGCAGGCACCAATCCACAGCTCTGTTCCCAGGCTCTGGTCACGCAGTGGTGGGAACTGGCCCCAGGTGCTTATCCCTGGCCATGCAGCAGCAAGTGCTGGTTCCAGTCAGAGCACCGGGCACTGACCCCCGGCTCTAGCCACGCAGCCCACGCTCCAGCATCCAACTCTAGGCTCTGGCCATGCAGCAGTGGGACTCATCATCCATCCCCATCGCCCCTGCTCCCTTCAGCCCTGTATCCACACACATATACCCAGACCTACTTCCTTCCTGACCTCGCATCCATCTCCCTCATTGCCCCTGGTCCCCGCTGCCTCCCACAGCCAACCCCCCCATTACCACATCCAGCCCCACATCCAACCCACCATTACTTCTGGCCCCTGCTGCCTCCCCTTTCAGCTCCCCCATGCAGGGCTTAATCAGTCCTGGGGCTTGCTGAGAAAAGTGATATTAATAAACACGCTAGTATCACTTTTCGCAGCAGACTTACTAGCTACCCGTGAAAAGTGATACTTGTATGTTTATTAATATTTTTCATAGCCTGCCAGGTAGCTATTAAGTGTGCTGTGATATTAACAAATATCACTCCTAAAGGGGGAGGGTGCATTATTTTTATTACTGAATCTGCCAAAAAAAAAACCCCTACAAATATAAACTGCAATGACTTGGATATGTATCTGTGCATATTTGTTTTTCCTAAAGTTAATGAAGCATTTTAGGAGAAAGTGCCAGTGAGAGTTGATGGCCCCATTCTGAGGCCACCAAAAATTTTGTTGTAAGAACCCGAGCTAGAGTCTGCATGGGAAAGCAGCCCCTCCTCATACATTCCTCCCCCTAGAGCTGTGGAATAGCCATAGATAATTTAACACTACTTCATGCAACACTCACTATGGGTCCGTGCCTTTGATCCCAAGATTTTATAGAGCTATAAAATAATTACATAGGTGGGGCAGAAAGCAGCACGCAGAGGCCAACCCTTCACAGAACTAGGGATTCCGTTTCTCTGGGCGCAAAGGAGCTATGGAATTGGGTTCAATATCTCATCCTTCCTATCTGCTCCCACATTATGCAAAGATCTGTAGGAAGAAACTCGAAACGGTCAACCTCCCACCAACCCCAGTATCTGAGCAGCTCTGCAGAAGGATCTCATTTGGGCCCAAGAGAGTCAAACTTTTGCCAAAAAAAGTTGTTGACTCCTCCTTCCCACCCACCCACCCCCATTGTGGGGATGTCTACACTTGCAACTGCAGACATACTCTCAGCTCATATAGACATGCTCGCATTAGCTCTCATCAAGCTATGGTGCTAAAAACAGCGTAGCCAGGCTAGCACAGGCAGCAGAGAGCATTGGCATGAGCTAGCAGCACTAAGTACCCCTGAACCCCACAGTTATGTAATGTCACTAGCATGAGTACATGGAGCTAAGGGCATGATTCCCAGCCTAAGTCCAAGAACAGATCTAGCACCATTCACCCACCAAAAGCTGCCTGTGCAATCAAGTCTTCTGCCAACATACTTACTAGTTGGCTTTTTCCAACAGGATTGGTTCTAGCTGTAAGAGGCAGATATTCGAGCAAAGAGGCAACAAAACTCAGAGGGAAACTGAAGAAACAGAGGGGAGTAGCAAGAAGGGAAATCAGAGAACGGTCATTTTTAGGTCGTCTTGTTGAGTCTTTACAATTAGACCAAAGAAAACGATAGTCCATTACAAGCCATCTATCTGAGAGCTGTCACACTTGGGGCATCCAAGAATTCTGCATACTCTGAGCTTAGGAAGGGCCACGTTTTGACAATGCTCTCCCTCTCTCTGCATAATTTTTCTAGAAGTTTGATGGCACAGCTGTGTTTGCAAAATGCATGTACAACTGCATTTCTAATTTACATGAACACTTAAAATTGCACTCAGATGCTGGAGAACTGGGCACAAAATGACATGGCTGGTCACCTGCATGCACAGCTACATGATTTACATATGCAATTGTGGCCATTGTCATCCATCTTTAAACAAAAAAAAATGGGTCAACCTGTGGAATTCCTTGGCCCAGGAAGTCACAGTGACCACATTTACAACTTTATTCCCTATGGCTACTTCACCCCCTCTTAGAGTCTTGCCGGACTCCTTACTCCAGGGCAAGATCCCAGGATTTATTCTCCCCCTGGACTTCCTGTGTCCTGACTCTCTCCTCCTTCTCAGGGAGGGACTGCAGACTCCTTCCCCTGAAGCTTTTTTGCTCTCAGCTTCCTGCGTTTATGGTGCTGTCCTAGCCTTTCCCCAGCTGGGCTTCACGCCCAGTTAACCCTGGCCCTCCATCTAGCAGATAATGGCAAGTGACCTAATTGCATTAACCCTATCAGGACTGGTGTGGGATGCACACCCCACCACAAAGGGATATAACATACATCTAAGCCTATGCTTTTGAAACAGAAGAAAATTCTTTAGAGCTCAAAAAATTCAGGAGAAGAGATGAACAGTTTTTAATCACCATTCCATAGAAAGTGTTAGGAAAGGGATGATTCCTTGGTTTTGAACTTGGTCTGTTCACAGATGCAGCTATTCCGACAAATTCACCTTTGTATACAAGATTCTGGAGTTAAATGATTGTAGCTAGATGATGGCTACAAATTTAAATATGACCCTGCTTCTTCACTTTAGCTCAACCCTAGACCCCAAGAACTTGATCTCTTCCTCCTGCTACTCAGCAACTTCCACAGAGACATTTCCATTCCATTACTCCTGGTGCCTATCAGGGTCTGAATTTTGGTTTTGCTATCTGGTAGCTAGGGGACTAGTATCCACTCAAATAAATACTAGATTCATCACCCATCCCATTAAATATTGCTCTGGAGAGAGCATAGCAGAGGCCACCTACAATAATTTAACATTTTAAATTTGCACTGTGTTTTATGAGGAAAACTTAGGGAATTTAAGAAGGCCGAGTTTATTCAGATAAGGAAAAATTAAGGAAATTAAGGAGACAAACAAAGTAAATGGCTCACATGATTAAAAATGTCATAGTAAAAAATTAGGACACATACAATCAGTCAGTGATTTTTTTTTTTTTATACAAAGTAATAAACACATGGAATAAAACAGCAAATCCTAATGCTAATATGAGCAAAGTAGAAAGGACCACAAAGTTCTGGGGAAAAAAAATTTCACAAATCCTAAAAACATTTTTCCAATCTCTAACCAATTTTATTGCCAAGTAAAGACACTGAAGCTAAAGAAATTGTATTACAAATAAGCTGCAACAAAGAGGGAAAAAGGAGCTAAAGCATTATGGTAGCATTAATTCAGAATTTCTATCTATTTAGATACTTACAAACCTCTCAGCACTAATATCTAAGAGCTTCAAAAAACGCAAGGAATTTATCCACAAATGAAGGAAGAAGGTGGTTGAGAGGAAGGAATTAGTATTATTTTTCATTGTTGGTTTATAATTATGTTGTTTCCCACTTCTTCTGTATCAGCCTTCATTCAGATGTCACAACAATCTTACTACAATGTCAGTGTAAGTAAAAGCAGTGTTAAAATGAAACTATACATTGTCAGTGCCAGTTTAGGGAAGCCATGCTAAAATGTCACAATGAAAAAATGTCACTGCAGATCTGTGACCATGCTGCAGTGTGAGAAAGAAGTGTGATGTCAATGGAAGTTATTACGTATCAATGCAATGCAAGGGTTGACTGAGTGATATAGACAGTACGTGACTTTACATCTCAAGTTTGAGACAAACTAACTGTGAATGGTCAGTAGCTATTTTTCAAATCCTGCCTAAGTCAACTGGAGACCAGTCAATAGTTTATGAACTATTGCCCACTTCACTGGATATAAAAGGAAATGATTTCCTGTTATGTGCCCTTGTCTAAACTAACCAGAGCTAGAGTTACGATCCAACAGTAGAAAAAGAGACATGTACTATGTCAGAGATAAATAGCAGATGTAAAGTCACTCTTCATGAGATAGGAGTGACCACATCACTCACGAAGGACATACAGTAGTTGCTAAGTAAATGATAAGGGTACCAGTATAACTAGTATAGAGAAGTAAACAATCTCTCAGTGGAGATTGTTTACTTTTCTATACTAGTTATACTGGTACCCTTATCATTTACTTAGCAACTACTATATACTTTGTTTGTTGTCTGTACAGAGCAATTACCAGGTCGGCTAGTTGCTTATTTATACATTTAAATATAAACTGCAAAGTGCCGTGTGCCCTCAATTCTCAATGGCAGTCAGTGAAGTCAATGAGGATTGCAAATGCCCAATACTCACAGGTTCTGCCTATCACTGTCATAAAAATGATCACCGGTGTAGGATCAAACATCTGCGGTTTAAGTCTACAGTATCCACATCACTTGATAAAGACATAAAAGAAGAACATCTTAGCAAATAAAGTCAGGCTGTCCAACAATTTTTAAAATTGAAATTATTTGCAAGATTAAAAAAAATTGCAGTTTTAAAATCAAACTGTTAAACAATAGAAGAATACCAATTTAAATTCAGCAGAGAGCATGTCCTCTGGAATGGTGGTTGAAGCATGCAGGGGCATACAAATGTGTAGCATCTCTGGCATGTAAATATCTTACAATGCCGACTACAATAGTGCCATAGACACCTGTTCTCAATTTCAGGCGACATTGTAAGTAAGAGGCAGGCAGCATTATCTCCCACAAACTTGTCTGTCTTAGCAATTGGCTGAACAAGAAGTATGACTGAGTGGACTTGTAGGCTCTAAAATTTTACATTGCACTCAAAAAAACAGTTATGTAAAAAAAAATAATTCTACATTTGCAAGTTGCACTTTCAAGAAACAGATTGCACCTCAGTACTTGTATGAGGAACTGAAAAATACTATTTCATTTGTTTATTTTACAGTGCAAATGTTTGTAATAAAAATATAAAACAAGTACTGTAAACGTATTCTGTGTTGTAATTGAAATCAATATATTTGAAAATGTGTAAAATATTTTTGGAATAAATTTAAATAGGTATTCTATTATTAACAATGCAATTAAAACTGTGCTTAATCGTGACTATATTTTTAATCTAGTTTATTTGTTTTGCATTAAATCGCTTGAGTTAACAGCGGTTAATTGACAGCCCTAAAATAAAAATATCTTGTTGAATGCCTGAAAACAGAATTCTAGGTGCCTGGGGCTCCAACTGCAAAAGTCCTGTTCACCCCTGTCAACCCTGACAGGGAACTCCGCCAATTTTAAGTGCTGTTACTGAGATTTTGTATACCACATTCCTGTGTGTCCAAGGAACCCTTGATTCTCAATCCACTCGTTTCTGCCATCACTGCTGGTACTAAATTCACTCTTTGGATGTGATTCTGCCACACCCCCATTTATTAGCATAATGTGTGAATGTGGGGAGGAAGGGTTTATAGAGGGGAAGAGGAAAGAGAACGAAGAATGGGAGAGGTATTGGTCAGGGAATGCACAGACAGACAGCGAACTCTACCTTTATTTGAAATTGGAGTAAACGTTAACTGCCTTGATTCTATATGGTACCATGTGCCACCAAATCCATTGGAGTCAAGGCTGCTCAGTACTTTAAAGGATTAGACCCAGAGAGGCAGCCACTTGGTCCAAGAAAAGCCAATGACTACCTAACACTAGTTCCATGTATGTATGTGAATGTGCCATTATCCATTTTAATTTATGCAAATGGCATGTTCTAGGCCCCAGCCCTGCAAGATGCAGTGTAGACAGACTCCTGCACCTCAGTTTGCACTGCTCACTATCAACCTAGAAGGCAGCTGGCGGAGTAATCAAGTAGGTAACTGGCCTTCATTTTATTCATATTTATTAAAAAGCAAATACCGAACAGCTTTAAAATTTCATATACAAAAACACAGTATGGTGAGAAAAGGCATAACGGATTTTCCATAGCCATATATATTATCATATCTATAGTATGGAACAATGTACATATTAACTAATAGCCTACCATTAAGTTCACATAAAATATACACATATAAATTACAACAAAATTACATGCTTCACTGGAGTCTTTCCTCTAAAAGCCACAACACGCTGGGGAATACTAAGATGTTTGTGGCGTAATGTGCAAATAATGTCATTTCGCTTGAGAACAATCTTATATCTTTTAGGTAACATGAGATGTGAAGAATTAATCCCTATTCACTTCTTGTTAAGAGACACAAAAATCATCCTTTGGTTATAGGAATGTTTTTTTTAAAAAAAAATAAAAGCATGGAATATTCATCATTTCCAATCTTAAACTCACAGCATACAAACAGATGAATCCAGCAAGTCAGAGAGCAAAGCCAATTTAATCTGTGGCTCCCCTGAGGTAAATGTAGTTCACAGTCCTCCCGCCACCCCAACCTCAACCATAATCCCTGGTTCCTGGAGGTAAAAAAAGCACTGAAGTGAGGAAAATTCTGCAGCAGGATATAATGATCCAAAATGACAGGGACAATAATGACAATGAATTTCATGTCTCCCAGTCATGAGCTGGAGATGCTTGACTGGGCTGACTTATACAATTAAATTGTTACAGGTACAGCAGGAGATGCAGTTATCAGCTGCATGCTTTTGGGAACGATGCCCGCAGCAAAAGAAATGCTATGGAATGCAGAGTCTCTTTTGTTGTGAGCAAACTATTACTCCTGTAGGTATGCTTATACAGTTGTACCCTTTGACAGAGGAAAAACTGGGTTAAAGACAAGTCATTTTAGGGTACTGATTTTTATCCATTTTGAAAGTAAAAAACTCTTTGATGGATAAAATACCATCTGATTCAAAGGGCTTTGTGCTAAAACCACTAAAAGTAAACAGAACCTACATATTTCATTAATTTAAAAAATAAGAAGCACTGTTCATAATACCAAGGCTTAGGATTCCTCTGTCTCCCCCACTAATATTTACACCAAATCAGAGTATTAAGAACTTTTAAATGAAAGAGAAAATTGAGCTTGAAACTACAGAAACAGCCAAGTCAACGCTTATATTTCATTTCATATATATTTCACAAGAGGCAGCCAATCATGCCTTTACAATCCTCACAGTAGATAACTGGTTTTCTTTCTGAGGTCTCTCTCACACTACCCATAACAACATTTTCTTTTAAATAAAATCAGTCAAAACATGTTCTGCATGTCCTAGCTGCTTTTAAATATCCATAATGGTTTGCTAACAATTCCTGTGGGACTGAGCACTAGAAGTTACTTTCATAGTCTTCCGTTTTCAAGTTAAAACTCTACTAACATGAAGATGTGTAGCAATAGACCTCATCTATATAAAAAAAACCTTCCAGTGACAAATTGTCAAACCATTTTAAATTTCAGGGGAGAGAAAAATTTGGAATAAAGATTTAAATTCTTACAACTGTCCATGCCTACATTTGGGCAATGCCCCTATTACGTATGTTAAGATTCTCAAAATATTAATTTGGAGAAATGTGAACTATAAAGATTTCCTAATTCAGCACATACTCTAATACAAGGAAAAAGCTATAGGAGATAAAGAAAAAGCATTTATTCAATTTTTGACAACTTAAGGTCTACTCCTTTGCATTGATTCTTTTTTTAAAGATGGGAAGGATTTCTCAGAGGGTTTACAGTAAGCAAGGAATGCTCAGTCCCCAACCAAACATCCTCCTTTCCACCTTTCTTTAAACAACCTTTTTGTTCCAAAGATTTAGAATTTAGGTAACATACTTTGGAAAAAAATATGCAACAAAACCCTGGAGAATGCAGAATTATGCAACAGAGAACCTGGGATCTACTTGAACTGGGGATTTTGCAAAGCAAAGTGAAAATGTGAATTTCATTAGATAATCCGATATATTTTTCATGTGGCAAAAAAAAAAAAAAAAAAAATCAAGAAAATACTGTATTAGATGATGCAAAATATTCTATAATTCTACTTTGTCTTTAAGGTATATAAATATTTTCCTTTAAGAAATGGTAATTAATAGTTATTCATTCCATTGTAAATTCATGACTTACTAAAGAACCTAGAAATAGATTTCCTTATACACTTAAAAGTTAATCTTTGAAGGGAAAATATGTTCATACCCAAAAAATCACTATAGCACCCAGAGATATGAAATAATGCATCTTAAAAGAGAACTCTGCCACTTAGAATTAGCCAGCATTTTCTGTGCATGTTTAAAATTGTAATGTTCTTGATTGTTGGATCTCTGCTTTAAAACATTTCCTATTTTTCTAGCCCACAACATAACGTTCATATAATTCACATGGAGATGAATTCTTCCATTCAAAATGCTTTAAAATAATTCTATGATCTTGAGCTCTCAGCTTTTGCTTCTCCATAGTGCCTCTTTTCCAATTTTCCTTGAGCTACATAAATGAAACTGACAGATCACTGCTCAGATAGCAGCCACATTCTTCCCCCAAAATGTTGCCTTTTTGCTATTCAGGAGTATCCGAATACCAACAATTGCTAAATGAAGTCTGACATGTACCCCTAAGAAACAAACTTGTAAGTTGCGGCTTCAAAGGAAACCTTGAATAAATAGGACACATTGTGTACACCCAGGCTAACATCCAACATATGCTATAGTTTCCTGATGCTGAGACAGAGCAAGAATAGCCTCTGGTAAAGTCTGTGATTTGCTGTTGCTGGTACTTCCAACATTTATAATATACCATCCATTTTTGCCTGCATAACAATTTTAAAATGTAATTAAGAGGGCTGAAGCAATAACATTTCAGAAAGCTACAGAGTAGGATATATTCATGATTGTTTGATAAGTTACTGATTAGATCAGCAATTAGGAAAAAAAAACAACCCCACAGAAGTAGCATTACTGATCCCCTTCTGATCAAAGCCAAATACCAATGCAAAAAAAGCAAATAACTGTGTAAATGGTTTTATCAAGCTGGAAAATAATCTTGACAGTGGGTATATTAAAAGTATTCTTTTATAGGGCTTGGGTCAACACTCCAACTCTAGGGGGGAAACCTCTGCTATTAAGCACTACTCACTGCAGCCAGTAGGTGCAACTAAGGATACAGATGCAAAAAAAAAATCTGAGATAGGAGAAGAGAAAAGGCAAGAAATATTATGGAACTGCATATAAATTATTAACATAAAACTATTTATGACACTCTTGTCTATAAAAGCTTCTCCCTCTGATCCCAACCTATTTTGAGTTTTAAATATTAATGCCATTATCTAATGCTAAGTTCCTTAAAGGTGAACTGCAAAGGGTTCATGCCATCATTGTGCTTCTTCATGATGTATAAAGAACTAAAATGTGTGTGTTGCTTGCTCTCCTCCCCATCCCCCCAAGACTGAGGACTTGTCTAGGTTAGGATGCCAGGTGCATTTTCAAAAATGCATTAGCTAACAACTTTTAAAACTAATGCTGACAGGGTACAAGTTAACTGGTCAAGATGAACTGTAGGGCAGAGCCTAGGGCTTACCTCAGTCAGCTAACAAGTGTTAAAATATACCATGTCCTATCTACACTTGGAGTGAAATCCTGACCCACACTGAAAACTATTAGATCTTTCCCATCAAGATCAGTAAGGCCAGGATTTATATTTTTAAAGCACAAGTTAGTGTTTGTTAACACTTAAAAAGAAAAAACATGTTCTTGAAGTCCAGACATACGGTCTGAGAGTTCAAGTGTGTATTATGAGCTTTCAAATTCTTAACTGAAGGGATGAGATGAAGAATTTCTAAAAGATGCCCCACCGAAGAATTATGACTCTCATAGTCTATTTCTCATCTCTTCCTCTTGGGATGAAAGGAGTAACTTGCAATTAGCCAATTGCATCCCTGCCTGTCCATTCCTCACCCGCTTTCTCTGACTAGGCAGTGACCATCCAGACTCTGGTGTCCCTCTGTGCCCACATTTGCCTGTGGAAGTGGAGATTGGCTTATGCCCCCTTTTACTTTACACAGTTTTATCACTGCAAGTGAGTCTTGCCTTAAGTGAACTAAATACCAGCCATTATACTGAAATAAAATAATCTCAGGCATCAGCAAGGAATTTACAAGTGAAGGTTGGTGGGCACTCAGAGCCTTTTGTTTCATACCCATATTGTTCCATTTGGCTTTGCTGAGCATTGGTTACACGTGCCAAAATACTACGTGATGAATATCTAATAATAAACTGACAAATCAGAGTACAAGTATACTGTACAATTACTGATTTGTCATTTCATAGTAAAGTGTACTGTGAATTATAATCTGCAATTCCTTCACTCCAATGCAGTATTGCCCTTAGAACTCAATCATGGGTCTACAACAAACACTGCCTTGATACTATCAAGCTGATGGAGAAATTCCTAGGCAATACAGCTGCCGATGGTCCTTTTAAGGAAGAACCCCTCTATCTGCTAGTTCTTAAAATCAGATGATGGAAAAACAAAAATTTAATTTCTCTCCTTTCCACAGTTTCATATTACTCCTGATTTTTTTTATATTATTATATACACGCACACACGCACACACACGCACATACACACGCGCATGCTGGTCCCACTCAAGAGGGACAACTTCTAATTATCCTTATGCTTGTTGTTTTTCCACGATATGCCTTCTAAATGCACTGTACCCAATGTATTTCAATTGAGTTATGAGATATAGCCCTTTTTTTCCTCTCCAAATGTCCCTATTGATAAGTATCGACTAGTTTAATTCTAAAAAAAGAAAAAACACCCTTATATTCATCAAATATTGTGAGACAAACTTTCAGGGTGCTGGATGAAAAAAAACAATTTTCAGGTTAAAAAAATCCACCACAATTGGCAAAAAAGTATTCAGGATATTTCTTCTGAGCATGATATCTCCATCCCTGCAAGGGATGTGTAGTTTCTTCATGACTGCTCTGCATACATCTTGATATCATAAGACTGCCTGGCTATCCATGAAGGTTAAGAAAATCTTTCCATAAAGCATTCTTACCGCTAACAAAAAAGAATTGTCTCAATTTATATAATCACCCAATAAACTCTACAACGAAAGAACATTAAGGGTCTGATGCAAAGCAAGAAAATTCACAGATAAGACTGTGCTTTAGCATGTCGGCACCACAGGGTGCACCTAGAAAGTAGTTAAGTGGACGCCCTGCTGTGACTAGATGTTCAAGTACAATTTGAGCTGTGAATTTCCTGGCTTTTAAGATTTGTGCATGACTCACAATAGTCTTTTTAATGCAATTTTTGCTGGACATGATTTTTTTAAAAAATTGATATGGTTTAGTTTACATTAAACTTAATGTACATGTAATTACATATCATGCTGGACAGATGCAACTCAGAATGCCTTGAAAACACATTCAAGTAAAGTTAGGATGTGCTGAGATGCAGACATTTCAGCAAAAGTCAAGGCACCTATAATTAACAAAAAAGAAGCTAACGTTCTGGAATCTAAGTAATTCCTAGGCAGTTAAAGCCAAGGAAATTACTAATATCTAGGAGGTTTATTCATTTTACTATGGAATTTCCTTACTTAGCTGTGAAGTTTGGCAAGCAAAAGAAACCTTCTGTTAAGGAGCTCTTTACTTTGGTGTTCTGCTGTGGCATCTGCATCTCCATGATAGCCATCTTCAGTGGCTGAGGAGATGACCAAAGCCACTGTTAAACTGGCAAAGTGAAGATCTGGTGGAGCGTGGACTTTCTGGTTCATGTGGTGACGGATGTAGAGATACAGGACTCGTATGTGAACTGGAGAGATCATGCTCCCAAAGAAAACACCTTCAAAAAAATTTCATTTCAAGTAATGGACAATTTGGTACATGCTGACTGTCTTCACTTGGAACCAGAATCCAATTTTTCTTGCTATAAAAAACCTTTTTCCTCTATAAAGTAGATTTGCTTCAGACCCGCCTGTCAGCATTTCTATGGACAGATTCAAACCTAGAGGGAACAAAACCAATCTCTTCTCCAGAAAAGTTTAAGCCAGCACCAGTTTCTGAGGTTCCAAAGGTGCTATGGGCCTTTGTACTATGACTTGCATGTTGGACCCATACGCTCATCATTCATTAAATCAAGAGAGGAGGTTTGAGTCTTTTTTCATTGACATTCTTAACATCCTGCAGTTGAAGATTAATTCAGACAAAATAGGGATGATGAAAGTGGAGTGCGGAACGCCCTTGAAAGGGACCAGAGGTGGTCCCTGCCCCCACAGTGGAGGAGGTCTGTCCAAGATTGTCTCAGACTGGGGGTACTTTTGGAACCCTGACCACCCAGATGACAGTGTCTTCATATTAGTAAGGCCACTGACAGTTTCATATGACAGTCTCATATGCATACTACCCTAGATGAAATTACTATAAGGTGGGTGCCCAACTGGTTGAAAGACCATAGAGTAGTTACCAATGGTTCACTGTCACACTGGGATGGCACACTGCAAGAGTCAGTCCTGGTTCCTATTCAATATGTTCATTAATGCTGTGTTGCCCAAACTTTTCCTGTCATGCCTCCCAGCACGTAATGTTATCTGTCCATGCTCTCACTTCATTACTGCACTTTTTGTTCAGCAAAGGAGCAGGGGCACTCCTCCCTGCCCCCCCCCACCATATGACTCCCCCCACCCCCCAACATGTTCCTACAGTTTGGGGACCATTGCATTAATAACTTGGATAAGGGAGTGGATAGTGGCTTATAAAATTTGCAGATGACACCAAGCTGAGAGGGGTTCCAAGAACTTTGGAGGGCAGGATTAGAATTCAAAACTTAAATTGGAGAAGTGTTCTAAATTCAATAAGATGAAATTCACTAAAGAAAAATTCAAAGTACTTCACGTAAGAAGCTAAAAATCAAATGCACAACTACAAAATGGAGAATAACTGTTTAGATGGCAGTACTGAAGAAAAGGCCCTGAGTGGAACACAACATGAATATGAGTCAGTGTGATGCAGCAGTGAAAGAGGCTAACATCATTCTGGAGAAGAACTGGAGGGTGGTAAGTAAGACACAGGAAGTAGCTGTTCCATTCTACTCCACACTGGTGAGGCCTGAGCTGGAGTACCATGTCCAATTCCGGGCACCATGCTTTAGGAAAGATGTGGACAAGTTAGACAGAGTCCAGGGGAGAGCAACAAAAATGATAAAAGGTTTAGAAAACCTGACCTATGAGGAAAGGTTAAAAAACCTGGGCGTGTTTGGTCTTGAGAAAAAACACAACTACAGGGGGATGTGAAAACAGTCTTCACCTATGTTACAAACAGGACATGATCAATTGTTTTCAATGTTCACTGAAGGTAGGACAAGAATTAATGGACTTAATCTGCAGGAAAAAGAGATTTAGCTTACATATTAGAAAAACCTTTTAACTATAAAGATAGTTAAGCACGGATATAGGCTTCCAAAAAAGAGTTTGTTGAATCCCCATCACTAGACATTTTTAACAGGTTAAATAAACTCCTGTTAGGGATGATATAGGTTTATTTGGTCCTGTCTCAGCATAGCAGAGATTTCAGGGGAGCTGGATTTAAGGACTTCACAGTTCCTTCCAGCTCTACATTTCTACAATTAACAGTAAGGTACATACATTTTTCATCCATTGGTTGGCAAAGCAATAGAGACAACACCTTTTGGACTTGTACCTCCTCAAAATTATCTTTTCCTTTGCAACTTTGACTTAGTTATTTCAATGAATGTCAGTGGCTTTAAGACCACCAAACAGCTACAACTCATGCATAATGCAGCTATCCTCCTGCAGAATCAGCCAAAAAGAAACACAATCAACACTTCCTCCTGAAAGATGTAACTCGTGATGATGATGACTGATCCATAAAACTCTACATAGCTCCTCTTGGAAGCTGCTGTGGTATTCAGCTTCCTCTCTCCATGCACATGGAGAGAGGAAGCTGAATACAGTTGGACTGGCCAAGCCAACAGCCTTTTGACCGGGGGCGGGGGGGGCGCTGGTGGAAGATGTACTTAGGGTTCTGGCTTAGGAATTCCCTTCTCTTACTAGTCTGACAGGTCTTAAAGGTTTATTACGTTTATGATGTGCTACAAGGCCTCTCCCTTTTCCCGGGCCTTTCCTGAATACACGTAGCGGGTGACATTTTGGGTGCAGGGTGGAAGACTGTTTTCTAAACTTTGTGCTAGATTGTGTACCCACACTCATGTTGATGAGGACTTACTCATGTGAGTAATTTTGCTGAAAATCAGTTTACTTGCATGAATACAAACTCCCCAGCATGAGCCAGAGTTGCACAATCAGTGCCTTTGTGCTTGAAAAGTCATATGAGTTGCTAAATAGTGCACATGCTGCTAGGGACTTCACATTGGACGTACTTTATGAAAATGAAATAAAAAACCCCCAAATCATTCTGGTACCATCAGTATGAATGTTAATATCAACAATTTTAATATTCAGAAGTTGCTGTGACTGCATATTTGTCCATTTTTAAAAAGCAGAATAACCCTTCTATTTATATTTTTCAAACAAGTAATCTGTGCACTTTAGACCTTTGAACTGCAAAACTTTAATTTTTAAAAAATATTAGACTTGCAAAAAATCACTTTAATCTTCTTCTACAACTCAGTAATTTTTTTTGAAACGATATCTACATTAACACTCAAAATTGTATTCTATGCAATCAATGACATTTGTGCCAAGTTTCAGCCCTAAGGCATTTTTTCCTTTAGATTTATAACCCCTTGAATTCCAGTGGAAACCACCCTAGCCCTAGAGCTGCTTGTGCTATTTGAATATATTTGCAATGCAAGTTCTCTCCACAGATCAAACAATTTAAATAGCCAAGAGTGGTGCAAGCGAGAAGCGACTGATAGACCAAGCCCAACTCAAAAATGAGAACCATAAAAGGGAAGTCAAATTATCAAGAAAGGTGTGAACTATTTTTTTTTTAATGTAAAATACCATATAGTGAGCCATTTAAGATAATCAATAATATCTGTTTCCTTGATATGGACTATTGTGGTACATGCACTATTTTGGTAAAGGTATTCACAGATCCAACAATTTTCCTGAGAAAACTCTAAAGAGAGGGTCTTGGCTTCAGAACATCTCTGAACAATTAGTCTTCAAGTAAACATAGGATTCAGAAGCTTAATAAAATTTGGCATATTATCTGATTAGGAAATATTTGCTTGAGGCTTACGAAGGGTTAGTTGGAACAGAGCACTTCAAATACCAAATTTGTATGGATTGTTTGTATGATCCAGCACAAAAAGAGCTTCTCTAGTATTACACAACTCTGCATGGCCGAAGAAGTCACAGGAACTTCCTGTAGGGAATCACCAGACCATGAAGATACTATGACATTTTGTTGCATCTACTGGCTGACAGACTAGAACAGATTCTCTCCCCTACATTCAGGATGGAGAATCAGGAAGGCCAGAACTAAACTAATCAGATCTGAGAGCCAATTAAACAGATTTAGTCATACATTTAAATTTAGCCATTGGAAATTATGCAAGATGCAAGGTAGACCCCCTCAAGACACTCTTTCTATAAAAAATACTTTACATATGTAAATACATCAAACTTTTGTTTTACTTTAAATACGTCAACCATAAAGATGGATTAGAAAGGTAAACATAGAAAAGAAACATACCATCATAGTAGACAATAGCTCCTACAAGTCTGGCTTTCTGTAGCATTGGAAAGAGTTCCAGAGCTCTTGACTTGCTGAGCACATAGCTGCTTTTCAGACACTGACTTCCAGCTACAAGGTCATATAGTTTTATTCCCACCCAGTAGTATGGCAACTGCCACCATCTGAAAACAAAGAAAAAAAAGATTTCAATTGTAAAGGGAAAAAACTCTCCATTCATCATTATATATTGTAATATTAGCTGTAATTAGCATTATTATGGTTATTAGTTTCTAGTCTGCACCAAAGTTTGCCATTTACATAGGCCTTTTTTGTCTTCAAAACATTTTATAAGCAGACACTGACTAATCCACAATAAACCTCAAATATTATCCCCATTTTACATATGAGAAAACAAAAGGCAAAGAGGCAAAATTGCTTGCAAATGCCTATAGCACTTATCTTTGAGAACCCAGAGGATAGGTGAAGTCCCAGAAGAATGGAGAAGGGTAAACATATCTTTCAAAACAGAAACAAAGAGGACAAAGGAATTATAGACCAGTGCTGTGTACAGTTCTGGGTACCATACTTTGGGAGATGTAGACATACCGAAGACAGTCCAGAGGCAAGCAGCAAAAACGACAGAAGATTTAGAAAACCTGACCTATGAGGAAGTTATAAAAAACTGGACATGTTTAGTCTTGAAAAGGTGTCTGAGGAGGAACCTGATGATAGTCTTCAACTATGTTGAGGATTGTTATAAAGAGGACAGTGATCAGTTCTTCTCCATATCCACTGAAGGTAGGAGTAGTAGTAATTGGCTTAAATCAGCAGCAAGGGAGAATTAGGCTAGATATTAGGGAAAACATAACTATAAAGGGTAGTTAGCACTAGACTAGGTTTCCAAGGAAGGTTGTGGAATCCCTAGCATTGGAGGTTTTTAAGAAGAGGTTAGACACACACCTATCAGGGACTTCTTGAGAACCCTTCTTGACTTACATTTCCATGATCCTATAGTATAGAGGTTCTCAGACTGGGAGGCACAGAATGTATTCTGTAGGGGTGTGAGAAGCTTTAGGGAGAAAAAAAAAATATTACTGCACACATCGAGAGCTAGGCGGTTGGAGAGTGTTGGCTGCTTGGCCCAGCTCGGAAGGCGGTGCTGGCGCTGTCAGCAGCAGAGAAGTAAGGGTGGCATGGTATGGTATTGCCACCCTTACTTCTGCGCTGCTGCTGGCAGCAGGGCTGCCTTCAGAGCTGAGTACCCAGCCTGCAGTCGCTGCTCTCTGCTCTGCCTTCAGAGCTGGGTGGCTACTGGCCAAGCACTGGGAGCGGGGGGGGTATGTAAGCTACCCCTCCGCCCATACCCACACAGGGGAGTGCAATCAGTAAGTTTGAGAAACACTGTTATAGAGTGCCTGTATAAAAATCAGAATTTAAACTCAAGAATTCTTGGGGAGAGGGGAGGCTTCAGCAGCCATGCAAAAGCGTGACAAACATATTTCTAATATGCCCATCATTATAGTATCTAGATGCCAGCATTTTAGATCAATAATAATTTGCCTAGAATTTGAAACAGTTTGTTTTACTCAAAGCCTCAGAGTTAATAATTTTAAAATTATATATAAAGAATGTGCTCCTCACTAGAAAAGAATGTGCTTACAATCAGGTAAAATGTAAGTCAGTGCAAATTAAGGGCCCAGACTTATGTTCCTTACTCAGACAAACTGGCATCAATGCACGTTTTCCCAAGTGAAGAATAGGAGAGAACCACTGGGACTATTCATCTGTATTAAAACATTTAGAATGGATGAAACATTTTATTTTCTCTAAAAAACTTCTCTAGCCTCAAAGTGTTTTGTCTTTGCATATTCGACTTTTCATCTGATCTCTATTTTTATCTTCAGTATTTTTCTTCTCTTCAGCCCTTTCCACCACTTCTCCTCCTGCCATGTTTACATATCCCCATCCCCAGTGCTTCCTCCCCTGTTTCTTCCACCCTAGAATCCAGTCTTGCAGAGACTTATGGGCTCGTCTACAGCTGCACCACTGTAGCACTAAGTGAAGACATTACCTATGCTGACAGTTGGAACTCTATCTTCCCGAGAGGTGGTAGGTATGTCACTGGGAGAAGCCCTCCTATCAGCATAGCACTGTCTACATTGGGGGTTAGGTTGGTGGCATATCTTCAGTGGTCAGGGGAGTGGATTTTCCACACCCCTGAGCGATGTAGTTATACCAACTTAAGTTTGTTGTGGAGACCAATGCTTACACACATTTTACTTTATGTACTGTAACTAGTCCTATTGACTTCCAGGGGTCTATTCACAGTGTATAAGTTTCTGCCAGACTGGGGCCTTAACTATTTTAGGAATGCAGGCCCAAATGAGGTTTCTGTTCTCCCCCTAAATGCAACTGGGGAAAGCGGCATAGAGAATGAGCAGGTGAAAAATTGGACTGCAGTTGTCTGTGAAGGAGAAATGAAGGTCCTTGAGTTCATTTCCTGACTTTATTTCTCATGTACCAATGCCAGATGAAAGCAGCATGCCCAACCCCTGAGATTAAAGCACTTTCCTTCGCTCTAAAGGCGATGCCTTTGATCACTGCAAAGCAACTCAAACATCACTGATGGGCCCTGGAGGTGACCAGGTGAAGGAGTGAGTGTCACTCTACTGAGGAGGCCTTAGAAATTGGCAGGGGGAGTAAAAGGGAAGATTAGGAAGTAGCAGCCTGGAAATCACTCTCCCTCCACCTCTCCCCACCCCTAGCAAGATCTGGGAGAAGAAGTAGTAAAATAAAAAACACTTTTCTCTTTTGTCCTTCCCAGACAAACTGATTTGTTTCAGCATTATTGTACAAAAGTTTTCCAACTAAAACTCCATTGACAGAGAGTGAATTTGAGGAATACTGTTGGACAGCTAACTGAAATGGTGTTAATAGACAGTGCTGTACATGAACTTCATGGTTCTACAGTACAGCAACAAATTCTCACCTCTGAAAAAAGACAAAGCTTGTGACACATTAACAGCTAAGAAAAAGGTATTCCAAAAACTGGTCCAGTGAAGTAACTTCATTCTCAAAAGCAAATGGGGTACGAAATTAAAGTAGAAGGAGTATCAGGGAGCTTACTTGTAAACAGGAAGCATTATAGGCAAAGGACTGGATAAGTGAGGAGCAATTTCGAGCAAGTTGGCACGCTCATGAAGTGCTTCTTTTACCATTTTGTACTAAAATAAATTAAAAAAAAAAAAACACCACAATTCAGGACCTTTAACTCTTCATTAATGGATCACAAATATTCAGTGTTAAAACAGTTTTGCCTATCAGTCCATAAAATGCACAGAACACCTTCTCTGTGCCAGATAACAATTTTTACATTCTTTACTATTCTTTCAATAGCACAATGACACTTCATTAGAAGAATTACACTGGGAACTTCCCAAAACAGTAACACAAAATCTTTAATTTGTGAGTACAGAGCAAATTCCATTAGGCATTTTAGTGCTATAACAGGTCAGTCTAATTATTATCCGCTCTAATTAAGGGACCTAAAAAACCTAGTCCATTGTACGAGAAGCTAGTGATAAGATATAAAGTATGAAATTCTTCCTATCTTTGAAGGAATCCAGGAAACCACTTCTGATCTGATCCTTAAAATGAAAGGCCCTGTAAGTGAGTGGCAAACAATGCCACTATACAGTATTCTACCACCTTTAAGATTTTGCAGATAGCTATAATTGCAAGATTCACAGGAGGAAGGAAAGCTTGGGGGTTTTCCCAAATGTAGAGGATTGTCCCATATTCCATCATATTATGCATGGGAACACCAAATACTAAGAAATTTGTCCATGAATATGTACCACTCATTTACTTTCCCAAAATTCCTTTAAAACAAAAATCCATCAGTGTACAGAAGGAAATCTTCCCCACCACAATATGCACAATCCACAAGATACTATTTTCAGATTGTCTGTAAATAGGATACTCTAGCAAGAAAAAGCTTTGGAAATGTCCCCAAAATATTCTAGCAGAATTCACTGAGCAAACTATTCTGTATGCACAGTACCTCTGATATTCAACAAAAGAAAATATTAAAAACCATAAAGAGACCAGAGATTTAATTGGGAGGAAGAAAAAAAAAAAGTCTACTGGCAATTTTTGCTTAACAGCCAGCATAAACAATTACCTGTTCAAAATCCAACCTCATGATGGCCTTCTGAAGATATCTCACTCCACCATGGATCAATTTAGTGCTCCTGCTGCTGGTCCCTGATGAGAAATCATCTCTTTCTACAAGAGCTGTTTTTAGTCCTGTATAACCAGAAAACCAAATTAACTTCTTAAATTACACAATTTGTATGTAATTCATTAAAGACACTTCTCTAGGGTAGAGACAATCACAAGAAAAATTACTCTGAACATGGATAAATTTGTATTCCAAGTGCAGTGCACTGTCTATATTGTAATGGAAAGATTTTAGTCTCTTCCTGGGGGAAAAGTCTAAACAGAACTCTTAAAACAAAGGCACATTAAAATTTTGACATATCACAATGAATAGACATTCCAGCCCATAGCGGCTAAGCTGGGGTTCTCAACTGTGGGTCAGAATCCCTCAGGGGGTCAGGAGGTTATTACATGGGGAGGGGGTCATGAGCTGTCAGCCTCCACCCCAAAGCCCGCTTCACCTCCAGCATTTATAATAGTGTTAAATATTTTAGAAGTGGTTTTAATATATTTGGGGGTCATATTCAGAGACCTGCTATATGAAAGGGGTCACCAGTACAAAAGTTTGAGAACCGCTGGGCTGAGCAGTTGAGTTTTATGCAGGGCAGCAAGGCTCCTATGAATGAATTAGAATCATAGGTCTGAAAGGGACCTCAAGAGATTATCTAGTCCAGTCCGCTGCACTCATGGCAGAACTAAGTATTACCTAGGCCATTCCGGACAGGCGTGTGTCTAACTTGCTCTTAAAAACCTCCAGTGATGGAGATTTCCCAAACTCCCTAGGCAATTTATTCCAGTGTTTAACCACCCTGATGGTGAGGAAGTTTTTCCTAATGTCCAACTTAAAATTGCCCTTGCTGCAATTTAAGCCCATCGTTTCTTGTCCAATTCTCTGTGGTTAAGGAAAACCATTTTTTCCTCCCTCCCTTTATAACAAACTTTTATGTTCTTTAAAGTTATCATGCCCCCTCTCCACCAGTCTTCTCTTCTCCAGACTAAACAAACCCAATATTTTCCATCTTCCCTCAGAAGTCTTGTTTTCTAGACCTTTGATCATTTTTGTTGCTCATCTCTGACTTTCTACAAGTTGTCCACATCTTTCCTGAAATGTGGCACCCAGAACTGGACACAATATTCCAGTTGAGGTCCGATCAGCATGGAGCAGAGTGGAAGAATTACTTCTCGTGTCTTGCTTAAAAACACTTCTGCTAATACATCCCAGAGTGATGTTTTCTTTTTTTTTTTTTTTGCAACAGTATTACACTGTTGACTATGACCCCCAGAGACCCTTGTGCAGTACTCCTTCCTTTCCAATTTTGTACGTGTACAACTGACTTTTCTTTCCCTAATGGAGTACTACGCATTTGCCCGTACTGAATTTCATCCTATTTGCTTCAGACCATTTCTCCAGTTTGTCCAGATCATTTTCAATGTTAATCCTATCTTCCAAAGAACTTGCAACCCCTCCCAGCTTGGTATTATCTGCAAACCTTATACGTGTACTCTCGATGCCATTATCTAAATCACTAATAAAGATACAGAACAGAATCAGACATAGAATTGATCCCTGCTGCACCCCACTTGATATGCCCTTCTAGCTTGGCTGTGAACCACTGTAACTACTCTCGGGGAACGGTTTTCCATCCAGTTATGCACCCATCTTTATAGTAATTCTATCAAGGTTGTACTTCCCTAGTTTATGAGGTCATGCAAAACAGTATCAAAAGCCTTACTAAAGTCAATTTATACCACATCTACTGCTTCCTCCCATTCACAAGACTTGTTATGCCCATCAAAAAGGGCTATTAGATTGGTTTGACATGATTTGTTCTTGACAAGTCCATGCTCACTGTTACTTATCACTTTAATATCTTCTAAGTGTTTTTGAAAAATTGCTTAATTATTTGCTCCATCGTACTGAAGCTGACTGGTCTGTAATTTCCTGGATTGTCCTTATTTCCCTTTTCATACATGGGCACTATATTTGCCCCTTTTCCAGTACTCTGGAATCTCTCCCATCTTCCATGACTTTTTGAAGATAATCACTAATGGCTCAGATATCTCCTCAGTCAGCTCCTTGAGTATTGAGGATGTATTTCATCAGGCCCTGGTGACTTGAAGACATTAAGTAATTTTTAGCATGCTCTTTCCCTAATTTAGCATCTAATCCAGGGATAGGCAACCTATGGTACGTGTGCCGAAGGCAGCACACAAATTGATTTTCAGTGGCACTCACACTTCCCGGGTCCTGGTCCTGGGTCTGGGGGCCTCTACATTTTAATTTAATTTTAAATGAAGCTTCTTAAACATTTTAAAAACTTTATTTTGCATACAACAATAGTTCTGTTATATATTATATATTTATAGAAAGAGACCTTCTAAAAATGTTAAAATGTATTACTGGCACACGAAACCTTAAATTAGAGTGAATAAATGGAGACTTGGCATACCACTTCTAAAAGGCTGCTGACCCCTGCTCTAATCCTACCTCCTTTTCACTGGCATTCATGAGGTTAGACATTCAAATTGCTACTAGCCTTTTTGGCAAAAGAGCATTAGAGTCAGTAGTCACCGTTGACCACATACCTTTTTATTATTAAAAATAAAATGTTGACTTTTTGCAGAATAAAGCCTCTCAAAAATTTGGCAACATTATAAACCTATATACTCAATATCCTTACAAGGCCGACCATTGTTATTACTCATTTTACAACCAAGGAAGAAAGATGCCCAAAATCAAAGGAGGAATCCGTAACAGCCAGGATTGGAGCTCACAATTTCTTAGCTCTTAGAGCTTAGACCACTTTTTGATGATAGAGACAGATTGCTTTAAGGTTCTTGGTACACCCCTTAATGATGTAAGTATTCTCTAAAATATAATCAGGAGATTTGGGTCCTGAATATTTGGTGGGTGGAGACAGGGAAGGGAAAGAGTAGATGCAATTGTTCATACACTGACACTCTAATCAACTAAAAGCACAAGTTCTTCTAAAAAAGTGATAAAAGAAAGGAGTTTGGGACTCAATATGGAGGAGTCTGTTACAATCCAGGAAAGAATTTAGCCACCAGTTTACATTTTACTTCAGTAGGAGCACTCACCAACTTCAGCACATGTTTAGATGCTTTTGTTGGATCCAAGTCAGGGGGTACATCACCTTGTGGGATCAAGCCCACATTCAGTCTCTGCTCTTATGCAGTTTGTCTAACTCAAAGTAATTCTAATCTATTCTGGATTTAAACTTGCTATTAAAAGTCAGACATTAATTATTCAGAGAAAAATAGATTAAGAGCAATTGTGATACAAAGTTAAATTAAATAAAAAAAATCTATCTTCTTTCCATTTATTATTATGCTTAGTTATGGCAACTGAAGTAGTGTACAAGCAAGTGGCTCTTCTATTAATTAAAACACTCCGTGTGCATCTGGATTGCTTCAATCTGATTAAATTTTTCACACTGAGTCTGCCATGGATATTGAGGATACAGTTCCCTCAAAAGAGAAAAGTAAAGACATGTTAATGTGCAAAACTTTATCTTATAAGTGAAGCTGTGTCATGATAGACTTAGAAGAAAATAGATGACTAGAGATACATTTTTGTATACTGTAATGAGGAATGTGAGTTCTAACTAAGGAAAGTCACAATTTATTAATTTATATAGAATAAATTTAATATATACATACACAATCATATGCACATGTATATCTTTTATACATACTTTATATGTATACAAGCTTATTACATATTCAGTGTGTATATATATGCACAAATATGCATGAATTATAGACACACCTTTTACATATACACATATAGATACACCCATATGTGTATATTACAGAAATACATGGCAGTGTAGTCCAAGATAAACTTTTACCGGCAGATGTTTTGGATGACAATGTGACTCAAGTGTTCCCCCCCACTCACACACACACAGTGAAAACACCTCTGCAATTGAATCTCCAATACTATTCAGTTTTGGGGGTGTTTTTTAGAAACTGTATCCATTTGAAACTAGGTAGGAGGAATGAAATTAACCAATTTAGAATTAGGCCTGAACACTTAGGGGAAGGAAACCACGGTTAATCAGATCCTTCACGAGACATTTTACATTGCTCAAATTAAATAATGAATGCCAGGGAAGCTGTGTAGGGAGGGTACTAAAAATCATTACCGTATATTTAAGGTTATTCAAGACAAAGGATACAGCATGAGGATATCCCATATATGAAAATGTTTTTAGAATATACGCCATTTGGTAAAGTTTTTGCTCTTTATGAAATAAGAAAAATCCATCCACAGCAGGAATGGTTTAGTAGTATTCGCAGAGGGGCATGACTGGTGTATGGCGTGGACCATATTTACAGTAGATATCTTACAAAAGTTATTCTACATAGTTTTAGCATATACAATAATTGGGAGAAAAAAAAAGTTTTGCGCACAACAATCTGAACAATCCATGTCAATAAAGATATTCTCTTTTCAGAGATGTCTTCCAAACTTCTAATGCAATTAAAATCTTGATTTGTACTGTAGTGTGAAACAACTAATTAACTTGTACAAAAATGCTTATCTCCCTCCCCCGTGCCCCACACACACACACCCCTACACCTTAAATGCTGTGACTTGGTTTCATAAAAAAGTGTAAAAATGTACCAAATAAATCCAATTAAGACATGCATCTCAAGGCAAGAATGTGCCCTTTGCTCAAAAACTTTCAGATATATTGCACGTAACTAGAAAGATTGCCTTTGTTGCAACAATTAGAATAGTGGATTTCTCCAACATTAGTGTTTTTTCTCATTTGAAAGAATTTGGGCAAGAGGAAAAGGAAGAGGAAGCAGCATCAATGAGGTTCTTACCAAAAGTTGAGAAATGCAACATGACTGCGGGCACAAGGCGAGAATAACTAATGTAAATACTAAACACTACTCTATTTTTTTACCCTGGATCACCTTAAAGATATTGCAGTGCTTTATAATATTGCTTGTAGAACAATATAAAAACCCTTTAACGTCTATAGGTCCTCTAAAACTTTTATTTCCTTAAAAATCAAAATATTACTGGTAACTTTAAAAGACCAGAGTAATTTGTTTTTGTCAAATGTGACTGAAGATTAATGGATACAATCAGGAATAATTTTGTGAAAACATATCAAACACAAGGAAAGCAAAATTTGTTAAGTGAAGCATCAAACATAATAAAAGAGCAAATTCCATGAATGAACAGCAACAATACACAATTCATTAACCAAATGCCTATGATTATTTTACACTTCAGAAAACTACTGATATGATCAGAATATGCAGTAACAGGATAAATATAGATTACCTTCAATCATTCTTCATGCACTTTCAATTATAAATACAAATTTTTCCAGAGGCCCACCAACGTAATAAGAGCAGGACTGAAAACCTTAGTCACATAGCTGGTAAATCTATTTAGTTACCTTTAATAATCCATTAAAAGTCATAACATACTAGTTCTGAGTTGGATTACAAATTGAAATGTATTCCCCAATAGATCAATATGCTTGTTACTTGCTTTTACTTAAAAGTATATCTAAAATGAGCATACATTTCAGCTAAATGTTTTCAAACAGACCTGGGGTGAAAACCTGAGCCCAGTGAAGTCAATGGGAGTTGACTTCACTGGAGACAGGATTTCATTCCTTGCATCAGCAGAACTGCACCCTCAGACATCAGGCATTCCTTACACCAGGTCTGAAGTTGGGTGCTAGATGCCATACAGAAATCTGCAGCTACCAATCACATTGCATGTAAATCTAAGAAAAGCATTACCACTGAGATTTGAATCACACACGTCAGGGAGTTCAAAGCTAAAGATGCAGTATAGTGACATGTAGTTTGGTAACACTATAAACATATGAGAAATGGAGGTTATTTACCTATAACTAGAGGTCTTTTGAGATGTGGGGTCCCTATCTCCATTCCACATGTGCATGTGATCAAGTAGTGTCATTGATCCACATCCACGCAGTTCCTTTCTTTGTGCTCCAAGCAAAAAGACTTAAGGGGCCAGTACAATGTGACACCTCTCCAGTTCCTCTTCTTACCAGGAATCAGATAAGATCCAAAGCAAAAATGGAAGGAAGGTGGGTAGTGAAATACAGATAGGAACCACACGTTTCAAAGAACCTCCAGCTACAGATAAGTAACCTCAATTTTTTTCTCTGAGCACACATCTCTCTGTGTATTCCAGACATGGGTGATTGATAATGGAGAGGATGGGATTGGATTGCAGTTAATACAGATGCTTCTAATACTGCAGGCCCAACAACTGCATCTGAAGAGGAGCTTGAACTAAAGTGTAATGCTTCATGAATGAATTGCTGGAACTCCAGGTAGTGGCCCAATACATGTCCAGTATAGGTACCTCTGGAAGAGATGCTGCTGAAGTCGCTTGTGCCTTAGTCGAATGAGCTCTCATCCCCTACCCCGAGAGAGAAATATGTTCCAACTTGTAACACAGAATAATGCAGCCAGTGATCCACTTTGAGGGTCTCTGAGCAGATAAGGCTTTTCCTCACAACCGTTTCACTAAAGCTAAAACTAGTCAGTGATTTTCTAATTGGTTGTGTCCTTTGCAAGTAAAATGCCAGCGCTAACCTGACATCCAAAGAGCGAAGTTTCCTCTTCTCATTGGAAGCATGAGGTTTTGGGAAGAATACCGGTATGTGGATATGCTGATTGATGTGAAACTCAGAAACCTTCTCCTTATGAAAAAATAGCATATGGCAGATCAGTCACAAGTGCTCACTCACAGATTGAGCCTTCGCTGGGAGATGTTTTCTCAGTTGGCGTTCTCATGCCTTGCAGGTTCAAGAGGGAAACAAGCAGCAAATGCTGCATGCTTAGCAGAGATATGCACTTCTCCCAGACAGTAGCAGCAGTATTGGTGCTCATCACTCATGGAGAAGTCGTACGGGTACGAGATGCAGTTCTTAAACCCTGGGACTCTGGGCACAGTCTTTATCCACAAGAAGAGACTCCCCAAGACGGGAAAAACTGCTATACAAACTCTGAGCTTAAAAAACTATTTACAATTTATTTACAGGTGCGTTAAGCAGCAGAGGAAATCTGTGGACACAAGGGGATTCCAACTCAGTCAGCAGTAAGAAGGAACTGGAGAGGTGTTGGTCTGCACCAGCCCTTCTACCGTCAGTTTGGAGCATGAGAAAAGTATCTGTGCAAGCGCAGACCAACAGGCACTACTTGCTAGAAATCCATGAACTCAGGCATATGGTGGCCATGCACGCCCATGTGTGGAATACACATAGGGACCAGCACTCAGAGAAGAACTAAACTGAAGAAAAGCAATGGCTTGCATCCTTAAGAATTTACAATCTAAGCACAAGATGCACAAAAACAGCTCAGTGCCAAAAATTTTCTGAGAAATACAACCAAGAGTAGAGAGATAGACTATAAATCAGCTAATCCTACATGGAATTTCATGGGACCAAAAAGAGTTACTTCTCTAGCTTGAGGGCTTGGTCCTTGCCAAAGATCAAAGCCAAACAAATGAGAAGCTGGAGCTTCTTAAAAAAATGGTCACAAGAATAATTATAGAAATGTTAGGCCATCTTAATATAGAAGTCCCTACTACATCCCCAGATAATGAATGGGAGTGGGACTTTGTAAATATTCTTGGGCAGCTGTTCTAATTTGATAGTGCTCCCTTTCATGCAGCTCTAAGTCTGAACTGTATGAGGGAGGGAGAAGAGTCAAGAGAAACATGAAGTAGAGAGAGCAGGAGAAAATGAAAAATAGATAGTGTGGATAGTAATGGAGAGCTTTGCAGGTGAGGTGAAGCTTCCTATTAATGTGGATTAAGGCTCTGTCCCTGTCCACTTGGAATCCAACGGAAAATACTCCCACTGATTTCAATGGTACAGCAATCAGGACTTGAGAGGAATCCTATGAAGATCTTCAAGAAAAAGAGGATGAGGAGTAGTCACTGTCAAAAAGGAGGAAGAAAATGGCTACATTTTAGAAAGACTGGAGCCTGGAGAAGAGGCATAGGGTGAAATAATCAAGATGGGAAGTCATGAGAGCAAGGGCCATTGTTGCTTTTATTTTGCAGAGCCACAAGCTGATCTTATCTTTCAGGAAAGTGACTTTTCATAGGTATGTTCACAGGTTCCGTTGCTTGAACATACATAACCTTACAAGGATGGGGGGGGGGGGGCGGGGGGGGAAATCAAGACAAGATAGAAAGCAAGGGACACATTTAGGAAATAAAGAAAAGAGCACCAGGATCTAGTGAAGGCCTGGAGTCACTGGAGAAAAACGCCAAAGACTCAAGTTTGAGTGATGGGAAGTATGTTGTGGCCAAACCCAGGTAGAGTTGAGCCCTGTAAGTTACCTCTTGGGCCAGTTGTTTAACCAATAACTGACCAGCAAAGTCCTCAAAACAGGGTATTCAAGGAACGCTCAGCCTTTATTAGAGCAGAGCAGGGCCATTATTATTTAATTAACTGTGTTCTCAAATATATTTGAGTGTATATTAGTGTTCAAAGGTTAGGGAACGACATTGACAGAAACAGCCAAACTGCAGACAGATGCTTGTCTACATGTACACAAAACATGAAGAAAGTTCTATAGAAACACTGCAGTCAAGAAAAGACTGAAGGTCATGTGTCTCAAGCAACAAAGTTCTGATTAGTATATTTTATAGATCAGCTAACTTATGTAGCAGTTTTCAATCTTTTTTGATGTATAAAATCTGAATAAAGTCAAAATTTTCCTTTTTAATAACATACCAAAAATATAGCTGAATCCAAAACGGAACAATTAAATAAAATCAACCCCAAGTAAGCAGACTCAGCTCTATTCAGTTCAGAAGTGTTGGTCCTCTTTAAACAGGAGTTAACTCTGCCCCAATATTTTAACAAGAAATAATAAATTTAAGAGACCAGTAATCTAGTATTAAAATGTCCATTCACCTTAATTTCAAAGCAAAAAAATAAAAAACTTTCCATAAAGAGAGAGCAGAACATCTGAGACTCACCATGTGGATCTTCAAGCAGAATGCCATTGGTAGGTTTTTATGAAAACTCAAACAGGCTAATCTAAATCTGTGCTAAGAGTAAAAGCTATTTAACATGTGCCAAACGTGAAAATGATTATCAGCCATTTTTACATGACACCCCGACAGAAAACACGGGACTGACACCATATTTGATTGCTCATGTAGAATTCATATCCAACCTCTCCTTTTCAAATGATGTTGGCTGCAGGCTGCCGTATGGCTTTTCCTTCTCTCTTTCCTGTAATTGTCCTCCTGCGCAAACTTCCATGACACACATTTAAAATTAAAGATATACCTAACTAACATAGGCTGGAAGTGGGTAATCCAATCATTCTAACGTACTGCTGATATAGCTGCAGCTGTACTAACAAAATATGACTCTTACTTTCCTTCAAGTTCACACTAGCTATTGGGATCCAAAGATAGTTATATCTCAAGAGGGAAGTGGGGAAGGCAGCAGGATCCCTTTTAAACCAGCTTTGTATTTGAATATCCAGTTTCATTAGTTTATATTAAATTGCATGCAAACACTTTTATTGTAGGTGATTTTTTTTCTAACTGTAATACGCTCATACTTTCACACCTCACCTCTCGTAACAGCATCTAACGCACAGCCGCATCCTGTTGCTCCTCCTCCTATAACAAGCACTTCAAATTCACTTGTGTTTTGTAGAGCCAGTAACTGATCTTCTCTTGCAGGAAAGTGATTTTTCATTTGTACATTCATAGGTTCTACTGCTTGAACGTACATAAAGTTACCCTACAAGAACAAAAAAAAACACAAGACAGTATTTGTGTGTACTTCTCAGTGGCGTGCCATGACATTTTTAGTCAGGCATGTAATTGTACAGTTGTACACAACATGGCATCCTTCACAGAGCACGACCTCGCACAAATAGAGCATATCATAAAATCATAAAATCACAGAATATCAGGATTGGAAGGGACCTCAGGAGGTCATCTAGTCCAACCCCCTGCTCAAAGCAGAGCCGATCCCCATATAAGGTCAGGCTCTGCAGAGAGTGTTATTTGTTCTACAAAATGGCATCTCCTTACATGTTTGAGGACCAGACAGAATAGTCCTGCAAGCACAGCTCACCTGGGAGCACATACAGCATGCCTTGTATATCCTAATGGCACACCACTGATATTCCTTATAGAATCGGTATCATTTAGTGGAAACTAATCAGAAAAAGGTGTCTTTAGTCAAAGTCCCTTTTAAATCTAATTGAAAATATTTTAGCAAATGCAAAAGGTAACAAACAGCATTAAAAGGTTAAGGGTTAGTTTACATTTAACTCACCTTGGCTACTTCTGCATAGTTAAGATACAGTATCAAATACCAAAATAGGATTAGAACTCTGTACTTTTAGCATATAAAATACACACTTAATGCACTAGGTTATAGTGTCATTGCAGAGTATTCAGCAGCCATTGGAAGAATTATTTTGCACTAGAAGGTAGCTTTCATTGAACATTAAAATATCAATGCATTATTTGTATTGTGGTACTGATCAAAGGCCTCAGTATGCTAGGTGATGTACAAACAGATAGGAAGACAATCCATCCATGTCCCAAAGAAAAAAAGTTTAATTAAAAAAACCTGACTGTAAATGTAATAAAAGCTAATGTTTTCTCATTTTTTGTTACTGAAAATCAGCTATGCACGGCCCTCTTTTTTAAACCTCAACCTATTTTGCTTTTATTTCTCAAATCATACAATGTGCTACCTTTTTAGTGATACAGTATAACAATCTGACAGTATTCAGACCATTTTTGGTGGGTTTTTTTTAAATGGATTCCAGAATATTAATTTTCTCTAGGACAATCATTGTCTGATATTCTATAGTGACCCATTTTTGCTGTCAGCTTGATAGCCCTAGTGAAAGAGAATGACAAACTCTCTAAGTCAGCTAACCAAAATGGGCAGGAGGCTTTGGTTTTATGTTTATTTGAGGTTGTTTTTTTAAAAAAATAAAATAAAAAAATTGACCATTTCCTAAAGATTTTACTTGAGGCAAGAGGTTTGGTTAATAGTTTAAACAGATGTTTGAAAGCTCTTGCAATTATGGGTATCCTAAAATCCTAGTATTGGTTGTATATTATAAATACCATGTTTATGGGTTGTAATTCACCTCTGCTATGTCATATATTAATTACTTCATGTACAACGGGCTGCAGCCAGGTACCATAATTATGCCGAAGTTAATTAAGATGCAAGGCCACAAAAGAAATTGGGCTTGTTTCTCACATTGCCGTCTGCACCAGCCCTGTCTTTCTTCCCTCTCACATTCTTATTCACCATCAACCTTCAATGCTGCACACAATTGGGTAGTGGGTCACTCTCCAAACTATTGTTTGCAAGCTCTAAAAGAGCTGACAATCTCTTTCATAACAGAATAATCACTTGTGATGGAGGAAATGGATTTTGAGGGCAAAACACCAAATCAAAGCATGTGCAAATAATTAGTATGCCTGTGTGCTTGAAGACAAGGAGAATAGTTTTGTGGGTAGGGTACTGGAGTATGCGTTAGAAAACCTGCTTTCTATCACCAGCTCTGACACAGACTTCATATGGTCTTGGGCAAGTCATTTAAGTCAACATTCAGAAGTATCCACTAATCTTGGGCATCTCGATTTTTGGGTGTCTAAACTGACAACTGATTTTAAGAGGTGCAGATATCTGCAGCTTCTGTTGAACTGAAACACAATTTTACAAGCTTAACATCAGATTATTACAAACTGAGTATCCAAAACTAGTGGTCACTTCTAGAAATTTGGGCCTCTGGAGTATCTCCATTTTTTCCACTTGTAAAATGGGGGTAATACTTCCTTACCTCATACAGACATTGCAAGCTCAATTCATACACATTTTAAAGTATTTCTACATTAATACTGAGATTTTGTGCAATGCATCTAAGCCAGTGATTCTCAGCCCAGGCTACGCATATCCTTGGGGGGCACACAGAGGTCTTCCAGTGGGAACATCATCAACTCATCCCAATATTTGCCTAGTTTTACAACAGGCTACATAAAAAGCACGAGCGAACAAACTAAGATTTCATACAGACAATGACTTTGTACTGCTCTATATACACTATACACTGAAGTGTAAGTACAATATTTATATCCCAATTGATTTATTTTAAAACTATATGGTAAAAATGAAAAAGCAATTTTTCAGTAAGAGTGTGCTGTGACACTTTTGTATTTTTAGATCTGTTTTTGTAAGCAAGTAGTTTTTAAGTGAGGAAAAACCTGGGGGCACACAAGAGAAATCAGACTCCTGAAAGGGGTACCGTAGTGTGGAAATGTTGAGACACACTGGTCTAAGCGGTGCAGCCAGTGCATACAGCCCAAAGGGAAGAGGGCTAAATTAGTTTAACGCCATCTTTGCACCATCCCAAATCCGATCTTGGACTGCTCCAGGAGCTGATGAAGCCCCCCCAGTCCAACTAAGTTACTGCAGCCTACTTTGGCTGCCCTATGGGCCGTCTGGAATTTCTGTAGCGCTGTATGATGTGGTTCTACCCCAACATGCTCCTCCCACATTAAAGTATTGCAATGACAGTCCTCTGGAGGTAACTTTACAGCTGGCTACCACAGTGCCTGTGCCAGGAAAATCCTTCCTTGCCACAACCAGGTTTTTAAGGCCCCTTTTATGCCATTCCAGCCCTCCCACCTAGTGCAAAGGAAGCTGGAAAGAGAGAAGGATTTCAGCCTAAGTGTGTCATGTTATATTTTGAAATCTGAAAACTAATCAGTTTCCAATATCTGAATTGCTATATTTTTTGCACACTGAATAAAAGATAATAGAAATAAATAGGAAAGTAAGATGCAGAATAGGTTATATAAGTGAGGTGACAATACTTATTTCCTCAGCAAGTGACGTATCAGAACTTTAGGCTTGTCTTCACTAGAGCCGGGAGAGATTGATCTTATGGTGATCAATTTATCGCATCTTGTCAAGACGTGATAAATCGATTCCCAGCGGCGTCCCCGTCGACTAACTCCAGCTCGCCAAAAGGCACAAGCTGGAGTCGACGGAGGAGCGTGCCGCCGACTGCTGCTGCCGTGAGGATGGCAGGAAAGTCGGCTGTAGATACGCAATTTCAGCTACATTAATAACATAGCTGAAATCGGCGTATCTACAGTCGATCCCCCGCACTAGTGAAGACCAGCCCTTAGAAACAGTAACTTTGCTACTCGGTGCTGGAGTAACTTCCAAAAATTCACTCCTCCCCAACGGCTGAACATGCTCAGGCTGATGCTTATTAAAGTTCTATTTATATAAATGACCATTCTAAGTAAAAAGATAGGAAACAGCAAGCTAAACACATGCACAATTCAGCAGCAAAGGGATTCAGTCTACCAAAGCTGAATCTGAAAGAACAATATTACTATTTCTACATCACCAGAGGGTATACATGTCACTTGAATGAGGATGGAACCCTGTATCTTTAAGGTAAGAGCCCTTTGCACTACCAGCTTAAAGCTGACATACGCTTTTCCCAGTGATATAAAGCCTGTGTAGTCAACACTATGACACCTCCTCTCTGCTTCCACACACTCTCAGCTCTCTCAGCCAGGCCACAGTGCTTTGTGCTCTGGCTATCATGGGCTGGAAGAATTGTCCCCTAGAGGCAGTCTGAGCCATCATAAATTAGAGCAGCCCTACGGGGATAGGTTTGGCCCCAATAAGCCCCAGGACTGGGAGCGAAAGCTTTTAAGCACCTTTGTTTCCCCATCTCTTGCTTCAACACATCAGTTAGCATCACTGAGGTTCAAGTACATAATCCCTCCTTCAATATATTACAAACTAAATTAGACAATGTACAAATGAAAGGGGTGTCAAAAGTAATGTCATTTTGTTTGTTTAGGTCAGACATTGCTTTTTGGTTTTCAGAGGATTTTACAATTAATTTTTAACACTGTAAAGCACCAGGACTTTGATTTTATAATAAACTTATGTTTATGTGGGAGCAGGAGTAAATGTTTAGCAGTGAAAGAAAAATAAATAATTGAGAGTCCGTATCTTTCTCAATCTGCTGAAGAACATGCATGTTACAAAACTGCCTATGGTAAGGCTACACTTCACTCAGAAGTGTGACTGCAGCAAATGTAGACATAGCAAAGCTATCTCTGATTTTGCTAGCTCGAGTAACAATAGCAGTGAAGCCAAGGCAGCATGGGCCATACAAGCCAACTCCGGATTCCAAGTACATACTCAAGCAGTTACCCACATTGCCGCAGCTTCACTGCAACTGTAACTTGAGCTAGATAGATCAAACATCAGCCACTCCTCTGACTGCAGCATAGCCATATTTTATAAAATTTTGCATGGTATAAAGTCCATAGACAAAATAATTGATTAAGGTAATACAAGTGGGTGCAGTTGTTACTGAAATTGATTGAAGTGAACAAGGAAGAAATTTAAACTGATCATAGATTTCCTAACAGATTCTGAAATATTCTTCCAAGAGAAATGTTGGTTGAAGCCCAGATATTTAGAATTTGATTGGACAATGCACTGAAGTATATGCATATAATGGGGAACAACCCTGCAATGGAGTGTAGGCTAGCAGATCTAATTGGTCTTCACCATCTAACAGCTCAGCACGTTACTTGAGTTTAGGTTAAGTTACAAAATACTATCTTCTTACCACCATTGCAGAGAAGCTGCTCTTGTCTATTATGTGGCTTTCCCACCCTTTCCCACTTGCTGAGATACTTTGTATCTGCCTTTCCACAATGCCCTATAATCTATATAGTTATAAGTGACAATAGCATGACAATTTCACCATGTAGACCATGTCTATGACCTCCACACACGAAGCCACATCTTTTTTAAATGCACTGAATTACACAAATTGGTCAATTTTAGGAAATAGCTTCATTGTCTCCTGCTCTATTGCCTGTGAATTATAGCTGTTAGAGACATCTTTCATCCCTAATCCTGATGAGCAGGGTTCCCTGAGATAACCAACCAAATGGTGCAGTTTTCTGAAGTGGCCAATCAGCTCTGTAGTAGTAGAAATGACTCAGAGGAAGGCCTCCCTATAAAACTTTTAAAGAAACAAAAAAAAATAAATAAAAAAGGTACATGACAGATATTTTCATGATCTGAAAGACAATTAAAATGCAATGATATTTTAAATATGTTAAACTTCAGGCATGTCAACCTTCGGTGTCCCTTTAACAAACAGTTTATTGTTTGCCCTATAGTTCTCTGCAACACATCCCTGTGGATGTAAGACCAAATAATGGTTTGCACGACATCCCCTAAGTGAACTACTAACTAGACCGAAGCATGATCTACAGCCTTCCATGGTTTATGAACCTTGGATAGTTTCCACTCAAAATGATTAGATCACTTTCTCCCTATGTTTAAACCCTTATTAGACTTGCAAATTTTTTTTTAAATGTTCTACACAGTTGTCACCACTGGTGCAACAGAAAACAAGATCTAATAATTAGTGTCTACTGCTGAAAGAAGTGTGTATTTAAAGACCCCAGGCAATTAACAATCAGGTTGTCCTGTAATCATGTACAGTATTAATTTGAGCATAGTGTGTAGGGTTTCATGCAAATTACTTAATACATAAGAGAATGGAAGAGGTTGCTGCTGTATTATGTGAGTCAATCAATAGAGTAGTTTAGATTAAAGTAAAATTGCTTCATGTTCTATTAATTATAATTAAGGAGGTACTAACCATATTTGTATACCTCCTCTAAGTCAAGTTAAAATTAATAAGCCTTTTTCACTAATTTTGAGAAATTATAATGGCCCACTCAACCTAATTTCCCCTGTTTTTACATTACAAGCTGCTTTTAGCTAACCAGTTGCTCCACACATCAAACACAAATCAGATCGATCCACTTTAAATAAATCAATGTGAATTGTAACTGTGCAAACAGAGATTCACCAATTTCATATTTTAAAGAAAAATCTATCATTGGGTGGGGGGGAGGGAAGGGGACCAATTCCTGGCCCCTAGTTCCCTTTCTGATACAATGCTATTCCATGGTATCTTTAATGAACCAGTAAGATTCACTGAAGCTTCCATTTATTATTTTTTTTAAACACATAGTAGAGCTGGGAATGCCGAATATCTCATTCAGATGTGTGTCACTGAAATTTTAGTAGCAAGCTTACTTTACACTAGCTAAAGTCTACTACCCACTGAATTTTATTGTATTTAAGGTCCAGTTCTGTAGCTGTCCTCCACCCAAGACAAAAAAAGTTATCTTCTTATCTGTAATTCTGATGTGAGGCCTCAATTCAGCAATGCACTTAAGTATATGCTTAGCTTTAAATGGGACTACACACATGCTTAAAGTTAAGGGCTTAAGTGATTTGCTGAAACTGGGCCACACAATGACAGATGAACCAAATTGCATGGATGGTTGAATGAGACAGAAACGTGTCAGTTAGTTAGAAATTATCTGCTACTATTTATGTCATGCCTCTGCAGTACATGCAAGTTTGTTTTATTTTTTTAAATTCAAAAATTCCCCCTCATTAAAATTAGTTCTGTACAATAAACAAGGTAAAAACCTTTAACTGGCTTTTTCAAGATATTACCACCCTCCCTTCAACATAAGAATTGTGTCAATTTCAACATGTTCAGCTGGGCATAACATGGCCAGAAAAACAAGATTCAGCATTCAAGGAGGGACAGTCAGTGAGCATAGCTGAATATTTTCACAGTATACCCCGATAAAAGAATAGATCCTTTGGTTTAAAGTCCTAAACAGACAATATATGAATGTACATACAGAATGGTGCCTGGCGCACTTGAAATCGATAGCGATTCATCTTGCCATCAATTAAATGGGAGACTGAAGGAAAGCTGCATACAGGGATTCCATCTGCAATAATGTGATTCATTTGGCAGCAGATAAGTGTGTTTACCAAATTAAGCTATTGCTGTTTATACCTACAATTTCTCGTGGAAGAGTTTCTTGAATGATTTAGATTATATTCTTTAGTTTGGCAACCTGAATTGAATCTTGAAGTTCTAAAGTGATCTAGTAATCGTAAAGTAAGCCTTTCTGACAATTTGCCTTGTATTATCTCTAGGTAGGTTTACATCAAACTCATGGCCATCATTTGATAAGGGTAAGATTTAAAAAAAGATCTGTTTCCTTTTCAAAGCAAAAGACTCATCCTATTAGCTCCATCCAGACTCATATACACCCAGAGTGTAATGGTCATTGTTTATTATACATCAACCTCTGTGCCAGCTCAACAGAAGATGAAAGTCTCTTACAACTCAAACGTACAGGGCCTTGCTCTTTAACTCAAGCTGTAGAAACTTGCGCTTTTAACTCTGGGGCCCTGGTGCAATCCCAGTGTGTTGGCCAAAATGGCAGACATCACAACGGCGGAAAGAACTCCTTTAAAAGGAAGGAAATGTTACCATGAAGGCATATGAGAGAGAGTGAACCAGCCAAAAGGAAGGAAAAATCTAGTCAGTATCTTCAATGCAGGCCACATGATAATCTGTGGTTCCATTTGTGATGGTCTGCAATATAGTTACAAGGTTAGCTGAGCCTCCGAGTAAACCCCCCTCAGGTCAGGCCTCATGTGTTTCCCTCTCTTAGGGTGGAATTCTGCAATTCTCCAACTCCCAGACTGGGCCCTAGGCTATAGAACCTAGAGTATCACCTGTGCATAACCAGTAGGTGCAACTGGGTTCAATACCAGCAGTTCTTTCCTCCAGGAGTCTATGCCCAGTGATGAGTACACTGACCACAAGTGTTCTGAAAACAAAGTATTGTTTCATTCTACTAGCAGGGATAAACAAAAGAAGGGGAGGAAAAGGATTTTTTAAAAACAGTCTACATGCATGTCTCTCTCACCTATAGGCTCCCCACCCACTGACAGTATCCTAGGCAAGCCTAGCTGGTTCTGATGTACCTCAGCCTAAAGAGCTCCCCAACAACTTTGTTCTCTGGAAAGAGTCTGTTTCTATCTAGCCCAAGTTCTTGGTCCTCTCAGTTCCTGGGCTGTTGGCCCTGCTTCTCCAGACAAGTTTGGTAGGCTGCGCAGGAGGTCAAACCAGTATCCTCTGAGCCAATGGCTCTCCCACGATCCTGTAAAAACCTGTAAGTGTTTACCTGGTGTGTCTTATCCTGAGCCATCGTCCTCTCCTTTGTTTTCTCACAGCCTGCTATTAAACTAAATCAATATATTCATCCAGGAAATATCCTAGTGGCCAATATTCAGAAATTATTACAAAGCAGCTCCATGCCCATGAGTTAAGATAGGTGATTAATTTGTCTTTTGCTGCACAAATCAATGCAAATACAGCAATGGTTTGAAAAAAGAGGGATCAACTTGCAGCAGCTTTTGGTGCAATTTTACCAGGGCCACAGATATTCCGTGATGTTATAGCCACAGAATTTACTCGTAATACCCTTCTTTACTGGGTAATTGTGCTCCAGAATCTTGGGGTGGGGGGGATTAAGTTACTTTTCCTATTGCCCATGGTTGTGAAGAAAACCCTGAAAACATGAACAGCACATAAACCACTGAAGAATTTTCTTCCTGAATCAGTAGGCAGTCTGTAAACATAGCTGAGCTGTGTTAACTGCCTCATTCATGTTGACTCTGAAACCTAATTATGCCAATTTAAGTGCCAAAATAAACTATCATTGCTGATTATTTTGGCAGAAACAGGCAGCTAACATGCTCATTCAAGAATTCAAAACTTCCTCCCACAACTTCAAGTTCCAAAAGCCCCAAATCTCCCCAACCCAGCTGCCAAAGGCTCTAGAGCTTCCACCTGACAATTTCTATAGTGCAGTTGTGTGATTTCAGTTTAGATTTTTGTAACACTGAATGTAAGAAACAATGTAAAATGAATTAAATTTTGTATCAAAATTAAAAAGAGCTTCTATACTAATTGTGTTATTTCTTTTCATATTAAAGACCTCAATTTGTTCATGTTCAACTTGATGCTGGCTGCCACAGACATTTCAGTTTGGGTTCTGTAGCACTCTGGCATAGCTGAAACCTTGCCACAGCACTGAGGTACAACTTGCCACAGAGTAAATAAGTTCACACTTACAGATAAGGGAAAATCCATATGCATATTAATTTAGGTTTTTTGTCTGATTGTGTGAGAGAAATTCCATTTTTGGAAAAGCCAAAGACTTACTACAATGTGTAGCCAATTAGTGTGCATCTTGCGGCAACATCTTTTCCTGGCTCTTGTAGATGGGAAGATCCTTTGCCCTAGCATATATTTGATTGGCAGGCATTATTAAAGAGAGGACAGTTGTGCTGTGGGATATGCTCACAGCTTAGATACGTCAACACTGTAAATGAGCTGTTCCCCATTGTGTCAATCCCCTCCAGTTATGTTCCACCTGCTGCCCACCACTGGGTGTTTAAGGCTGTAATTTTTAAAGGACATCACAGAGCAAATATGCAAGTTACTACAACATGGAAGCATGAAAAATTGTGTTATTCACTTGCCAGACTTTCAGAGAATTTTTTTAGGATGATTCCAGTTTGCAGTAGCTTCAGAGATCAGGTCACAAGCCAACATTTCATTTGGCCATTAGAGTCACTCTTCTCAATGAAAAGTTTTACATCCATTCCAGAAAATAAATTTCCATATGATTGCTAGTATTGATGGAGAAGGGAGCAATTCCCTGAATTTTGGAACATCAATTTCATAAAAATCCACATGTGTAAGTAATCTGTTACAATATTAAACCTGAGTGAATAATGGATTTTTTGGTCTGGTTTTTCCTCCAAAACAGAGATAGATATATGGATGGAATAATCTAGTTCAATTTAAATAGAAACCAAATTTTCTTCTAAACTCAGAAAAATTGTTTTGAATCCAACAAAATTTTACAGTAGAGTCAATGAAATATTTTTGTTTTTTCTAGTCAATTTGACTGTTTTCTACAGTTTGTCTTCTGTTTGTTATTGTCAAAATGGAGAATTAAAATATATCAACTTTTTTGGGGAGATCTATTTTTTTCCTAGTGAAATTTCTCTGCCAAAAAAAATTTGCCTGGCTCTAGTTACAATTCTGATAGGTATAAGCATCCTAAGTATTTGGTTTATTATTTGAAGTTCTAAACTTAAAAATGTTACAGTATACTAATTCAGGCAGACTCCTGATAAAGAATCCAGGGAGTCTTTGGAACATAAACACCAACTAGTATAAGACCGAGGCAGCAACGGAACCGAATATACAGTCGAAATGTGCTATTTTACAATATGCTTTCTATTATACTATATCTGAAGTTACAAGGATCCAGGATTCCTTTTTCCAACTTTATTCATGTCATGAGGCACAATCTTTTTCCAGCACCCATGCTACTATTCCTCCATATACATACACAAGGAAAAGTCTCTGGATTATTATTGACAAAGCATTCCTGGAACTAAATGAAAGCTGTCTACAGTCAACTGCTGTTGCTCCTGAATTAGACCATTAAAACCAAAACCAGATCTTACTGTATCATTCAAATCAAGCATATTTAAAATTAACATACAGTAAAAGATGAGATGTTAATTGTCCATGGCAAGCTGTTACATGGCAAGCAGGTTAAAGACAGCTGGTTACACATATATTGTGACAAACAATATACAAATTTAGCACCCAGTCACCTTGCTAAATAAATTGGATATAATCAAAAGGACTTCTAGGGATCAGACTCTATTTTCAAGCCCAGACTGAGGCAAGAGGGATCAGAGCACTGCCCACTCTATCTACTCAGACAGAACAGAGTTAACAGAAAGTTGGTGACTGGCAAAGATTCTGAAGAGGGGAGCTTTCTGCCTTGCAACCCACACTAAGGACAAGCCCACCAGGTAAATTTCTACATGCATAGCTGCCCAGGCCAGGCCTGAGTATTTATATATCCATCGCACTGCGCAAAGCCAGGTACTGTACACAATTAGCTGCATAGAAGACAGAGTGGAGAGTGGATTGTGCTGATTATGCTTAGTCACCACCAGCACTACTGAAGACCAGTCCAAACACCCATAAGCCCTTTGTTCACACACACACACACACACACACACACACACACTCCCAGACTGGCTCCACTCCTCAGCTTCCTGAGGGGAATGGAGGGAAGAGGTCGATAGTTGAATTTTCTCCTTTCTCAAAAGGAGCAGCAGAGCTATTTCCTACAATATTAGGAATCGATCCATAAAGTGAAACAGCCACCCACTAGGGTTGGGTTGTTGTTTTTTTTAATGTCTCTGTTTTGTCCAAAAGGACACTTCTCCACTCTGAGATTTTATTCTGTCAACATTTTAATTAATTGGGGAAAAAAGTCTGTTCTATTTCTTGGATTTTGACAATAACCAAAGGTTTCAAAAATGAGTGCCTAAATTTAGGCAGCTAATCATGGAAGCCAACAGAAATCTTTTTATTAAGTTCAGTGGGAACTGGACTTGGTCCCCCAAATAAGTAGCCTGATTTTCAGAGGTGTTAGCAGCCACAACTCCCATTCTGAAGTAAGAGAGAACTGGGGATATTCAGTACCCATGAAAATCAAACTACTTAATTGCTTACCTAATGGCTTAACTGTTGCCATCTCAGAGCTCATCTACACAAATGGAGTAATGCGCTCTAGAGGTATCATTTCTAAAGCGCACTAATGAGTTACACATTATCTGGGCCACGTAGATCCTGGTGGTGCATTTTAACGCGGTGCTATTTTAAACCATGCTACATTAGAGCGCTCTAGGGAACATTTAATGTGCACCAGGGATCATGTAGACAAGCCTGTGTTTGAAAACATTGGCCATACTCTATTCTGTTACCCATACTGGTGAAGAAAAACCTACCCCATCCTAACTCAATAGGAGACTCAATTTTCAAAAGCATTTTTATGGTAGGTTTAAAACGTCAATGTTAAAACAATTACAAGAATAATGTCCATGTTTTCTTACTATTCAAAGATTGACAGCAATGAAACGTCATTAATGAAGTACTCTAAATTAGTTCCAACCAAATCAAGCTCAGAGGCCCTTGGCATTCATAACCAAACAAAGCTATTCATATAAACCTAACATACGCTTTAGCAGATTTTAAGTTTCATATTTTATCAGAAATCTTAATTAATACTTACGTGTTTGTTTCTATATTGAGAAAATTGAGAGAGGCCAAAAACTGTTGCTATGGCACCTCCTCCAATGAGAACAGTTCCTTTTACTACCTTACGAAATGCCATTTTTCACTCTATAAAAAAAAAAAGAAGAAGAAGAAGAAAAAAAAAAAAGAGTAAAATTAATATGTTTCACCCATGTTAGAATTCAGACCATCTAGAATAAAGCACTCATTTCAACTAGAATGGTCGCTGAGAGTACAAAGTTTGAGGGTAACAATATTTTAGATTAAATATTTTGGTTGTAATATTATCAGTACAGAAATTCGGCAAGAAGATGGGAGCAAAAAATCCTTGAGAAGTGTGTGTGTTAGAGGAAAATAAGTGAGGAAAGCGTATAGGAATATTTAAATGTACTTACTAATTTACACACTTAGTGCCTACCTCAAATGTAGGCAAGTGCTCATGAGCAGAAGCAGCTATTTTTGCCAGAGCATCCTTTGCACAACTAAAACTTGCCACCACTAATGTTTCACAGGTGAACTACAACCCAGAACTATCCACTGAGTACTCTGTGCAAACAAATTAGCCTTTTTTTCCCCTTTTTGGCAAAACCACTACCAGCTATCCTTCCTCATTGTCCATCTTGCTTTTACAACCCCACTTGCCTAACAGGATTGCACTCTAATCTGCCACAAGGGGCACAAATGAGGGCAAGGAGGCAGAGCTGGGGACCTAAGGCACCTCCTCTGCCATAGGCTATCGCAAATTCATGGTTTCTCCAGACTCTCCAGCAGGGAGAGGGAGGAGAGAGGACCTGGAGATGGGGAAGTTGGCTTCCTCCTGGGATCTCCTGGACCCAGCTTCGTGCTTTCCAGAACCCAAGGCCACCAACTCCTCATAGTGCCTCTGCCACTTCCAGGCTCACTCTGGAAAGAGATATGGCAGCTCAGTGAGGACCTGGAAAGTAACCTTCTTAGGAAAATTCTGATTGCACCCCCCCGTCTGCCACCCAAGAATGACATGCCACTATTCCTCTTGCACGACAGACAAACAATGAATGCTTGTTATATCTAGCAATGCTGCAGAGTGGTCACTGATGGCCAAACAACCAAACAGGTGCTGCAGAGAGGAGATGCAGTGATACAGGAAACAGACAAGACCCAGTAGAAGTGAAAAGGGGCAGATTTGAAGTGCAGGACTTCACCTTCTAGCTGCTGAGGCAGAAGACTAGGACTATGTGTCAGACATTCTTAGAGAACAGTGTTTGAATGCAGGACTGTCACTAAATCCTACGTAGGTATAGCCTAACCCATTTTTCCTCAGGACCAACAAAGCTTCGGTTGCATAAAATAATATATATATTATAGACATATACACACACACACACACGGGCAGAGTGTGAATGGAGCAGTAACTAGAAGTCAAAGTTGTTTGGATAGGAAAGTGATTTTTGTCCATGCCCTTCATTAATGGAACTGACTCCATAGCGAGATTTGGAATAGTAAAAGTTTAAAGCTTTGTATGAAGTCACAATTTTCTGCCCTTTTAGGAAACTCAGCAGGATGTAGTGAATGACAGGATATTATATTCTCTGACTTCTATAGATATTATGATCTCAATGTCTGTTCTCTTAAACTGAATAATATATTATTGCTTTTGATAAAGACAACTTTCTTGTCAAGCACCTGCAGAAATAATCCTGAGTGACAGAGGAGTGTGATTTGTATAATCCTGTAAATATGATTAGGCTAGACGTCTAAAAATATGCTGTACATCTCCATATACGATTACAGTGGAACACCGCAATACCATGACGGTCGGGGTCCAAAAATATCCTCCATGGTAAACGCAGGATCACGGTATTGTGGGGTCGCACGACATCAAAGTACCGTGTGCTGCCGCCATCGGGAGCCACACACGCCCCATATTATAAGCGGATTTGCGCTATCGCAGGGCGCGGTATTGTGAGGTTTCACTGTATTTATTTCCTATCTAGACATCTGCTAGACTTAGGTACTTCAGTCTCTCCAACAGTATGGGAGAAGGACACCATACAGATGTTTTAAAGACATGTTGAATAAGGTCACTCCATTCCAAATCACCATGCTTCCTAATTCAAATAAATCACTGTGATATATTGAACTGAGAACTAACAGTCAGAAAGCCATTTTTAAACAAGCGTTGGTCTTCATGTGTGTTCTAATGATAACAAACATCATCTAGATACATATTATAAACTAGAATATCATTCTTTCAACAGTATAAAGAAACATGGAAAGAAAAATGGCAAATCTAAGATTAGAAGCAAAAAAGTTAAATTTCCCTCTTCTCTCCAAGGTGGGCCTATATGGATGGGACGCTCAGGAGTTCAGGGGGAAAAACAAAAAAAAACACACAACCAACAAGGCTGGGTTTCATATCTTGTTTGGAGTCCTCTGCAGCGCACATATCTGTAGAGGTTTGATTTTATTATAAAGGTTGGGTCCACACAAATGCACTTACTGAAAATCAGGCCTCTTTAATGTGTCTCAAGTTAGGCATCTGAAAACTAAGGCATCAAAAAATAATTAGATAATTTATAAATAAATAAATACATAAATAAATAAATAAAATCTTGGTCCAAATTATTTACCGACTGCATGTCAAATTAGTTCCAGTCTGCTTCCCTGTCCCCACCTCAACAATAGCATGATGCATTTCATTCTGCAATACAGAAATAGTTTTGGTAAAAATCCCAGTCACTTTTACCTAGCAAATCAGAGGGAAGGGCTATGCACTAGACAGCCGCAGGAACATTTTTCAGAAAATGCTCTTGAAAGGGTTAAAACAGAGGTGGGCTAACTTGAGGGCCACATCGGGGTTGAAACTGTATGATGGGCGGGATGGAAAAGGCTGTATCTCCCCAAACAGCGTAGCCCCTGCCCCCGCTCCACCCCCGCCCCCGGCCGGCGGCCTGTGTGGCCCCCCCCTCAAAACCCCCGCCCCCCCCCCCCCCCCCCCCCCCCCCGCCGCTTCTTATCCCCTGCCTGGTCCCTGCTGGAAACTCCACCCCTAACCGCCCTCTCCAGGACCCCACCCCATCCAACCTCCCCCTCTGCTCCCTGTCCCCGACCCCTATCCACACCTCCACAGAGGAAGAATCGGGGGCTAGCCTCCCCGGTCAGGAGCTTAAGGGCTAGGCAGGACAGTCCCACGGGCCGCCTCTGGGTTAAAACAACCCTTGAGAGCACTGCTCAGAGGTTTGTTCCCAATAATCTGGGAGCCCAATTTGGCCACTGCTGTCACAAAATCTGCGATATCTTAGTCCAGTTCTGGACACACACCTATAGGTTGTTTTCCCAGTAGAGTTAACACAAGAGAGCACTTGTACTCAAATTAATTCGAGGTAGCCTAGTTTGAGCAAGAGGGGTCATGCTGTGAAGTAACAGTCAAGCTGCTGCATCCACACTGTGTGGCATTCAGACTTCTGGAGCATATCCCATGGGTCTTTGCAGCGCACTAAGGTGAGCTAGTCTATGAATTCTTTCCCAGTGAACTGTGGAAGAACTTCTCCATTCTTACTGGGTACATGGTAAGAAATGTTGGAAGGCACTGGAGGAGTACCAGCACTCAAGCTGAGCTAGCATTCACACTGCACAAAAGTAATGTTAGCAACTGATAAGTGCTAACTTCAGCTGTAGCCTGTACCCCTTGATAGGCCAAGTAACTTGAGTTAAAAGCACCACCACACCCAAAAGTTTGAGTGTGGACAGAACTCAAGTTATGAAATACACTCAAGATATAATGAAGATAAACTCAGATTCCATAAGAGTAATACACATCAGTGGTAACATAGACCTGATGCTTTGGCATGGGTATATGACATGCAACCACTAGTAATAGTCTACCTCATAATGTTGTGCCAGTGTGAGAAACAGCAAGAGGATAAGTCACTAGATCCATCTGGGTACTGAAAGAATGAAAGAAAAAGGCAAGCAGAACACTCTTGGATGACTCAGGTATATTGCCTCATCTGAGCAGATCCTGCCAATAAGGTTTATGAATGAGTTTTGCAACACACTTGTGGCACTGGCAAGGGGAAAAGTAAATATGTAAGTTCATCTATGTCCAAACACGTACCAAGGCATGCCCCCTGACTTTACAGATTAAGAATTTCCTGAACTACAGCCTAGAAATAAATGACTTCTCTCATAAGGATATACAGACAAGCAGCAGATTTGCTTTTAAAAACTTCCATCAATGATGTTGCCAACCTTTTTAGTGCAATTAGTCTATCACTTGTTCTTTCATTAAATTCACATGTACTCCCTCAATGTGGCTACGCAAAGAGCATCCCATCTTTCTGTTTCACCACAATGCAGGAGAGGAGGCACAGAAAACAATAAAACACAGCTTAGAGGAAAAGTAAGTTGTTTTGTTAACTGGAAAGGAGAGTAGGGTGCAGAGGTATTGCACTAAGGCTCAGATGCTATGGAGATAGATGCAATAGGCAAATCTAGATAGGTAACAGACATCACTAAAACCCACTGAAATCTTGAAGCCAGTAACCTCTAAAAGGTTCTGCCGTGCATTCAAATCACCTAATTTTCTCTAATCTTAACTACCCAATTAAACAAAAGAAGTGCTTGAAATCCTTACATGTTTATCACTGAAGGACAATTGTCTTCACTACCAGATATACCTTACTGGATTTGCTATTTCCAGTTATGGTTTGGTAAACCTAATATCTTCTTATTTTCATAGTGGTTTCAAAACGTGACTGTTGCAGAAAAGTGGAAGAATTTGGGAATGTTTTATAATGGAAAGGAAGAGAAATAAACATAAGCAATACATTCAATACTCAAAAAGAATTAAGGTGCCCAACTAGAAAAATTATATTGCCATCACCAGTATATCTTATTTTTAGGGAATTAAAATGAAAATGGGGAATTCAACTTCAGTGAACGTATAACCATTATCAAAGAACTCCATGTACCACTACTCCTACTGTAAAGTTTCTTCAATAGCCAGGATAATAATTAAGCATTCTGTTTGTAAACTAGTAGTCTCATGCTAATCTGGAAGCAGTTTCACACATTTTATGCAGAAGGAGTGAAATTACGCAGAAAACATAATGAATCTCTAATTTGTAAATGCTTACTCTGGGAACACAGTATGTTCTAGAATCCAAGTAAATTAAACAAAGAACAAATTAGCATCTTACAACGCCAGGCAAAAATCAGCCTACATTGTCTGAGAATGAATTGACCCTAAAGAAAATAAACGGAAGAAATTCCTTATGCTGTTTTAATATGGTTTATATTTTTATGCCATTGAACACATTTTATAATATGTGATTTATTTCTAAATCATGAATCCTATATTTTTCCCATTCATATATATTCAAGTATATCAAGGATCAACAATTTACTTGAGAATACAGCTCAGTGCAGTAGTCACCGGTAGATAGCTACTATTTACCATGATCACCTTACTATTTACCATGATCACCCTACAAGATCCTTAGCATCCCCAGTGCCCATTGATTCCAATGAGCTGAAAGCATGCTCTGGCTTTCAGAATCAGACCCAAAATCAGTGATTTACATCTTTAGAGGAAAAAGCACAGAAAAATAGACAAATGTAAGATTTGTGTTAAACTGTCTTATTTAAAAATGATACACTTGTACTGACAAAAGTATTCCACTTCTAAAGTAGTTATGCCGCATCCCACAGAGTACTGGGGAAAACTTTGCTTATGGTGTCCACAGAACAGAGGGTGTCAACTTTACCAGCAGGGAAAAGACACTAATAGTGAAATCCTGACCCCACTGAAGTTAATAGCAAGACTCCCACTGACTCCAGTAGGGCCAAGACTATACCTGAAGAGTCCATACAGAATATAACACGGAAGAAAGAGAAAAGCAGTTTGGAAACAGAAGACGTGAAATGCAACCTGTGTCAAACATTTGAATGTACTATCTAAACAGAGTCAACCTTTCACAAGTGTAAAAGATAAACTTCAGAATATTAGTCCATGAGAATTCAGTAGTTTTAGTTATAAAAATAGTGCCTATGCATGGTCTTTCTATAATAATGCCCCTTCTAGCATGTAAGTGAACTCTGTTTATAGATACCAGACAGCTTTGTTTGCTTAAATTGGAATTGTTGTGAAGTTAATTGAGAACAAAAGCTGTTTTAAAAAGTTGATTTATATTAGTTAGTTTTTAACTGTAAGCTGAAAATGAAACCCCCTTAAGAAGGCAATATGCTATTCAATAAAGCAAATTTCACCCCTCTGTTATTTTAACCAAAAAATGCATCTTCACATATTTAAGAGAATGAATTTTACCAATGATTTAAGAAAGTTCTGCAAGCACACTGTACACCCAAATCTGAAAGATTGTGATACCTTTTCTAGGTATCACCATCAACACCTTCGTACAACCTGCTCCATAATTATTTTGTTCTTAAGTTAAAAGCTTTTATGTATTTGGAAAGGAGTTGATTTTAAATGCTAACAAAAGACCAACTTAATTGCTGAAGATACATATTATACGTAAACCCACACTGAAGCATCCAATTATTATTTTTTGCTTGATATAAAACTGGTTTTCAACCTGTGATCCCCTGACCTCTAGGGATACATAGGCTACATCTAAGATTTCCAAAGGGATCTGCACCTTTGGTTTTTAGGGGGTCTGCAAATGAAAAATGGTTAAAAACCACTGCTATAGAACTACTGGTGTGAGAAATGTATGCTCTGTATAGTATGTATGTTTCTTAAAGATACCTTAATATCTCAAACTAGACTGCCAATGAAGGACTTCCTTTTACTTTCATGGCAATTAAACACTTTTGTATCACCACCCCTAAATCACAGAGCAGATTACCAACTTACATGTAATGCTACAGGGAAAAGAAAAGAATACTCCCAGAAGACCAGCTACTGAAATAGACCATATGGGCTGGTCTTCACTGTTAGAAATGCTGTTATTTTAAAAGAAAAAAAACCTTGGACTAACCAACATACATGAGTTTTGCTGAGGTAAAAGACACAGTGAAGATCAGGCACTTTTGTTTTACCATGAGGTATACATATGGAGGTCAATC
>ML677340.1:31114975-31169700 GCA_007922305.1 Dermatemys mawii
CCAACTGAAAGCAGAGTGGTCTGTATAGGGGTGCACACACAGACACAGTAAACAGTGTTCTAAAGTAAGGCTATTGTGAGCACAGATAGGGGCAGGTGACTCAAGAAGCATGATACGAGAATTAGAAGCACTTGCTGAAATTAGAAAAATGAACTATGCATTGCAAATTATGATCTTATAGTAGATGTATAAAATATTGTACTCTTTTCTAGCACATACACATTAAAAAGACATTTATTGCAAGCTATGAGAGAAAATTTCATTCTTTTCCAAGTTTGAGACAGACTACTTGTGCCATCAAACTGTTTGTGCCATCAATAAACTTTAACTATCTGTATTAATTTTAAAAGGCACACATTGCAAAATGTACATAAAGTTATGCAGACAGACAGGTTTATTCCACTATATCCCAAATATTTCAAACAGTTAATAACATGAGCAGGAACCTGAAGTGCTGTACTTTGACTAAAGACCTGAAATCATAAACCATCACTAAGTGTCTTGTTCTTAATCTCTTGTCCAAATGCAAAATTATACCCGTACAATAGAACTACGCTAAGATCTATGATCTTGATCCAAAAAAGTCCAACAAAGTCAATGGGAGTCTTTCCATTGACTTCTACAGGGCTTAGATCACGCTTAGAGAATAATTGTAAAGCACCGAAATTCTTCAGAGCCAGCCTGTGACTAGTTATTTGTATTGTGATACACACACAGTTCAATCTGTCACACAAAGGGTTAAGTAAAATATGCAAAATGTAAAGCGTTCTGCTGAAGGAACTAGTTTAGTATCAATAAAGATTCACAGGAACAATAATTCAAACTTACAGCTACAAGTAGAGCTCCAAATAAATATATTAACATTTACAAGGAAATAAAAAACCAAACGAATATACAAGGGAAAATATATTCAGGTTATTTAGCACACAGGACAAATTTATATTTTTAACATTCAACTTCCAAAAATAAGGTTGTGAAATAATGTAACTTTTTCCAACAGAAAATAAACCAAGACACTTATTAACCTTTCAAAAGATACCAGCTGAAGCTGAATTCCACTTTTGCTTCTTCTTTAATATACCATACTGAAAAATTAAAGATGTCCCTCTCTGCTATGTATACATCTCATTTAATAAACCTACCATTTTCCCAAGTGGTTCAAAATGTATAAGATATCACAAAGCCTTTTGAAACAGCATGAGAAATTGTGTCCTATTACCAGTAATAATAGTAATACCACATCTCTCTTCTATGGCACTTTTCAATACATAGATCTCAAAGCATTTTACAAAGGAGGTCAGTATCATCCTCTCTATTTTACAGACGGGGAAACTGAGGCACATAAAGCTTGCCCAAGGTCACTAAGTAGGACAGTGGCAGAGCCAGGAACAGAACCCACATCTCCCAAGTCCTCTACTCTATCCATTAGGTAACACTGCCAAGACAACTGCTGATGGAAAGCTCTTGTTTTGCTCATTTTCAAGGAGCACTGCGTCAACTAGCTTCAGAACAAAACAAGATGCATCAGATTTATTTGAATTTATGTCTTTGGGACAGGAGGCGCCCTCTTTCTTGCACATACATACTACAAAGTGCAGACAGATCCAAAATACGTAGGGGAAAGTTGCTGTCATTCTCTCATTTTTCTTTTGTCATAGTGATTAACTACTGTTGTTTACTAGCCTTGTACACAAAAAAACCAAAATAAATTTTCTTTCATTGTCTTCAAACTTCTTTGGGGTTTAAGTAAGCAAGTCCTTAATGAATGCATCCTTAACAGGGATGATTTTTCCAAGTGCATCCTTAAAATATATGATAAAAAACAGATTGGATGCGAAGAGAAGAGAACATAACCTTTCATCCCTATCTCAGGATCTTTCTGCAGCCAAAACTACCTTCCGTTTAATTTGTGCCTTTCCCCATCACTAAGCCACAAAACAGCCACAGCTTTCATGGATGAGCTCAAGCCCAGCTCTTCTTAGCCACTTGAACAGCTACACATGAATGAAGGGGAAGGAGTTAAGTGTACTAAGCAGTGGCCTCAGCTCTGCTCAGCAAAATCACAGCATATCTGGTGTCCAGAAAAGAGGCTACACACCATGTCCACAACAACTTCAGCAACACGAGACAAGGCCAGCCTCTTGAACTCAGCCTCAGTTCTAATCCAGTTCATTTCTTCTTCAGCCAGTTAGACCAGTATCTGGTAGTCCAGAGCCATGGTTCTCAATCAGAGGTACATCCCTAGACTGATGTCCCTATAGCCTGAGCGGGCATAGACTGTGCAAGTTTTCTCACACTGCCCTGCCAACATGCTTCTGCCCTGATCTGGAGTTACTATCCCAGGTTCCCTGCCTATTTAGTCTTTGGCCTTCCTAATGTGACTGCCAATTATGGTGCCAGTTGTGATAGTGGACAGATAGATTGATTGTCTCACTCCTGTAACTATTTTGTGTAATTTACTAGATGTTTAATGAAGTATTATCATGACTCAAAGGTAACCCTACATATTAACGGCTGTTTCACAGTCATCCCTGTGAAGGAAATACCCAGCAAGTAAGAAGGGGGTTAAAAAATAACCTTAATTCTATTAGCATAATATCACCATTTACCACCTTTCAAAAGACTGGCCATTTAAAAGGCCAGAGAGGCTATGATAGTCATCTAGTCTGACTTCCTGTATAATACAATGCCTAGCTCAAATCAGCGCCATGACGACAAGCAAGTGGTTAAAGTTAAACCCAAGTAAAATTAAGATGCTTCCTCTGTAATACCTCTCCACAAGACCAGTGTTCCCTCTAATTTTTTTACGCCTGGAATGAATTTTGTTACGTGCACCAATATGGAAGTGATGTGTGAAACAATCTTCATAACAAAATTCATGTGGTGGGCATGGGATCAAAGGGTTCAGAGTGCAGGAGGGAGCTCAGAGCTGGGGAAGAGGGTTGAGGTGCAAGGGGGTGAGGGCTCTGGCTGAGGGTGCAGGGCTCTGAGTTGCAGCTGGGGATGAAGGGTTTGGGGTGCAGGAGAGGGCTCTGGGCTGGGCTAGGCTAGGCTAGAGAGTTGGGTGCGGGGAGTGAGGGTTCTGGCTGGGGTGAAGACTCTGGGGTGGGGCCGGGATGAAGAGTATAGTATGTGGGAGGTGGCAAAGGGTTGGGTAGTGGTGCAGAGGGTAAGGGCTCTGGCTAGTGGGTGAAGGCTCTGGGGTGGGACCAGGATGAGGGGCTCAGGGCTGGGGCAGAGGGTTGGGGTCAGGGTTGAAGGGTTTGGGGTGCAGGCTGCCCCGGGGCTGTGATGGGGAGAAAAGACTTCCCCAGCCCTCTCTCGCCACAGCATCTTGGGGTTGGCAGAGAGGTGCCTCTGCCCCAGTCAGAGCAAGTCCAGGGAAGGTCCATGCTGGGGCCACCACAGCAGGTCCACACGGGCCAGCAGGGCCAGGCCTGAGGCTCAGCGTGGAACTTAAGTAGCTGCACAGTGACGCAGTTTAGAGGGAATTTAGTCCACAGCTATCAAGAATATCTACCCGAAATTGAAATAATCTTGCAGCCTCCTGGATTTCTCCTTGTTACTCACTGTTCAAAAGCCGTGACAGCCAAAAAACCCACCTTCGGCCAACCAGAAGATTGCTATGTAGCCTATCAGAAACAGGCTAGGCCACAGGAAGCAACTGTCCCACTCTGCTCAGTATGGTGAGGTCTTAGCTGAAAGACTGTGTACAATTCTGGGCACCACACTTCAGAAAAGATATAGACAGGTTGGAGAGAGTCCAGAGGACAATAAAAATGATAAAAGGTTTAGAAAACCTGACCTATGAAGAAAAGGTTTTAAAAAAATCAGCCAGATTTGGAAAAAATAGGACTGCGGGGGGGAACCTGATAATCTTTAAATATGTTAAGGGCTGTTATTAAATGAACAGGGATCAATTGTTCTCCTTGTCCAATGAAGGTAGAACAAGATGTAATTGACTTAATCTGCAGGAAGATATAGCATAGATATAAGGAAAAACTTTCTAGTTGTAAGGGTAGTTAAACTTTGGAATAAGTTTCCAAGGCAGGTTGTGGAATCCCCATCATTGGAGGTTTTTAAGAATAGATGAGACAATCACCTGTCAAGGATGATTTAGGTTTACTTGGTCCTGCCTCAGTGCAGGATGCTGGACTTGGTGATCTCTCAAAGTCACTTCCAGCCCTACATTTCTATGATGCATGCACTCATGACCTCCAAGTATAGTTGCTACAAGTCCCATCTAAGAACAAAGCTGAATGCCAAGAAAATGTTCCAGCTGGTACAAAACAGTGTCCATGTGCTCAGGAACACGGTTGTGGAGTACTGTGGTGATAATCACTTTCTACTCTGCACCCCAACCACACAATATAGGAGGTCAGTTCAAGGTTCTCTAGCCTGATATTAAAAACACTCCAGTGAACTGACCTAGCTACCTGAGAAATTGCCTCTGCCTTCACAACTAGGACACAGACATACCCAGCTGCAAACACTTCCATGTTTCAAAGCAATGCCCAAGCAACCTACTGGATTAAAAAGACATCAGGCAGTCCCTTTCTAACGCATCAGCCACACTGGAACCTGCCAAAGTTACAATTGCAACAAACCTTAAAACCAGACCTCAGATCACAAGGTGGAAAGTGAAAAAAATCCACACAGCAATCTGCCAGTTTTGCCCTATAGGAAAAATCCCTTCCAGATCAGCATTCAGCATGGACCACCACATGATAGGGGACCCAGTATACTAGCTCAAGGGCAGTAAGAATGGGGCTGAAACAGGAAACAGATCACTATGACAACCGCACACAGACAGTAACTATATTACTCCACAAGCAAATGGAGGGAGGGAAGAATGAAGCAGCAGCTCCAACATGCCAGAGGCAAGAAAAGGGGCACATAAGTGCTACCTCAGTTGATCCTAGTCAAGATCGCCCCACCTCCCCAGAGAGTCTCCACTGCTCCTGACTCCCCCAAAGTACCACCTCAGCAGAGGGGATGAACTTTCCCCATCTCCCCACTTATATATTCCCCTGCACCCCCAAGTTCTTCTCTCTCACTCACATACAGCTAATCAAACTCTCCTACAATCTTGAAAGAAAAAATAGCAGTCTCTATTTTTAAATACTTGGTAAATGCTCTGATATTGCAGCGATGAGGGACTAATACGTAGATTTCAATTACTGTGACAGTCTGTATTAGTCAATTATGGTAACTAGCAGAATGCCAAGCATTGCTTGTCTGTAGTTATTTTTCTAATAAAACACATACATATCCCATATTAGATTAGATACCTTCGTGTATGATGACAAACTGATCACTGGCTGACTGGAGTTAGGAAGCAACTTTCTTTATAAGACAAGCCGATGATCCAACCAGTGGACCAAATTCGGTAATGAATCCTGGTCATGTGCCACGAGAGGCATGTTGTGCCTACTCCAAGAGGATTCCATAACTAACCACTGCAAGGTTTGCTGAACCTTTTGAAACATGTACTTACCACCACCAGAAGCTAAGGATATTGAGCTAGACAGACCACTGCTCTGGCATGGCAATTACTATCAGGATTGATTTAAAAAATGAATGTATTTACATCATCAATTTAGTCATAATTTAAATGAACAAGGAGGAAACCTTGATTAAAATAATTGATTTGAATGTTTTACACATTTCTACTTTTTAGTTATTTTCCTAAAGAAAAGCTGATTCTCATTGGGTGACAGCTACTAAATAAACCCTTTACACTAAATTTGATGTTTTTTTCTGCTAACCTGGAGGATGCACCATACCTATACACATTTAAGCAATTATATAGCTTAACAATCATTTATTCAGATTCTTAATGTTTGATTACATTAAAAAATGGTGAATGATGTATTCCTTATTTGCTGTATAATTATTATTTTATGACATGTCAAGATTTGAATGGCAATTCAAATTCAACTAAAATGCACAAAAATCAACATTGTTTTATTAAATATAACTACCTTAAATGTTCTGAACAGAGAAGAAAAGTCTTATCAAAAAAATTGATCAAAACATAGTTTTAAATGTAAAACTAACTGATTTATAAAAACAAGGGAACTATTATCTGTAGTTAATAAATTGAACTGATTATTTCTGGTCACCATCTCCTTCAAGATTTTAGAACCAGTTGATTTCATTATCTCACATCTTGTTTTTATCCACAGATTGGAAGAGGAAAACAAGTTTTCTTACTATTTTGAGGGAGGAGAGGGGATTCTTAATTTGAATGAATGAGTCAGTGAACTGAACTAGTTGAATAAACTGCACTGAAGAAAATATTCTCTCTACAATTGCTGTCAAAAGCTAATTTAGCACTTCATACTCTAGTTCCAAGTTCTTACCAAGTGCCTTCCGCCAGGTCAGTGGTTTGACTCTCTTTAAAACTTGGTGGCAAATATGTACTACTAAATTATTTTTGCATTTAATTTAATAGCTTATAAAAAGTGTATGCTTTAACATAAGTTGTCAGTTTTTAATAAAGCTGCATTTTAATTAAAATTTAAAAATCTGATTTAAATAAAAAATTTCTTTTTTTAACCACCCTGATTACTGTGATCCTAACATTTATCCTTTAGCGTGAGCCATTTTTTCCAGCCAAATAAACACTGTCGGAGGAAGTTTAGAGATCTAAAATTATCTTGTTTATTACAAAACTGGACATAGATCTGCACAAATAGACACCACCCTTTCAGTAATTGCACAATAAGTAATTATTTAGGTATGTCAGGGGAGGATTTTAATTTTCTAAATTAGTTCCTCATCTGTAAAGCTGATGAGCATCTGCAACTCCCATCCAAGTCAGTGGGAGTTGCAGGTGTTCAACATCTTTTGGAATCAGGCCCTTAATTAGCACACATGGGCTCAGTTTATGAAGCTAACATTAGTCTTATAGAAACAAGAATAGCAAGATAATTTTCTAGCAGGGCAAAAACAAATCAGGATGCAAGTATATGTACTCTACTTGGATAGACACTCAGTAAGTAAACTACAATTAAAGGTGTTCAAAGTTATTAACATTAGCCTACAGTTTCTAAGTGGAAGATCATTGGGCATTTTGAAACTGCACTATGACAAAACTAAGTGTTTTGTGTGGGGGGATGTTTTTAAAATAAAACAGTTAAATTGGTTAAAATGGATTAGGAATCGACTACCTTAGGGACATCACACATTTTAAAGCCACCCCTTTCTGTTGCTTTACTGTAAAACTTAAGCTAAATGTAACGAGTTAACTTGAAAATAATTTTTTTTGGTGTGAAATAATGGCTTTTGGAAAAAACAATTTTTTGCAGGGATCCAAGTGAGATCTGAGGTGCACTCTTCATTGCTGTGAAGTAAGGGCAGAAGCCATGCAGTGACTTTTTTTGCTTTTTAATTGAAAGGGGGTTGCACTTGGACACTAGGGAGGGAAGCAGCTTGACATTCAGCTTTGAAAGAAAAGCCTGAGACTTTTTAAAGGCAAAATTACAAACACATTTTCTTATCCTCACTCCCCTTTGCCCCATGAGTAAGACCTGAAGTAGTGCGGGGGAGCGGATTATTTCACATCAGTGTTGGGCTCCTTTATACAAGTTCAGAATATTTCTCAGTCTAAAATGCCATCTTCTTTTAAATGTTAACTTCACTAAAATAAATACCAAAACGTTAATTTTTTACTGTTATGTAGATTTTCTAACTTATTTTCTTACGTTAACGTTTCATTCTGCTGAAATCTGTTCAGTCTTCTTCTGACTGCATGTTCTTTCCCCCTTTTCTCTGATCTGCCTCACCATTAGTTTTTTTTCAATCTTTCCTCTAATGTTCGCTTTATTTCCTCTCTTCCCAATATTCATGTTACTTTTTCACTCTCTTCAGTAAGTTGTTTCCCATAAACCTGAAAATGTAGGGGAGGGGTGGTCAACAACTGTGTGTCTGGTTATTCAATGCTATACAATGTATGATCATCATAAGAGCCCAAGCCTGCATTCATATTACATGAATGATCCCACCAACTTTAATGGCACACCCACTTGCCTAAGGACTAGTTACATAAGAAAATACAGTAAGGGTCTAACATCTATATTAATAGACTAGAAGATCTATCTTTTTAAGGAAAAGAGAATGTAGACAAAAGCTCAGAAAGAGAAAACAAGAATCCCTGGAAACCAGTCTCCCAGCATTCAAACACCACAACAAGCCATCCAGATTAAACTAAAAAGCAAATTGTTGTTTGAGCTGCATGAAAACCCTTGCTTTGAAACAGCCAAAGATATTTACATTTGAAAATAGGAACTAACTGTCTAAGCGGATATTGAAAAGAGTGGGATTCTTCAACTATATTTATGAAAGGGATTTTAGGGGGCAGAAAACAGAATGGCAAAGAACTGTTGCTTAAGTGGAAATTAAGAAAATTTATCTAATGTTCATATATGTGAAACTGATCTACCAAAAGATGGTTTATATTGGTCTCCTCTACTCAGGGCCAGTGTAACCACGAGGCGAAGGAGGCAGCTACCTAACTAGGAGAACGCCTAACTTGTCGTTCTCTCATACATTACAGCTATAGCCTATGCCAGCTCTGACCTGCAAGCACAAGCGTACTGCTTCACTATGGTATAAAGTGGCAATGAAGTCATTCTTCTCATCGCGTGCAGTCATTACCCATTCTGACAGGCTGTTTATAATGCTAAGTTTACTAGTTTTTGGAGGTTGTTGACTGAGGCTAACTATTTTTGCTGAGCTGTTTCAGATCTAAGACTCTGGCAAGTGCTGCTGCATCATTTCACTAATACTTTGTGTCAATTGTGTGTGTATGTTAAGTATTTGAGTGTATATGTTTATGGGCAAATGTGTGTGTGTAGGTTGTTGAAACTGGTCATTGATATCGTCAGTTGTTGTCTGACAGAGTATCCGCCATTCTAATTTTATCAACAACAATAAAATATAGTAGATTTTGATATGAAATAATGAAGGAAGGAAGTATACATGACTAAAAAGGGTGTATTTTTGAAAGTTTATAATAAGCGATGCTCGGGGGCGGGGGGGTGCAAGGTGGAAGTTTCGCCTAGGGCACAAAATATCCTTGCACTGGCCCTGCTTCTTCCCCTAAAATTTTCCAACTCCCTTCTAATCCCCTCAGCTCACCTTCCCTTCCCACCATTCTCTCCTCTCTTCTGCCCCAGTTACAGACAAAGTGGTCTCACCTGCTCTCCTCCTCTAGCCTCTCCACCACCCTAATGATCCTATCCTATCTCATTACCTTCCATGCAGAACTCCTTCATCACTTACTCTGCTCTGGTTCTTCCCTTCCTAACTCAAATACGTTTTAGTCTCTCCCATCTTAACAGAAAGCCAAAAAACACACAAAAAAACCCCACTTGATTCCCCAACTACCTCCCCATCTCCCTTTCATCTCAAAGCCCATTTCTACAACTGCAGTTTGGAGTCCCTCTCCCCCAATTCCATTCTAGATCCTCTAACTGGTTTCCTCACCTTGCACTCAACTGAAACCACTCCTTCCAAAACCTCTAATTACCATTTTTTAGCCAAATTTTCCTTCATCCATCAGCCATCATTGACGCAGTCAACCATACACTTCTTGAAATCTTGTCCTCCGTTAGCTACTGTGACTCAGTCCTCTCCTGGTTCTCCTCCCACCTTGCCAGTTTCTCCTTCAGAGGATTCTCATCTCCCTGCCTTTCCCTCACCACTTTTTCCATAGGGCTCTATCCTTAGTCCCCTTCTTTTCTCCCACTACATCTTATCTAGGAGTAATATCATCCATAAACCAATTCAACTATACCTATATGCTGACAACTCACAGATCTCTGTCCATTCCAGACCGGTCTTCTTCTGTCCAAACTAAAATTTCAGCACATCTTTAACATCTCCTCATGGATGTCTAGTTATCAGCTCACATGCAACATGACTAAACCAGATCTCTATCTTCCCGTCTCCCAATCCCTTCACAACACCACCATCCTACCTGTCACTCAGCCCCATAACCCAGTCATTATCTTCTATTCCAACCTCTCTCTAGGTCCCACATCCAAGCTATATATAACTCACATTCTTTGTCTATAACATCTCTAAAAATGGCCTTTCCTATCCATCTGCACATCTAAAACTTTCATCAAGTCACATCTCCATTTCTACAACATCCTCTCTCTCTGGCCCTGACAAATGCAACCTTTCATAACGTAGCTGCAAAGATCATTCTCCTAGCCTGCCACTTGACCATGTGATCCCTGTCTTTGAATCCCTCCAGCAGCTCTGTTCTCTATCCCAAACATAAGCAAACTTATCTTCACTTTCAAACCCCTTCACAGCGTATCCCCTGCCATTCAGTATCAAGAGTTTGACTCCAGCCTCCTATCAGCCAGTGGTGCCTGCTGCCAAACTCAAATTGTTAAATTTTTCAAATAAGAACCTTTGCTCTTTCTCCTATGCTGCCCCTCATACTTAGGAAGAAGTCCCTATGAACATCCACAAAGTCACTTCATCTTCTCCTTAAAAAACTCTCCTTTGCCATGATGGCAGGATAACAAACAAGGGGAATTGGAACTCCCCGTTTAGGAGTATAAACTCAAGGTACTGGGTATTACTGAAACCTGGTAGGATGATTTGCACAATAGGAATGTTAACGTCAATGGTTTTAACCTATTTAGCAAGGATCAAATAGGCAAAGGAGGGAGAGAGGCATTCTATGTAAACAATGGCATTTCCTGTTTCTGAGTCACTGATAACTCAGAAGAAAATGATTTTGACTGTTTATGGACCAATGTCTTAGCCCATCTTGTACTTCATCTGTTATTAGGTGGTGTCTGCTACAGACCACCAAATCTCACTAGATAACAGGATGACCACCTCCTTACACACCTATCTACAATGTGCAGGGGGAAAAAAAGTTGTGTGATCACATGATCTGGAGGATGGCGTGGACTGCCCCCTCAGCAAGTTTGCAGATGACACTAAATTGGGAGGAGAGGTAGATACGCTGAAGGTAGGGATAGGATACAGAGCGACCTAGACAAATTAGAGGATTGGACCAAAAGAAATTTGATGAAGTTCAACAAGTGCAGAGTCCTGCACTTAGGACGGAAGAATTCCATGCACTGCAGACTAGGGACCAAATGGCTAGGTAGCAGTTCTGCAGAAAAGGGCCTAGGGATTAAGTGGACAAGAAGCTGGATATGAGTCAACAGTGTGCCCTTGGGGGGATTTGATAGCTGCTATCAACTACCTGAAAGGGATTCCCAAGAGGATGGATCTAGACTGTTCTCAGTGGTAGCAGATGACAGAACAAGGAGTAATGGTCTCAAGTTGCAGTGGGGGAGGTTTAGGTTGGATATTAAGAAAACCTCTCTCTCTCTAGGAGGGTGGTAAAGCACTGGAATGAGTTACATAGGGATGTGATAGAATCTCCTTTCTTAGAAGTTTTGAAGGTCAGGCTTGACAAAGCCCCGGCTAGGATGATTTAGTTGGGGATTGGTCCCGCTTTGAGCAGGGGGTTGGACTAGATGACCTCCTGAGGTCCCTTCCAACCCTGATATTCTATGATTCTATGCCACATAACAGCTCCACTCCTTCCACAGTCCAAAATATACATTGAGTCTACTCAAAATAGCGCAGTACAAAGATTCCACCTGCTGAAATCCACAATATACATGGAAAAAATAAAGACTCATCCCTTACCTGGAAGGGGCTCTTCCCAGCAGCCTTCCCAGTTCTTAATCCCAGCCAACCTTCGCTCCTCACAGTAAGAGCTCAAAGTCTGCTCTCCCTCCCACTATGACAGCAGCTGAGCTGGGCTCTCCCTTTTTAACTCCTCCCTCAAAGAATGATGCCAGCTTCAGATGCCACAGCATGGGGCTGATTTGGCCTCTATCAGCCTAATAACCCTTGCTGCCTAATATGACATTGTTGTCATACAAATGACTATGTAGCACTGCAGATTCTGTACTGTTTTAGGATTTATCTAGAATTGGGAAATTTGAATCAGTGTGTTTACATCAGTGTAGTTACACCAAATAATGTAGATAAACTCCATGAGTGCATGCCCCATCTTACATTGGTGTTGTGTAGCTACATTGGTACAAAAAAGCCTTGCATAGAAAGAGCCTGTGATGGAGTGTTCATCTACACCAGTCTTGAAGGGGTTAAGCTAGGCTAGATGGGCCAATTAACCACACAGGTTACTCCTGGAGGGGAGCCAAGGATCAATAATGCTTAATTAAGGATGAAGCTTACCTGGGCAGGAACAGGCAGGGATTCAATAAGGCTAAGAAGCAGAGAACAGAAGAGGCTTGCAGGGAGGAAATAGGCAGCAGGAGGGATATGGTTAGAGATCACAGGGTTAGAGAAGTAGCCACAGAGCAGATGAATCTTGGACAGGTCATAAACCCAGAGGGGTGAGAGGAAGCAGAACAGACCTTAGAGAAGAGGCAGCTAAGTCTAGAAGTTGATCATAGTTGTAGAGCATAGGCTCTTGGGCTAGAACCTCAAACAGAGGGAAGGCCTGAGTTTCCCTACCAGCCACCAGGGAAGTGGCACAGCCTTGGATGTAGAACAGAGAACTGCCTGGAACAGCAGATGAACACTAACTAGAAGAACACTAATGGCCATCCCTCCTACCTCCTGAAGAGGAGAACTGAAGTGACCTGGATGGAGAGACAAGTAACGAAAAAGATGATTGCCAAGAGTCCTAGAAGGTGATAGTAAAACAATGGGCTGAGCGACTGCTGGAAGGGACATCTGATCAGCGGCAACCTAATCCCCAGATAAGCCATGAGGCAGTGCAGGAAGAAGTGAACCCTGCTACAGAGCCTTACGTAAGTGCAGAGCAAACATCAGAGAACACAGCTCTCCCACACCGCTAGCTAATGCCCTATTATTTGCCTTGTTAGAAAACTGGGGCAAATGTGGCAGTATTAGTCCATAAATGTGCAATGTTTCAAATACAACCTCAGTGGGGAAAAAACTCTCCTACAATTAAAAAATGAAATTATACATTCATTTTTGTGGTTTAAAGTCAATCATCATCTGCACAATCCGTGACATCAGAAGCAGAATTTGCCAAGCATTCTTGCCCCGGCAATAAACTTTTATGTACAAATGAGTCTTTTGAAGACAAAAAAACTTGGTCCCCCAAAATTGCATAATACTTGGTTATTGAATAATGGATTATGCAACTTCAGGCTATTTTTGAAAATATGAACCACGAGCCAAATCTTTTTCTAGTGTAAACTGGTAATTTAGGCCAGTGGAATTATGTCGATTTACACCCATTGAGGATCTGGCTGGTCTCTTCATACCTATATAAATCTGACAATATTGAAGAATTCAAGGATCTAATAGCATGAAAATGACTTATAAATACATTAGATGATAGTGACAAGTATGATAAGAACTCTCTGTGAGCAGAATAGATTTTTTTAAAGAGTGAAACAAAATTAAACAATTGAACTAAAATGTGACTGAGATACTGTTCATCAGTTAAGTTGTCATCTTCCTCTTTCTTGCTACTTCTCTATTTGGAGTCAGCAACTTTTATAGCCTTCTTCCAAAACTCATGCTTGTATGCCTGGCTCCTACGCAATTGGTCTCCCTAAGGTCTACTAATATCTGGTCAATTTTCTGAGACTTTAGCCTTCCCCTTGGTTGTCTTCCACCCACGATCACTGCAAGAGCCATCCCACCTATGTAACTCCCAGGACTCCATTAGATATGCCCATACAAACGTAGCCTCACCTCTCTCAATTTCTCTTCAGTTGAGGCAACCCACATTAGGTCCCCTACAACCTCATTTTGTTTCCTAGCACAGTGTCTCCAATCATTTGACCATCTCAACATCTTGATTTCCGTGGTGGAGAGCATACTCATTTCTCTTCTTGTGGCTGGTCAAGTCTCTGTTCTATACGTATAAGATAGGTCAAGCTACAGTTTTACACACTTCTACCTTTTAACTTTATTGGTATCTTTTTATCAGAGACATCTCCTGCCATTTGTACCAACCAGCTTTGGTACAATGCTGGGCATTACTCAGGAAGGTCGCCGGGACCACATGGCATTCACCCAAGAGTTCTGAAAGAACTCAAATGTGAAATTGTGGAACTATGGCTTGTAACCTGTCTTTTAAATCAGCTTCTGTACCCAATGACTGGAAGATAGCTAATATAACGCCAATATTTAAAAGGGGTTCTAGAAGAGATCCCAGCAATTACAGACCGGTAAGTCTAACGTCAGTACCAGGCAAATTAGTTGAAACAACAGTAAAGAACAAAATTATCAGCCACACAGAAGAACATAAATTGTTGGGCAAAAGTCAACATGGTTTCTGTAAAGGGAAATCATGTCTTACTAATCTATTAGAGTTCTTTGAAGGGGTCAACTAACATGTGGACAAGGGGGATCCAGTGGACATAACATACTTAGATTTCCAGAAAGCCTCTGACAAGGTCCCTCACCAAAGGCTCTTAAGTTAATTAAGTTATCATGGGATAAGAGGAAAGATCCTTTCATGGATTGAGAACTGGTTAAAAGACAGGGAACAAAAAGTAGGAATAAATGGTAAATTTTCAGAATGTAGAGGGATAGACTCATAGACTTTAAGGTCAGAAGGGATCATTATGATCATCTAGTCTGACCTGCACAACGCAGGCCACAGAATTTTACCCACCCATGCCTACAATATACCTCTCACCTATATCAGAGCTATTGAAGTTCTCAAATCTTGGTTTAAGGACTTCAAGGTACAGAGAATCCTCCAACAAGTGACCCATGCCCCTTGCTTCAGAGGAAGGCGATAAGTAGTGGTATTCCCCCAGAGTCAGTCCTAGGACCACTCCTATTCAACTTATTCATAAATGATCTAGGGAAAGGGGTAAACAGTGAGGTGGCAAAGTTTGCAGATGATACTAAACTGCTCAAAATAGTTAAGACCAAAGCAGATTGGGAAGAACTTCAAAAAGATCTCACAACACTAAGTGACTGGGCAACAAAATGGCAAATGAAATTTAATGTGAATAAATGTAAAGTAATGCACATTGTAAAAAAGAACCCCAACTATACATACAATATGATGGGGGCTAATTTAGCCACAACTAATCAGGAAAGAGCTCTTGGAATGATCATGGATAGTTCTCTGAAGACATCCATGCAGTGTGCAGTGGCAGTCAAAAAAGCAAACAGGATGTTAGAAATCATTAAAAAAAGAGACAGAGAATAAGATGGAGAATATCTTATTGCCCTTATAGAAATCCATGGTACACCCACACCTTGAATACTGGGTACAGATGTACCCAATGACTGGAAGAAAGCTAATGTAATGCCTTCCCCTTGGTTGTCTCTCTTTATTTCCAGCTGCTAAGAAATAAGAAAAGCATCTGTGATAAGTATGGGTAAGAATCACAACGTAGAATGATTCCGAGACCAGTGTTACTACTGCAATAACATCTGTACAAGCGATACCCCGGGCTTGACAATTTCAGTCACCATAGACAAGGAAACTCTCCCTCATAAATTAGGAACCATCAAAATTAAGATTTTATATAAAAATATTCTGCACCTTATGATTATGAAGATGAATTTCCAAACGTGAACAGCGTTGTCTGAGTCTACAAACAGAACTCTAGTTTCCTGTTACTTATTCAGTGCTTTTTCAAAAAGAAGTAGTGTGCAGTTGGTATGTGGATAAAGAGTAGAAGCAGGGCAAGTGCCTAATCTTGTCAATTACATTCTGTTGCTGCTTGGGAAAGCTCTGAGCCCCAGCAGTAGGCACTGGGGTTGAAAGGAAAGCAAGTTCCCATACAACAGAAAACAAGACCAAGGATGGAGAAGATGCAGCTGCTAGGGGAAAAGAAAGAGAACTATATTTGCCCCAAAAGTGGAGAAAAGCAAGAGTTTGAAGACAGAGACATCTCCTACTTCTTACCAGCAACCTGGGGTACAGGGCTAGCTTCAAGTTTATCTTTGGTATCAGCTTCTATATAGGTTTAGTCCTATGGAAGGTAGATCTGATAAATTGTTCAAGCCTTGGGAAATGACTTATATAATTGAGGGTGTGTACTAATGGCCTTGACACCAGACACTTCCCTATCAATTAGTGGCTGGCTAGAAGAGAAAAAAGCCCAAGAAAGTCCACCTGGTCATTATCTATACTGAAATACCCAACTCAAAACATTGTATTCCATGAACATCTGTTTTAAAATTCAAACTAAAAATAATTCCCTTTATTTTCAAAAATTCAGCAATGTTACCATGGATATGGTATTCTGTGGCCAGTACACATCTTCCTAGCAATTAGATATGTAAGGCATCCAATAGGAAAACAAAACAAATCAATATTCCACTACATTTATTAGTTTGCTATAGAACATTTACTTTTTTGTCAATTTGAATTTTTTTAAAAAGGTGCAATACATAGATGATATTTTTAGTAGATACAACACCTTAACTATAGTGGAATGCCTCATTAGCAGAAAAGTTAACCAGATTCCACAATGTTTAGGGAATTGTCTGAAATGCCTCTATATAAAAGAGGAGCTTCAGAATAGTAAGAAACTTCAATGTACTTAACTACTGAAAGGGGTGATGACATAAAGCAAAGAGGTAGCTACAAGCGACCTTATACAAGTTTATTTTTAAAATTTCAACGTAAATACTTTCAACTCTTAAGAAATAAACAACTGAAGTTTCTGTTACAAAACACATTCCACTGTGAAATCCCTGTTTAATTGTGTGATCTGAAGGGATGAGTATCCCCAAGAAATTTATAATAATCTATCAGGCATGTAAAAATGAGAACTTTTGCAAGTATGGGTTAATGTGTAAGGATGGTTTATATAACTTTGAGTGATTACACTTAATTTCATAACAAGTATATTATCCTGTTCATGGTTTGTTTTTAAACTCACTGAGCAATATTTTACGGTGCTTTTTTTGCCCTCACTGTATCTACAACTACAAATATAAACTTACATCAGAATTAAATGCTGCAGCAAAAAAAAAAAAAAAAAAAGGTCACTTGCTGCCTACAAAAGTGTTGACAACTCCATTACAATTTTATCTTGGAAGCAAGTGTCAATGCAATCCATCTGAGTTATGACACCACACAATTTAGTAACTGAGTCCTGAAGAAGTGGCCAGCCGTGGTTCGCACAAGTTAAACCCTTTCTGCCCCTCATGCATAAAAATGCCTTTTGATGATGACAACTCAGAGAGGAAATGTTTTCACCCCAGCTGTGCTTTTATTTGATGCTGCCAAACAACAAGAAGGTGATGTGGAGTAACTCCTGCAGCCCAGGCAGGGTAGCAGCTGCGTGGCAACATACACTGTTCTGCCAAGCCTTGTTTTATTATTTTACATGTACATATATTAACTTATTTATCAGATTACTTGTGTTCCCATGAACGCCCGCTCCAAAAAAAGCTCTGCCAGCCCAGTGTATTTAGAAGGAATTGGGTGGTAGGCTTCAATTTTTCTCCCCAGGAACCCTCCGTATTTTATTACCAACATTCAGGCAACTTAAAGCAAAGCATCTTTTTTAAAAAAAAAATAGCACAGACACTTACAAAGCAGGAATTTGCTGGCAAGGAGCCTAGTCAGGCTGTTGCTCCCTGAAACCCTAGGAACTGCCCGGTAACACTAGCCGACGCTTCCAGCGAGGTCTTCCCCGCCTACGATGGAGGCAGAGGGGGCTAGTGCAGCTTCCAGCCGGCGGCCTCGGTACCTGCGCCCTCAGCAGCGCACTGGGGCGGCTCCCGGGCGTCCTAGGTACCAGGAAACGCGGAAGTCCATGGGGGTTGGGCGGGGGCCGCCGGGTTAACTGGCGTCTCCTTCGCCCAATGGAACGGCAAAGCGCGGGCAGGGGGCGGAGAGGATGAGCTCGGCGCGGGGCCCCTTGCAAGGAGCACGGCCCAGCCGGGCTAGCGGGCTGCTCTCGCCCTGCACCGCCCGGGGGCAGATCAGAGCGCCGGCGGGATCCAGCCCGTGCACCTTGCAGCGGGGCCTGGCACCGGTGAGCTCCCCCACTGGGCCCAGACGCAACCTGACTCTGTGACTATTTATACCTCCCCCGCCGGCCTGCCCTTGTCCGCGCGCTGCCTGGAGCTGGGACTCGTCCCCGCGCAGCTCCCCACTGGCCCCCGCTGCCCCGCGGGGCAGGGATCGGTGCATCCCCCTTACCGGGCTTCTCGCTGCTTCCCAGAAGCTGCTTCCCCTGCGGTACTTGTCCGTCCAGCCCCTGGTTCAACACGCTTCCAGGCAGCACGAGGCGTGTCTTCGGGTAACCAGACACTGAAAACTAACCTCCTCCTCCTCCCCTTCCCCCTCCTCCTCCTCCTCCTCCTCCTGCTGCTGCTGCTGGAAGGAGCGGCGAGGGGAGCAGCGGTGGCGGGTGCGCGCGCTCCGATCCCCCGCGACCTCCTACCCTGCACCAGGGTCTCTGGCCACAGCGGCCAGTCCTGCTCCTCCACCGTGCCGTGTTCTGTTGGCTTATCGCTGGCTTTGTCCCCTTGCTGCCTCCCCTTTTCGGGGAGAGGGGCGCATGCCTTGACGCCCCTTCTCTCCCCTCTCTCTGCTCCCATGTGTCCTGGGAGATCCCCCCTCTCTTCCTGGGAACAGGGGGCCTCCGCTCACCGTTTGTTTCCCCTCTGCCCACCCCTATCTGTCCACCCCATCTGTCCCTTCCTGATTCTTTAACTCTTCTCTCCCCACCCCCAAGTTTGCCTTGAGCTCTTCCCCACAGCCAGCCCCATAAGCTAGGAGGGCAAGTCACTAATACTCCCCTGGGGATCTTTTGTTTAGATCTTCCTGCCTCACTCTGCTCTGTCTAGGAAGGAGGGGTGCTATTGTTTTTATTAACTGCCCCCATTTTTCTCCCATCACCGTAGCAAGCCCCCACCCTTCCCTATAAGACTTCTGCGCCAGTGGCCCAGATGAGTCAGAGGCGGAGGGGGAAAGGGGATTCCATGGTCAACCTTGTTGTCCTCTCCATAACATCAGCCTTCCCTTCAAGGACAAAGGCTCCATTGTCAGCACATTCTCTTCTTCTAAGGGCAAAGGCAAGAGCCTACCAGAAAGACCTCTTGATCAAAGCCACCTCATCTACTGAGGCTGGGGTTGCTTCTATCATCACCACCTCCAGACTTTCAACCCACTCCATAAGTCCAGGAGTACACAGTCCTAGGACCATGTAGCTGCAGAGCTACCATCTGCCAGAGCCACTGACATTACCAATTTCTCTCTGCTTAGAGCTACTGATGCCCCTTTCTCAACCTTGACAGGAGGACCAGGTTCCAGCAGGTGGCTTTCTACTCCTCATGGCCACCTAATTCTATGTGTGGGCATTGTGGGAAGGGCCCTCAGCCATTGTGGTGGCCTCCAAAATGTATGACAAAGTGACTTTTGAGGGGAAATTGCAGCGTGAGACATTGTGATCCCCATCAAGCCTTTGGAGGAAATGGGCATGAGGGTGCCGCTGTCCTCGGTGCCACCCTTTCTCCTTAATGTGGCCCTCCTGTTCCCTCTCTCTGCCCTGGGAAAATCAAGATCCTCTACTGTCACTCTCCTGATGGAGTTCAAGGACCCAAACCTCCGCTATGCACAGTCTTAGTGCCATCAGGGGAGGTGCAGTGCTTCCTGGGCAAGGCACTGGACACATCTAAAGGGAATACCTGATAGGCAAGAGAGGGCACTGACACCAGTGCCACCGGTGCCCCACCCTTGCAGCCAGACCCTCACCCACCTCCATGTCAGGCACAGGGTAAAGCCACTTCTTGGCTGCTTCCCAGGAACTACTTTCCTTGTACTTCTCTGTTCACTGCCTAGTCAACATGCTTTCTGTGCAAGACAAGGCATGTCATCTACCAGGCACAGAAAAATAAGCAGCTGTTGCAAATCAATGATAGGGCCCATCTCCTGCCCACACATACTGTCCTTGAGGCATGCTCCAGTCTCCTGGCAGCCAGCTAAATGTCAGTAGTAGGTCCCATCTAAGGAGTCCATAGGAATCCAATCCTTCTCCAGTTGCACATAAACATTAGCTCAGATATAACCAGATGAACTAAATTGGTAGCTGAACGAATAACATGTGTCTGTCACATCTCTAGATATCACTGAAAAGCAGTAAACACTTTCCCATACTCAGTGTTGGCTTTCAAAAATTTTGCAAAGTAAGTAATAGTCTTTGCTTCCAATTTTGGCAGCCTGAATATCTCAAATAAAATAGTGAGACGGCAATACTTTTTAAAAGGGGAGAGGGGTTATTGGTGTGAGAGTTGGAATCTTTCAGCTCCCTAGAACGTCAAGTTTCAATTCCCACAGAGCCAGCTCACTGCTTTGTGCTTTTGGGGTAGATAAACTAGCCACCATATAGTTTGTTTTCGGGGTGGAGCTCCTTCAGATGAGAACGTAAAAACTAGTAGCTTGTCTTCTCTGTATGTAGAGTTAGGCCCAAACCAAAAGCCCAGAACACATGGAGGTGAAGGAAGTAAGGCAAACAGTAGGGTTCAAAATCCAAATCTTGATGCGTAATTTACAAATACCCCATGACATTATAATGGGTAAAAATAAAACTCCAAACTGAGCATATACATCAAAACTTTGCAGAGGTTGTAAACTGGATCTGAAGTTTGCAGCTTGGGCCATCTCTTGTGGACACTAAAACCCCTAATGTAGTTTTGTAAGAGTTGAAGAGTTTGTCTCAGTATCTTTGACTAAAATTCTATCCTTTCATTGTGGTGGAAAGTTGCTGCATTTCGGTGGTGGTGTATGAATGCATGTAGTTTGTGAAGTGCTTCTGGATCATTAAAAACAAAAGACATATATAAATGTAAAAGATAATTACATACATTTTTTCCAAGCGAGCACATTTTGAACTCTGAACCTTCTGTGTTTCATGAACCCTTCAAAACCAACAAAATCATGACTGAGTGGAAAAAAGTAAGGAAAGTGGCCGAGTTGCTCTTCTGAAAAAAAGCAAATCCAGCAGTTAGTGATATCTGTTTAAATTATCACCTTCCTTAGGCAATCTCCTCTCTAAACAACCCAAATAGCAAGAGCCCTGTAAATCTGTGGATATCCTCTTTATATCCATGGATATCTAGATGCGGATATCCATGGACCATGCTTGCTGATCGGATGCAGTTACAAATTTTGTGTCCACACAAGTCTCTGAAACTCAGCCCAATGTACAAGGTATAATCCTGTCCCACCATACTTAGAAGACCTCTGTTGAGCATCCAGTTTTTGTCAAATCCTTTAGGCGGTGCTAACAGGGCCGGCTCCAGGCACCAGCATAGCAACCAGGTGCCTAGGGTGGCACTCTGTAAGGGGTGGCATTCCGGCTGCGCCGCCCCCCACTTCGCTCCTCCGGCCGTGCTCCCTCCTTTTGCTCTTCCGCCCACACCACCCTCCCGCCTTTGCTCCTCCGGCCGCAGTGTGGCTGCGCTGCCCCCACCCTCCTCTGGCTCCCCTTTTTTTTGGTAAGGGGGCAAAAAAGTTAGAGCCGGCCCTGAGTGCTAAGGACAGGTTCATAAGTTAAAACTAGTGCAGGATCTAAACAGTATTAAAATAGATTATTTTCACAATTAAACAGAATATTAGGTGCTCTAAAATATTTTTTAATCATCTCTTTGAGTATATTGTTTTATTTAATATCTTGATTACATTATTATCTCCCGATTCTTCATGCAGCTTGCCGTCTGGGATGTACGCCAGGACCAGAATTTCAAATGGCCCAGAAGCAAGTGCTCAGCAGGTGTTGGGTCAAGGAAGAGTTCACTTTGTGTCCTTAATCCTTGAGGCAATTTATTTTCGTTACCATGGCAATGAGAAAAATATTATCAATTCTTAACTATATGCCAAATTTATATATCATAAGTAGGGCTCGACTTAAATCACAGAGAAATCACACCATTTTCACGGGTTGGCCATGGCATAAATAGCAAAGTTTTGCAGATGTTTTACACATCCACAAAATTTGTTATTTATGCTATGACCAAACCATGACAAATATGGGATTTCTCTGCAACATGTCTCAAACTAGGGGCCTGGAGTCAAGAGGGGGTTGCAAGCCTATGAGGAGGTCGTGGTATTGCCACCCTTCCTTCATTGCTGCTAGAGGGCAGCATTGCCTTCAGAGCTGGCCCCCAGGACAGCAGCCGCGGCTCTCTGCTCTGCCTTCAGAGCTGGGCAGCTGAAGAGCAAATTTCATGGGAGAGACCAGATTTCATGGTCCGAGATGCAAATTTCACAGCCACAAATTTAGTGGCTAATCATAAGAGTTCCACTCTTAAAGAAAATCTGTCCATACTGGTGCTGTTTTCTTCAGCTAAATTTATTTATTTTTCATTCCATTTTTGAATAATAACAGCAGAGAAGTAGAAATATACAGTGGAAAAAATAGCAGCAGAGTCTGAACTCTGATTTCTTGAAGAGGGCTCTATTATAATTACTACCTTCAGAGAACAAAAGTACTTAGTCACAGCTATGATTAAACATTTAGAAATGTGTTTTCCCCCTCTCTGGCTGCTGGTATCAAGTATTACTTGATTATTCAGAAATCCATTTGAACAGCTTTACACTAGGCAGAGGTTGCCAATATATTATCAGGGAGTTACTGCAATGATGTTCCGCATTAGAGTGTGATAAACCTTAAATTTGAGGGGTGCATGTGCTTGAAGAGAAATGGTTAATCCATTCATTTTCCCATTAAAAGAAAAAATTATTGCAATCGTAACTAAGGTTTGTTGTCATGTTAAAAAACATGGCTTAGCCAGCAAAAAGTGCAAAATTTACGATTTAGATTTTAAAAGTGTATAGTCACCGGTCCCATTATTTGATGCAGAACACACAAAATAACATAGTGGGCTAGCCCAGGCTCCTAATATGAGAACACTTCACCGTCTGCAGGAGGCAGGCAATGGGAATAAGTGGTGTCTGATCGTGCAGTTAGATCTTGAGCAGTATTTTTATGCAATTTACAGATAAAATGCTTCTGGCAGAGATTATTAATCAATATCTAGAAAAGAGACAACCCCTGCTAGAAGCAGGGGAACTCACCTCAACCTTCCTTTTATTCTGATGTGGAATGTTAACAATGTGCTCATAAGGGCCTCCCCTAGCTTCCTCTCCAACACAACACCAAATAGCAGAATTTGCAATGGTCAGATTTGTCAACCTAACATGAGTGGCCACATGCAAAAGTGTTGTAGTCAAAGCATTACTAGGTGCTCTAATATCCCATTCCTTACTCTGTTACACAAGGCAGTCTCCCTATGCATTGTATAAATGCAAATTGAATCTTTGCACAATCAGAAGCCAAAGGCCTCAACAAACTCTTCAGTGCACGCTCTCCTCTGAAACCAAGACACTGTCATGGGCTGTGATCGAATGCAGTCCCTGCCAGAAATATGTCTATCCCTCCACTAATTTCAGTGGATATATTGCAAATTTATACTGATGCAACTGATATCAGAATCTTGCCCTGATTGTCCAGCGAATGCCCACTCAGGCACTTCTGCCAGTTTAAGTGAGTTTTCTGCTTCTCACGTGATGATAATGATAGAGGATCACCGAGTTGTTTTCATCTAATATTTAACAAGGAAATGAATTAGAATAAGAGAGACAATACTGTCCCTAAAACTACCTTAGGCCTAAAACTACCCTAAAACTACTCTACGTCTGAAATGGGCGCTAGGACCCAGCAGAAGCCAAGGCCAAAATAGGAAAGGAGCTGTTTGTTCCTATCACCCTCCTCCTCTTCCTTGTGGTTGCTTCTCCCCGCCCTGTCTGCAAGGCAGAGAGAGTAGCTCCTCCCTGCCCATGGTTCAGCTCCTGTATAAATCAAGCAGCTTCAAGGAGCTGGGAAACCAACCTCAGCAGCTGACGCTCAGCTTCCTAGAACAGTGCTGTCCAATCTCCTGTGCCAAGTATTATATGCAGGCAGGGAACAGGAAGGGAAAAGCCCATATCAGCATCAGGACCTCCTCACTCATGATTAGCAATCAACCCTCCCACCACCACCACACACACACGCATGCTGCAGGAGCACCACGCAGTGCCCCTAGTGCTCACCCACAGCACCCCCGACACCATCAGCCATCCCCATACCCCCTACCTTACAAAATCTGCATGTAACAAAATGGCCAAATAGTTGTCCCATGTTCTAAATCCCACAATTCTTTGCACTCAAAAGGGGCTGTGGGAGATGATGGAGGACAAGATTTTTTTGGTGTATTTTATGGGTCATGGTCCTAAAGAGCACTATCTTAACAACTTCCTGAGTCCGCTGATGCATGGTGTCCCACTACAGTTTTAAAGAAACAGTACACACAACTTCACAGACAGAAATTGGGTGATGCTGATGTGCAGGGTGGAATGAGATTGTGGATTTTCCTGCTTCTTCATCCTTGTTATTTTTCATAGCATAGCTTCCTTATATTACCACCTTCGAGTAACTGAAACATATCTCACATATAATAAAGATAATGAGCACATTCTCTCATTTAATGGCTTCTGTGCCCTGCAGGGGGTGGGAGGGAAGGAATGAGGGGACAGGTCATAAATGGGACAAAGCCAATGCAGTAGTCTTGGAGGTTCGGCGGATACAATAAATAAAGTATTAAACAGGAACATTTTTGCTGTCTATAGATGGCTAGCAGCAGCCCAAAAGTCTGTGGGAATAATAGAAAGTGGCTTGCAGTTCCTTTTTAAAACAAAACAAAAACACAAAAAACTAAGACTGGCTTCTAGAAATCTCCCCAAATAAGTGGAAATCTTATAGTTTCTGGAAATTATTGTAAATGGTGGTGACAAATCTTTTAAAAAGTTATGTATGATCAATAAGGCTGGTCGAAATTTTTCCATCAACGTTTTTTCACAGAAAATTGAGTTTTCAGCTAATTAATTTTTCACAAAAAGCATCTATTTTCCATGGAAAATTTCACTAAATTTTGAAAAATTCTTTAAAAAAAAGAAAAGAATGCTTGCAAAATGAAATAGTTTGACAAAAGCTCAAAATATGTAGGATTTTGGACAATATTTTTGGTATGCAAATTTCTGCAAAAAATTAAAAATTTCCATGGAAATTATCAACAAAAACTTTTTTTCATTTACATTATGCAAGACTGTTTCAGGATTGTTTGAATGATTGAAGAGTGTTTCTTTTCTACTATTTGTAGTTGTGCCAGAAAGTAACAATTCCTAATGAATTTTCTTTTCTTTTTGCCAGAGGGAGGAAGGAAGGACTTGTCAACAGGCTTTTAGGAAACTGTAGCTCTCAATCCACAACAGTGAGAGATTGTCACTGCCTGTCCTGTAACCCGGGGTTCTTTAAATTGCTCTGCTGCTGTAGTTCCCTTGTCTGGTCACTCCCAGCCAGCGCACAAGCATGCACAGTGTCTGTGTGATAAGCAGCCCTGACCAGCAATTCTGATCCCAGCAACCTGCTTGATATATCCAGCTATACTCGGGTATCCACTTGTGCTCTGAGAATGACCAGGGGAGTGGTTGCTGATAGCTGTAAGGCATTCCGGTGGCAAGTTCCCCTGTATAAAATCAGTCAAAACATTTTCTTGATGATTGCAATTCAACATAAATAAAGTCTGTCCCATTAATCACCTAAAGCCTAATCCTACAAGGAGACCCACATCGGGGACTGCTTGAGGCTGTTCAGATCTCCGCTGATTTCAGCGGGATGTTGTACGAGTACAGACATCTCTGCTCCAATGTTCCTCTTCCCTGGGCCTTAGAGGTGTACTTTACCTTTTGATACTCAAAGGGAACTCCTACTATTAGATTAATTCCTACAATTAATGGGAGCTGAGTGACGAATATTTAGCAATTAATTTATTTGAACAGATGTTGCTATATTTCAAAGTGTGTTATTCTTAGTATGTAGATCTGAGTGAATAATTTTCAAATATATTAGAATAATTTATCTGGAACATTTCATTGTTGTTTTCCAAATAACACATTCATTTTTTTATTATTATTATTTACCTAACTCTTGAGGAAGTTAATGCCTATACCTGTTCTGTGGATAGTCTCCAATAATCGGGGGGAGGGACCAGATTTCATGCAGTCTCTTTTTTTACACATAGAGAAACCGTGCGCATTCACCCATTTGCACATACTAAACATGCACTTATGGGTGTACATAGTAGTCAGATGCACAGTTACAAAACTTATGTGCACAAATGGCTCTTTGCATAGGCAAATTCATATTTTGACATAAATATTTTATGAACTCACAAAGCAGGGGAGAACTGAAAATGTCCCTTGGTGTTAAAATAATTCTTTTATTTTTTTTTTCGAATCTAACAGATATCTATTTTTAACTGTTCCATTAATAATGTTTGTTATTATAAGTTCATTCTGGGTCAAATTTGTTACTATGTGCCTTCTAGGCTATATAATTGCAGACACTTATTACTTTTAGGTTTTATTTTCTCTTCATATGACCCACATAATGCTATTCTTAAGAATCAGAGGGGTAGCCGTGTTAGTCTGGAATTGCAGAAGTGACAAAGAGTCCAAGGTGCCACAGGACTCTGTCACTAATGCTATTCTTGTTTTCCATTGAAAATCTTGCTTGCTATGCATGACCAGTCCTGAGAGTCTGTCCAACAGGACAAACTTAGTTGTCAAGACTTTATATCATTTGTCACAACATGACATTGCTGCATCACATTATACTCATACCTCATCAGTTCACACTGCTTAATTTTTAATTACAATATCACTATACATCATAGTGTATCAAAATGCCAAAATATTAAGACACAATGTTGAAAATGCAGTCATGATACATTGCTTTGTTGGAGGATAATGTGAGCCTTGGAAGGCTGAAATCATTTTCTCTTACAACAAAATCAGACAAGCTCAGGACAAATAAAATGAAAAAAGATAGCTCTAGTTTACTACTTCTATTGCACACAATATCTGGAAATTTCCAGGGCAGTACACAAGTCTTCATATTTATTTATTATGTTTGCATCTCAGAGACTATTTTATATAAACATAATGTTATTTAGCGGTAGGCGGATTTAAAAAGTGTACTCTGCGTTTTAAGAAATATTGGGTTTTTTTGCAACAAGAATTTTAAATAAAAGAAATACATAGTTGACACATCTTAATAGGATGCGTTTGACAGTCATGATACAGCAATGCATTGGTGGTTCAGTGGTAGAATTCTCGCCTGCCACGCGGGAGGCCCGGGTTCGATTCCCGGCCAATGCAGCTCCGTTTTTGGTCAGAACTTATTTCCATTTTAAAGCTGTAAGGAAAGGCCCCCGGTTCTCTCTGTTCTCAGGACTGTCTCCTTACAAGCGGCGCTTCACCGCCAAAGACCGGACCTCACCAGAAGCTTTTGCTACGATGTTTTCCATATCCCCATTGCTGGGCCTGGGCTGGGAAGGACACGCACCAGCTGGGGGGCCGCTCTGGGGTTTGCGGGACCCCGGAGGCGGCTGAGGGGGGAGGGGGGCCGCTGGATCAGCCTGGTGCTTGGACACAACGAGTGTATTTTAAAAGTGCAAAACGAAAAGAGCTGGAGATGCCGGGGATTGAACCCGGGACCTCACACATGCGAAGCGCGCGCTCTACCACTGAGCTACATCCCCCAGCTGTCCTCGTGAGCCCCGCCAGGCCTATGCATCGTTCCCGGGCCTCGCCCGTCTGGCACCAGCGCCGTCCGCTCCGCCCCGCGCCGCGCGCTCAGCACCGACCCTCCGCGTCCCTGCCCGCCCCGCTCAGCGCCAGCGGAAACGGCCCAGGCAACCGCCCGGCCGCCTCTGTCCGCAGCTGCGCGTTTGGCCCGGGGACTGCGAGCCCCGCTCGGCCCCGGCGAGCCCGGCGCTGGCAGGAGGAGCCGGGCCGCGGCGCGAGTGGCCCCAACGGACCAGAGAAAAAACAATTAAATCCGCACCGATACAGCCCCGGCTCCTCGCACTCGGTGTTTGTGGGGCTGTTCGGCAGGGTCAGGAAGGAGGGGTATTTGCTAATATCCCCGCGCCCAGGGGCCTCAACACCCCCCCCCCCCCGGCGTCACTTGTCACGGGTAGCCAGTAGATCTGCTGCGGAAAGGGCCCCCCGCCCGTCTGTTAACAGCCCTCTGCTCCGCAAGCCCCGGGGCGGATTGAGCCCTGGGTGGGGGAAGGGAAGGGCGAAGGCAGCAGGGGTCAAAGGTGATGGCGGTTGGGGCCCGGGGTTGTCAGGGGCCAGAGCCTAGGACTGGCCCTGGGGGCAGCGCCTGCTGCCACATGACTGGAAGCCCGGGTGGAGGCTGAAGCCCGGCAGCTGGAGGTCAGGGCTGTGTGGCTGGAGCCAGGGGGTCAGTACCCACTGCCCCACGGTTGGAATCTGGAACCGCGCGACCAGGCTCCTGAAATCTGGCTGCCGGAGCCTGCCAGCCAAGAGGGGTCAAGAATTCCCCTTGCTCCTGCAGTGTTTTGCCCCACGTCTCTCCAGAGGCAGTGCAGGGTGAAGCATCCACAAGCAACGAGGGTGTGGGGAACTGATGCTTTGCTTCCCCCAACCCCGCAAACCCCCATCACCGACTAGGGTGACCAGACAGCAAATGTGAAAAATCAGGACAGGGAATGGGGGGTAATAGGAACCTATATAGGAAAAAGACCCAAAAATCAGGACTGTCAATATAAAATCGGGACCTCTGGTCACCCTATCACCGACCAGGAGGCTGTCGTGGCTGCATGAAAAGCCCCTGGAGGCCACCATACGGCCACCATAGCCACATTTGAGAAACGTTGGCCAGTAACTGAGCCTAAAATGTGGATCACAGTGGTGCCTGAAAATGTAACTTAGGCACCTGAGTATCTTTGTGAATCATACCCTTATAGCCTTTTTATGCACAATCCTGTTGTGACTTTTTGCAATAGTAAGCAGTCACATTAACCAAACCATTGTGAGTGGATGTTCCCTGCTAATGTTCCCTTTTCCAAACAAAGCAAAGGGCTATAAAGTCAAACTTAAACGCCTCCCTTTTGTTATATGGTCTGAGTAATTCTGTTAATTTTGTTAGAAATGTGATTAGAAACTTTTCATTTGTGTAACTGCTCTTTGAACTGTGCACTGTGCTCTTGCTCATTCTGGTTCATACAGAGATGATGGTGTTAGACTAATAATTTCAGAGGAACGCTCTGTACTGTTCAGGAAGTAGCCTGAGAAACCTTCAGTATGACTGGACCAGGCTTATGATAAAACATGAGATATGCTATCAGAACATCTCAGACTGATTAATTGATTAATAGCCCTTCCCACTCTAAATGATATTTCTGTTACTATGATATTTGGGATTCCTAAGGGCAAAGGAGGGGAAAAAAGAAAGAAAAATGCCTGGTCTTAGTATTACTCTCTGTTCTTCAGTTCTCCATGGGTCATAACATAGTCTGGCTACCAAACTTTGAAATTTGAAGAGTGCAAAAAAATACAGTCACTTTTAAATACTCAGGGAAACATAAATTAATTGATGATATAAAATAAGAGTTTGTCCTCAAAGACTAATTGTAAAACAAACTATTTGCATCTGGAAGCAGAAGAACCACGCCTCCTTCCTGAGAAAATCCTTCTGCTGGGGTAACTGAGCTAGCCTACAATTTGACAGCATCCCTTTGGCTTTATTAGCTATTTCCAAAGAATTCATTCCAAACATTATAATGAAAATGTTCTGTTCTTTCACTTAAGACAAGATGTTAGCCAACTTCTCTCTCTTCCTAGCTTCAGTAACATGTTATGATCCCTTCAGTTATTTTCTCCCTTTTGACATTTTTTCTCCTTCTCTCTCACCTTTTTCCAATGAATCTGCAACTCCCATTACTGGCTGCTCAAGGCAGTTTTCCTTCTAGCCCATCATGCATCTGGAATAATTTTCATTATTTTACTGAAGGAAGGTCTGCCTGGTCTTGTTTAAACAGCCAGCAAACCATCTTATTGTCAAAGGAAATTAATACATCTGCAGCAGGAAGAAACTGAGCTGGGAGAAGCATCCTGACACCTCATTGTCATGTGGCACCTGACTATGATGTCTTGTCTTACAAAACATATCTGTTCAGTAAGTCACTTAGAAATAACAAAAATCAGCTTGAGTAAAATGTATGTCTTTTAGAGTAGTATATTTTTTCATAGGATAAGCTTTACTGCCATTAAACTCCAAATATGAATGAAAAACCAGCAAACCGTTATGTGAGCCTTCCCACTGAAGTCAACAGCAAAACTTTGATTTGCTTCAGTGGGAACAAAGACTGGTCCCTTAGGGTACGTCTAAACTACCCTCCAAACTGGCAGGTAGTGATCCATCTATCAGGGATCGATTTATCACATCTAGAGTAGACGCAATAAATTGACCCTAAGAGCACTCCCCATCGACTCCTGAACTCCACCTCTGTGAGAGGTGGAAGCAGAGTCGATGGGGGAACGGTCGACACGCTGCCGTATGGGTGGCCAAGTAAGACAACCTAAGATACACCGACTTCAGCTACGCTATTTGCATAGCTGAAGTTGCATATCTTAGGTCGACACCCTACACGCTCCCAGTGTAGACCAGGCCTTAGTTTCTACTCAGATGTATTTCTTGAATCTAAGCAATATCTATCTCATCATAATGTAAGCTATTCTGCCTTCAATTTGTATGCATTTATAACAGATGTTAACATAAGGAGTTGTATGTATGCACTGGTGCCAGTACAAACCCCTGAGTTGATGAGGATTCTTTGCCTCTTACTAAAATTGTTATATTCCTCTAGTATTTGGGACTTTGAAATTCATATTCTTGTTGAAGGTGCTCTTTTTAGACACTCTATCATATTGTTTTCCCATCCTATTAGAAAATAGTGTACAAATAATTTGACATTGTCTTCCACATTGCAGACGCTAACCACCAACCTTCTAGAAATTACTGAATTTGCTTTTGATAATACAAAACACAAAAATAATTTGATTGTTAACAGAGACCAAATTAATAATTGTGTTTAGCACCTTAGAGACTCAGATCTAGTCAACGGAAGGGAGAAGCCATATTCTGTCCTCATTCACCTTCCTGTATGGGGTGGAGAGTCTGAATAATGCATGATAAATGCGTAGTATCACTGTATCTTTAAGGAATGCTTGCTTTGATGGACTGTCAGACAAATTGTGAAACTTTCTGTTTGGAAAGCAGATCAAGACACAGTACATCCATGACACTGAGGAGAACAGATGCAGAGTACCAGTAAGTATTTAATTAATGTTATTTTTGGCTTACAACGTAAGTGGCTGTTTGTGGCTTATAATGAAAGTGAAATCATGCTTCTGACACAGCCCAGTTTAAATACCTCCTAGAGCATCCCTTAATAAAAGTAAAGTGAATTGAATCACTCAAACAAAACACTACCCTTGGGTCACACTCAGAGAAATAGACAGATTTAGATTGATCTATATAATATACTTTGCTTTCCTTACATAAGTATAAATCTGTTCAGTACAAAACTCAGCTATTCCCATCCACTGAATACTTTTAAAACTTCAGAAAGCAGAAATCTAACCTTGTTGTTGTTTAACATTATGCAAAACTCCAAACGTTGCCACATACATATCTCATCATTGTTCCAGATATCCCCCACAACAGGCTTGTCCAGATGCCTGGAAGCAACCCATGGTTCCAGGAAATACTGTGCAGAACAATTTTTTAATTTTGCTGGATACCACAATGTAAACTTAACATTCAGCTTACTCAACAGCTCTCTCCCAGGACTAAATTCACCTCTGTGTGTTTGGGTTTCAATGCTGACATCAGGGAAAAACAATGTCAATTACATAGTAATTTCTCTGTATTCCTTGTTAAGATTAACTCATTCCTGGTACCTCAGAAATGTTGAACTCGTTCAAGAAACGGCTTAGTTATCCTTCAGGATATGATCTCCAATGCCATACCTATTAAAGACTAGCAGCACCCTCTCTCCCTTAAAATATGAACTCTCAACATGGCAGTCACCGTGGCCAGTGGGAGTTACAACTACCCTCACTTTCTTTTAAGATGTGAGGAGGAGTCCCAGAACTTTTCTTCTGTACGTTCTTTCTGTAATATGGGGTCACAGTTTGGAAGAAGTTATTGGAACCACTGCCCTAAAATATTCCTAAATACAAAGATTAGACCACGTGGAATATTTCAAGTTCTTTCATTTTACATAAACTCTAATTAGGCTCAGTTCTAAAATCCCTCTGTTACTTTGTAGTGAGGTCTCATTATAGCTTCCTGTAATTCAATCTGGAAAGGGTTCAATATCAAATATATTTAATTTCTAAAAGTCATGAGAATGACAGAGGGTATAAAATTCTATAAGATTCAGGATGTCTTTTCTGAAGTCCAGTAGTTAGGGCACCTACCTGCAAGGTGGGAGACTGAGGGTATGTCTACACAGCAAAGAAAAACCCACAGCTGGCCTGTGCCAGAACTCTGGGACCCTCGCACCCCAAGTTTGGAAGTCTACCCAGCAGTGAAACAGTCCCACAGCCCAAACCCCATTAGCCTGAGTCAGCTGGCCTGGGCCAGCAACTGTTTTTCCTTTGTGTGTAGACATACCCCTAGTGTACAGTCCCTCTGCTCCAGTCGCTCTTTCATTACTTATTCACAATGGAACAGCTTCAAGAGGAGAATTTGAGGGAGACCCACACCAGGCTATCTCTAACTCAGAAAGTACAGCTCTCCCTTAGGGGGTGAGCAACCCTGTTCAAATCCTTTCTCCTTCTTTGCTAGGGAAGGGGACTTGAACCTGGGTTTCCAACATCACAGGTGAGTACACTCACTACAGAGCTATAAGTTATAATGTAGACATGGTCTTCTTTGGTGCTTTTGTGTGGACTGAGGCAGGTATCAAATTCATTTCCACAAGAAGCTACTTGGGCAATTAAGCCACCTGACTCCAAGAGGCAGACTCCTGTACATGGATCACTAAGCAGAAATAGGCACCTCCCTGCATCCCAGAATTAAGTGCTTCAGGTCTGGTCTACTCTACAGGCCGACATAAGCTGCCTTGTATCAACCTAGCTGTAGAAGTGTCTTCACTTAAATTTGGGTCCCACCAATGTAAGTGCCTCTCTATGGCTATTTAGTAACACCACCTCCCTAAGTGGTGTAAAGTCATAGTCAATGTAATTAGATTGATGCAGTGTGACAGTCAGTGTAGACGCTGTGCTACTTATGTCAAATATTACTGGAGCCATCCCACAATGCCCCACACTGTCAATTCAATCACTATAAGTGCTCCTGGTGAGGATACACAACACTAATACAAGAAGCCAAATGTGCACACGCACACAAGCAATTTAATATCTATGGTGACTGTATGCCAATGTAAATTAGGTCAACATAATTTTATAGTGTAGGCCTGGCCACAGTCTGTGAGAGGGGCATGCCTTCTCCTCAGCATCTCCCATTGGTTACTTTAGGAAGCTTGCTGCTTAGCATGCTGGCTTTGTGGATCACCTTCAAAGGTATCTTTCTCTCCATTCATTGTATAGCAGTTGTTCCCAAACTTTAACAACCTGTGAACCCCTTTCACTAAAATGTCAAGTCTCGTGAACCCCCTCCTAAAAATGAATATTTCCAGAGATTTTCTCCTTTACCGGAGTATAAATTATAAAAGCAGTGAGCTTGGAAATATAAAATGTGTTTTTATGACATGCTTATTACACATTATTTATTATTATTATTTATCATTTTATTACATTATGAAATCGTAACACTCTTCTAAGCTTGTATCACTTTGAATAAGCCTGTTATAAGACAAGGCTCCTATGTTTCATCAAGGAATATCAGATGTGAAACAGCATGAAGGTATTTAAGAAGCAAACTAAAAGAGTTCCTCCTACACAAGCATTTAGGTCTTGAGCAGTCCAAGCAAACAATGCACATTACAACAAAGCTTAAAGTTGTTCTTCATAATAATTTTACAAACAATACTAGCTGCCTATTTAATTTTAAAAACAGCAAAAAATATCCACCTCCCTTTCCATTTCTTATAAGGACTCGTGAAGTTTAAATCTCCTGAATGTGGTAGATATGCTTGCTTTGATCTGCTTTGCTCTTGGAAGTCCAGGGGCTCCAGGCTGCTGCCCCTGTGCTGCTTGTGGTCCCTGGGGACAACTCTGTCCACCATTAAGGATTTTTTTTCCCCGAGAACCCCCAGTAACATTTCGCGAACCCCCAGGGGTTCACAAGCCCTGTTTTGGGAACCACTGTTGTATAGGAAGTGTAAGAGCCTAATTCAGCCTTTAGGATCTCGGTGTTTTTCCTGTGATTTTCTAGGTGACTAAAAGTTAGGCGCTGTGACACTATTGCAACACCAAAATCCCTTTATGGATCCCGCCCTAAATTCTTTGGGATGAAGATCTTTTCTTCCCTTACGTTTTTATAATATAAATGCTGCCAAGAACAAATAATAAATAATAACCTCTCACGATGCTTGAGCCAGTTGAATAATGATATCACAGATCTGAGAATAAACAACCAGCTCAAATTCCTTTGTTTCCATTTATAAGAACATACTGTATCTTTTTTTTTTTTTTGGTAAATATTCAAGTGGGTCATCGCAAAATGTTAATGAATCTTTCACATTTCACCAGTTTGTACCAAAGTATATTATTTCCATTCTCCTTGTAAAACGTTTCCATCAGGGCTCAAACAAATTCATATGACCTAGGTGACTAATTTCGAACAATCCAGAGAATGCCAATTACATGCTTGTGTTATTTGTCAAATATTTTAAAATACAGAATGTATTTACAAAATCTGGGATAGGTTTGTGAACAGTTTGCAAAGGCAGCTCTGTTTATCACTCAGGAAACATAGTTGTGAGAGTAAATATTATCAGGGAAGATTTTCAAAAGTGCTTAAGCATTTAGGAGCCCAAGTCCCATTGACTTTCAGTGGAACTTAGGCTCCTAAATCTTTAAGTACTTTTGAAAATCTGCCCAATTGTCCTTTTACATGACTGCTTTTTAATTATTTACTCTCATTTGTTTGTTTTGGATTACTCATCTAAGGGAGGTGGTGGAGCATGCAAAAAAGTCTTTATGTAACTCACATTCAGACAGTGCATGCCATAAAGACTGACATAGAGACTAGATATTTAATGTCCCTAAAAGGTATGGTCTAGTACATCTGTCAGGATTGCCTCCCCACTCTGAACTCTAGGGTACAGATGTGGGGACCTGCATGAAAAAAAAAATACCCCCCCCCCAGCTTATTTTATCAGCTTGGGTTAAAATGTTTTTTCCCCAGAACACAACTTCTTCTGTGTCTGGAACTAACTTCTGCCACCACCAAACTCAATTTAGGGTAGTTTGGGACCCTTCTTTCCCTTTCCACTAACCCCCCAAACTTCTTCCTTCCCTGGGAAGCTTGAGAGAAAAAAAACAAACCTCACCTGCTCCTGCGAGATGTGCCCGATCCAAAACCAGGATCTTACACAATGGAAAACAAGCAGTCAGCTTCTTAAAAGAAAGATTTTAATAAAAGAAAAGAAGAAAGGAATAAATCTCTTATAACCATCAATAGAAAAGCATCTACCATAATCAACAAAAGGATTCAGAAACCAAACCTCTCCCCCAAGGCAACTTTCTCCCACTGTTGATATCTCTGCTGAAGTTTACAATATCAAGAAGCACCCAGCCAACACTCACCACTGAGAACCCTCCAAGTGATAAAAAGAAGGTAAACTTACTGATTACAGTACTTGATAGAATCTATCGTTACAGTGAAAGACATAGCTGTGTTCATCCCGTAGCTGAGATGAACAGACAGAGACCCAGAGAGAAACTGAAACTTAAAATCCTTTGTCTCCTGAGGAATTTCTCATTGGTCAATTGTCCACCTCTCAGGTTACCTTTAGCTTAACCCCTTACAGGTAAACACTAATTCTAGGCTACTTCACACTTATGACAACATCACCTAACATTCAGTTATATACAAATACGGTATTTACCATCACATGATATGGAACAATGAAAGTTAGTGACAAAAATTGAGATAGACAGAAAAACAGGATTAATGCTCTGAACTGCAAATTTTGTCATCATTGGAGACTGATGAGTAAGTAATAGCCCGATAGAAATTATTTGACTGACAAATTAATTACACAGAACAATAATGGCTTCTTGAGCCAAATTCAGCTCTGAGGAAGCAGGTACAAATCCTAATGACTTATTAAAAGGAATCTTGACTCTACTTCAACTGAGTAAAAGTTGAATATTAACATTACTGGATTTGATGTTAAATAGAAATGTTGTTGTAAAAGTTAGAAACAAAGAGTCTCACGCAGTTATACAGATTTACACAGCTTATAAAGCAGAAGTTTCTAGGCAGTTAAATGACACTGCTTTTCACAGGCCTTTAATTTATATTATAATTCCACTTGTGAAGCCATGACAGAAGTTGATTTGGAAAAAAACCACAGCATTCAAATTAGGATAGATCATTAAGCAGGACACTTCATATATGATCGGCGAATACCTGATTAGGGTTTAATTTTGAAAATGATTCATTTTGAAAAGCATCAGCTTATTTTATGAACCTTAGTCCAAGCATGCAATTCTCCCCCTCCTTCCTCCCACTACTCTGTGTAGGCCTTTAGAAAACATACATCATGAGAGAGAGAGAGAGAAAAAATTACTTTATTTGTCATTTAAGTAGTAGGATATTTTTAAGGAAGAGATGCTGTGGACTCAATTAAGGAAACAAATATCCGTCATAATTTGATCACCTATTGAAAAAGTTTTGCTGCACTGAAATGTACATCTTTTAGTGCACTGAAACAAATCATCCTTTTGGCCCATGTAACTAATGATAATGTACATGTGTGTTCATTATCTCAGTCTGAACCAACATATTATAGCAAATATTAGTGAAGACCAATGCCGACTGCATGAAATGGCTACATGAAAAGTGAAAGCTCATGTTTATCATAGTGACACAAGAGAATGGCCACATCACAAACAGCAAGTAGGGGTCTAATGCCAAAATACTTCCAGAGAAACTCCATCTCTGCTGTTCCTCTTTCTCAAACAGAATCTGATGCTTCAATATTCTCTGCATTCTTAAAATGAGAGTTACAGATAAGTCCAAAATTGTAAGTCTTTTCAGACCCCCTCTTGCCTCCCCCGCCAAAAAGGCAAAAGGCCCACCTGAAATGCTTTGGAAATAAATAATTTTGAAAAATTGAACGAGTTAAAACCAAATTGTTCCAAACTTACATTGCCTGATCTACTAGGTTGACCGAGTGATGTAAAAAAATAAAAGTAAAATGAAAAAAATATGAAGCAAAAATGCTGCAGAAAGAAATACACTCCAAAGGACACACCAAGATATGTGTACAGAAGTATTCTGTGAGTTTCAGAATATTCAGAAAAGTTTCAGTGAAAATGTGGGATAGACTGACACATTAATAACTGAAAAATCAATGAGGAGTACTTGTGACCCCTTAGAGACTAACAAATTTATTTGGCACAAGCTTTCATGGAGTGGGAAATATAGTAGGCAGGTATATATATACAGTACATGAAAAGATGGGAATTGCCTTACTTAGTGGGGGGGTCAGTGGTCTTGTTTTTTGATACAAGTGAAAGTTAATGTGTCAGTAGTTGGGAGATGTGTCTCTATGAATTATTTTGTGTGTACCTTCAAAGTCTACATGCCTATTTCATTCTAGCCCCTATAATCTACAAAATTATCAACATTTATACATATAGGCATGTGTGCATTTTTTTCTCTTTCTCTCTGATATTCGGTTAAACATTCCTTCGTTCTCCCCATTATTGTACCCAGTCCTGCAAACCGTTACTCCCACTAATAATCTGAATTCTTGATATTAGTCTCATTTATATCAATAGGATTGTGTGACTAAAGATTTGGAAGATGAGGCTGGTTTTTTCAATATAATGCATGTAAGTATAAGTCATAATTACCTCTGAAAAGCACACAAGATGAGTTTCCATATGTTAATAGTTATCTGCTACAAGTTTTGGTATATCGGCTATTACAGCAAGTATGCAGAGTTATTATTCTAATAAATGCTTATTTATCACTTTGATCATAGAGTTTTGCATGGTCTAGAACATTTTTTAAAGTGCTCCCGGCTTGTTTGCTGTGAGCATGTACTGTCAAAGCATCTTTGATGTGTAATGAAACAATAATTAGATATACTACTCGCTGTTAATTAAGAGTGTGTTAAGCAGGATCTTCACGCAAACGATAATTATTTAAAGTAAATTCTTAGCAACCCATAATGTGACCACAAAGTTTTAGTTATATGGGGAAGAGTAAATAAATGGTTTCCTTTTAGAAACTTTAACATAATTGTTTGGAATTGGCACAGTGCAATTGGTTTAGCACGTGATAAAACTACCCTGGATTAATGGAAGTAGGATTGGATTTTATATCCACAGAAGACTGTGGGCCAAATTCTGCTTTTGGTTACTCTACTGTAGATTCAAAGTGACTCCATTGACTTCACTGAAGCTACTTCAGATTTCCACTAGTGTCAGCGAGCAGAATTTGACCCAAGGTGAAGTGGAAAGTGGGAAGAGTGTCACAGCTGAATAAAGCAGAACTGCCCATTTCATGTTGAATTGTCTCTTGCAATCTTATCTGTTCCACCCTTGTATTTAGCTGTGACACTCCAAGTACCTTTCCCAGACCTGAGGAGCTTTGAGAGACAGTGCTTTTCATCTGTAGACAAGGGTTAATTACGACAATAAATACTTCTGAAGGTAAAGTTCAGCCCATTGTTAGAGAAGCCACGCTGCCTAGATAGGAATTGAAAATTTGTGTCATTGTAAAGCGCAGTTTTGCTGAGGAGCAGGCTATACCAAAATTGCTCCTTGTTACTCAAGGCGGGTAATGGGACGCGGGGGGCAATGGAACAGTGTTCACATCACATTCTCCATCAGTACCTGACCTGAACTGGGGAAACTAACGATACAGCCAGTGGATTTGATGATGAATCCTGGCCACATGCCACCTGAGGCATGTGAGCGTATACTAAGAAAAAGAAGACACAAGATCCTCCTCCCTCTTCAGAGTATCTGCTTACTTTCATGTCAATAATAGTAGCCTGGCCCTTAACTGATTTTTCAGTGGTACAACTCACCTGGCCCTTAACTGATTTTTCAGTGGTACAACTCACATAAGTAAGGGCTGCAGTATTAAACTCCTCCCACTAGCACTACAGAATCTATGTATCCATGGGAGAACAAACTGGATTCTATTCTGATTTGCACCTCATGAATGCAATTAACTAAGGCCCAGATCCACAAAGGGACTCATGCACCCAAATCCCATTTTTAGGTGCCATCTAAGTCTCCAGGCACCTACACTCACTCAGCTCCTACATTTTTACAGTAAGAAATCTCCAGGAACCTACGTTTCTATTTCTGGGCATGTGCACAACTGCCCTACTCTCGGCATCTGGGCACCTATCAAAGCCCCAGAGCAATCCAAGAATTGGAGAAGATAGACATTCGTCCTCCTAATTTGCATGCAGCATCCAATCCACTAGGCATGCTCAGAGGCAACCTGACTCCACACAAAGCAGGTAGGACGGTAGGGCATGCTTTCCCCTCTGCCTTATGAGAAGAGATTTGAACAGAGATCTGTTATGCTCCAAGGATTATCCTAACTGCTGAGCTAGAGAGTTACTCTCTCTTTCTCTGCCCTCAATTAATAATAATGGAACTACTGAATTAAAATGGAACAATTTCAACAGAAGAGACTGATGGGAAGGCTCACCACAATATTCCAATGCCTGGTGGTTAGAGCACTCAGCTGAAAGGTCCTTTCAAGTCCCTTCTCCTCAACAGGTAGAGTGGTGACAGGAACCAGGGGTTTCCTACAGCCTTGGTGCTCTGACCACTGAGCTACAAGATATAAGGGAAGTCCTCCTTCCTCTCCCTGGATGTTGTTGTTGGGTGGCTTCTGATCACACCTGTTTGAATGGGCCCTGCACATGTCTCAGGCAGAGCTGCTCACTAGCAGAGATATGCACCTCTCTGCAGTCTGGACTTAGATGCCTATCTCCATGAGAGAGGCATGGTGTACAACACACCCATTTTAGGGTACTCCACCTATCATGTTGGATTTGGAGATACCATTCTAAGGGTAATGTCTACACAGCAATTTATGCCTGGGGCTGAGTCTGGGCTCAAGCCAACTCCCCCTTGCATCCACATTGCAATTATGCTAAGCCAAGTCTTGGATCCAGGGCCCCAGGACCCTGCAAGGGTGGAGGGTCTGAGACCATGTTAAGCTAAAACCTATGGTCTGAGCCCTATCAGTTTCCTGTGCACACATGGCCCTGGCTTGACTTGGGTCCCAGGAGCCCTCTGTATGTATCCCACAGCACAGCTCCTGGAGGCAGAGTAGCAGAACTGCAGGCAGCCAGCACAGCAGACCAGAAGCATCATTGCTGCCTGGCTCAGCTCGCTCCCTGTTCCTGCTCCTCCCTAAGTGGTGACTCTAGCTCCTCCTCGCTGCTGCGCGGAGCTTGTTGCAAGGAAGGTAGGTCCTGGCTGCTGTGATGTTGGGGGTCATTACTCCCTGGGCCAGCTGAGCCAGGAGCTCTGCCACTCTCCTTCCCTGCAAGGCAGCGCTTGGTCCCGCTCTGCTCTCTGGCCCTTGCTCCCAGGCTTCCACTGCCCTTGTTGGGGCTGTGTGTCCAGGGGCACCCAGGCTGTGTGCACTGTCAGGGCAGTGAGTGGGAGACAGCTTCAGAACTTCCCAGCAGCCTCCTGGAGTGTGACAGGGGCAGGGATAAGGGATTGAGGGTGGTGCTAGAGCTCACTGCACCCCAAGCCCTGGGGATGCACTTCAATGATTCGCAGCCAGGAGCAGTCAGGCTGGGGTGTGGGGGGGTGTGTTTTTCCCCCCGATACCTTCATTTTGTGTCAAATTTTAAAACAGATTAAAACAAACAAACCCAAACACTCCATTTTAAAAATTAAGAATTTCAAAGTTTCATTTTAATAGTGTGACATCTCTGGAGATTGCTGTCCTAATTATCCTCAGAACAGGTGCACATGGGCATTTTCCTGCCAGTGTGGCTCAGTCTAGAGGTAGGGATCCCAGTTTTCAGAATATGTGGTAGTTCACTATAAAGCCTTCTCAAACTGCAGTCATTATGTGGTTTATGTACCCATGTGCTCCATCTGGGCACGTAAGTCCCATCAATAACACTGCCACAGTTAGGAAACAGGGTGGAAACAGAGTTTTCTCACAGTGCAACACATTCCTAGGGCTAGAGTGTCAACACAGGGGGGCATTAGGCACGGTGGGATACAGTTACTTTGACTCAGGTCAGTGTACTTCATTGTGGATACCAGAGCCCTGGTTCAAGCATAGGTTAGAAAATTATTAACCAAGCATCTGACGAAGTGGGTACTAGCCCATGAAAGCTTATGCTCTAATACTTTAGTTAGTCTTCAAGGTGCCACAGGACTCTTTGTCACTTCAAGAGTTAAAATGCAGTGTATATGCTCAGGCCCAGGTTTCCCTGACACAGGTCAGCTGACTCAGTCCCACTAACCCTGGACTTGCTTTGCTGCGTACATAGGGACATAAGAATGGCTGTAATGGGTCAGATCAAAGATCTGTCAAGCCCAGTATCCTGTCTATCGACAGTGGCCAATGGCAGGTTCCCCGGAGTGAGTGAATCTACTAGGTAATGATCAAGTGATCTCTCTCCTGCCATCTATCACCACGCTCTGACAAACAGAGGCTAGGGACACCATTTCTTACCCATCCTGACTAATATCCATTAATGGACATAGCCTAAGGCACCTAGCTCTTACCCATTCATTGTATAGGTCCCTAACTAGCACACCAAGGCACTTAGTCCCTCCTGAGAACTGGAGCCCTCTGTTCAAATCCTTTCTTCCCCTCTGCCACGGACGGGAATTGAACTTGGACTTACCACATCCCAGGTGAGTGCACTAACCACTGGGATAAAAGTTGTAAGGAGCCACTACAACATTTTGTGGGGAATGAGGCAGACACCTAAATTCACTCCAACAAGAAACTACATAGTCTGCTAAACCAGAACAGGGGTCCCTGTTTGTGGATTGCTAGTAGAGCTTGGTACCTCCTTGCAGCCTGGATTTAGATGCCTATCTGTGAGAAAGGGGCAGCATTTAGCACATCATTGTCTCCCATTGGCTAGTTTCGGGGGAAAGTCACCTGGCTTTTGTGCATTGCATTCTAAGGTGTCCATCTCTCCCTACTGATTGTCTGGGGAGCCCCGACACCTAGCTTGGGTTTATAGATCATAGTGTTGTTCCTGTTATTTTCTAGGCACCTAAAAGTTAGGGACCATGACACTCAGCATCACAACAGCTAAGTCCCTTTTGTAGATCCAAGTCTAAGACCCACATTCTGTTTAATTTACCAGTGTAAATATAAAGTAACTTCATTAACATTGGTGCAGTTACTCAAGATTTGCAGCAAAGTTACAGAATAAAATTTTACCTAAAGAATTGTATTGTGGTGCATGAGCCAGAAAGAACTTGCAGCTGATCCCAGGCAAAGAATTACAGGGCTGACCATCTTTTTACTTGTTAAATGAGCAAGTGCTGAATGACTCTAATGAGGATCAGATACTGCACTTATTTGGTTTCACTGGAATTTGAATGAAATCATTTTTAGTTAGCTTTGCTTTTGGTTTGAATCCCTATCATCTGGAAAGCAATATATTTGCATTTACTTACCAATATGTCAATAAGAGCCTACGTCTGTAGGCTTTCTTGTTAAATAATATGGACTAATTTAATCGGAATTTGATTGATATAAAATGCTGTTTTGACTTCATTTTCTATTGATGTTTTGTACTGAAATGTTGTGACCTGGAAATTAATATATTTGTGCTTATTTATCTTATCAATAGGGGCTAATTTTGTTGGCTTTGCTGTTGAATAATCTGATAAATATAAAAATCAGTTTTGATTTGGGTCCTTAAAATTTTTTCTTTTATTATTAAAGCTCTCGTATCTGAAGAATAGTATGTTTGTTTTCACTGATAATATTAATGGGGATCAGTTTTCATCTCAGTATTAATCCAGTTTTTCTAATTGAAGCATCAGGTCCCATTTAGCTAAAACACAACAGACACAAAGTGAAGTTTTCCCCTAGCTGTATACATGTGTTAAATTTCTTTAGCCCAAAATGTCATTCAGGATTAGTATTCTTTCTCAAATCAATATTTCTTACTTAAGGTATTCTTAGAGGTAGCCGATGTGCTTCTATTATTTTATTGTGTATTTTCACCTTAACATTGTAAGGAATATGTTAGTACATTTTAAATAATTATGTTATTGATCTAATACACTGAAATTATTTTAAAAAATAAACGGAGCAGATTAAGATCCCAATCATGCAAAGGGATCCATACATTCAAATTTCTCTACACCTGAACAGAGTCCTGTTGAAGTCAATGGACATTGCATGGGCAGAAGGAACTGTATGGTGTGACTGGAGCCTGGATTTGTAGCTCACCAAGAGACAAGATGTCTGGAACCCCACTATGTCATTTTAAAAGTGCCACTTGTCAGAGTCGAATTACGTCTTAACACTGCCATGAAGCTGTAATTTGAGATCATTTAGGGTGGAAATGTTCACTTAGCCATCTTGAAAGCTCTTCGTTGTCCTGGAGACATGCTGTCAGAGAACAGAAACAATAGCATGTGATGCAGGTGACCAATCACACAGCACAAACTAGTGAATGCTCAAAGTAACAGTCACAACACATAATATGCAAGCAGCTTGTAGGCTGATCTAGGTACACATGAACTATTCATTGAATGTAAACAAAATAATGTGTAAAAATCAAGGTCTCGGAGGAAATTTGTAGATCTTGTCATAAAAGCTAAATTTGTCAAATTATTTGCGGTATGCAGTTTGCCCAGCTCTAGTCTGTATTTACTTCCCACACAACAGTACAAAAACCTGCCTCAATACAAGTAAACTACATTCATTAATGAAAATGCAAAGATACATTTCAGCTGATATTCAGTAGCACCTATTTTCAGCTTTTTGAAATTGATAATCTAAAAAAGTATAAAATTATTTTATGATCAGTAAATCATTTTCAGTTTAATGTTACCCTGTTTCTAAGAGTTGGAAATAATTAATTGTTTTAAATGTAATTATTTCATACTCTGTATTCAAGTCAGGCATTAAAAAAAAGCAAAATGATATTTTAATCACTATTTTCATAATTACAGATCCCGTTCTCCATTCAAGTCCCTTTTTCAATTAACATCCCATATTAATGGGCTTATTTTCTCTACCATTTACAAATGTAACTTTCATTATCTCTAATGGTAGTTACATTTATATGTATATGCAAAAGAAAGAACGTCACACATTTGTAACTAACCAAAGTTTTTTAATTTCCCAATCCTCCAAACTGTTATTTTCAAACTTTCTAAAGTGATGGCTAAAGGTGACTGGAGCTATTTAGAAGTCTCCTTTATTCACTCTGAATTTCTTGTCTGATACTTACCAATTGCTTTACACCTTTGACCGGATGAGTTCTGTCAGAAATTAGTTGCTCATGAGTTACACCGTACAAATGTGTAGCAGCTGTAACTTCTGGTTTATGATTAGTATAATACAATGCAAATCCAATTCATTTGTGCACCTTTCCTAGTCTTCCTCAACTGATTAACTACTTCAATTATTTTATCACCAAAAATTAATTTAAAATAAATCTCTGGTCAGAAAAGTGACTCTCAAAATAGGTTAATGTTTCATATTTATTCCATATTAAATGAATTCCAAATGAAACTTGCTCAATTTACAAATCAAAAATAGCTTTGTCTAGTCACCACCTCATCAAGCACAACCTGGTATCAGAAAAATCAAAAAAGGCTTGTACATTATAATCAACCATAAACACTTTTAGATATCAGCTAAGGCCTGGATCAGGGCATAATTTCATTGCCTTGGTCTACACAGAGGGTGGGTCGACCTAAGATACGCAATTTCAGCTACAGAAATAGAGTAGCTGAAGTTGATGTACTTAGGTCAATTTACTGCAGCATCTTCATGGCGCTGAATTGACTGCTGCTGCTCCCCCACTGACTCTGCCTGTGCCTCTCATGGTAGTGGAGTACCAGAGTCAATGGGAGAATGCTCGTGGATCAATTTATTGCGTCTAGACTAGATGTGATAAATCAACCACCAAAAGATCGATAGTTACCTGCTGATCCAGCAGGTAGTATAGACCTGTCCATAGAATCATAGAATATCAGGATTGGAAGGGACCTCTGCTCACAGCAGGACCAGTCCCCAACTAAATCATCCCAACCAGAGCTTAGTACTTCTAAGGAAAGAGATTCCACCACCTCCCTCGGTAACCTATTCCAGTGCTTCACAACCCTCCTAGTGAAAAAGTTTTTCCTAATATCCAAATCTCTCCCACTGCAACTTGAGACCATTACTCCTTGTTCTGTCATCTTGTACCACTGAGAACAGTCTAGATCCATCCCCTTTGGAACTCCCTTTCAGGTAGTTGAAAGCAGTTATCAAGCTACCTCATTCTTCTCTTCTGTAGACTAAACAATCCCAGTTCCTTCAGCCTCTCCTCATTTCAGCCAGAGCTGTCCAGAGTGGAGTGCAAGGAAATATTTTCAAACCCACGGGTGCCTCCCATGCTGTAGAAGCCCCGTGCCCTGGCATGCCCCATAGAGCTGAAGCCCCGAGCTCCTGGACTTCCCGCAGGGCTGAAGCCCCACGCTTGAGGCTTCAGGAAATAGTCAATGAGAATTTAAGCCCTGGCCTCGATCCTGTAAGATATTCCACGTCTTGTGCCCTGCAAAGCTCTCGTGGGGTCTGTATAGAGATAAGGATTCAGTTGTGCAGAACAGCTTGCAGCATCAGGGTTTGAGGACCCAAACCTGCACTCCCTACACAAGCAAAATTTTCATTAGTTTCAGTGGGAGTTTTATCTGAATCAGGAATGCAAAGTCAGGTTCTTAGCTGATAGGTTTGTTGATAATGCATGAGATAAAATGGCATACAGCCCTGGTCTTTTTGTAACTATTCTGATTTTGTGGAGCTGACTCCAGTAAAAACCTGTTTGTCAGCTTTCCACTGAACCTAGGTATTTATAACTAAAAAGAAACCTAGCAAACAGTGTTTGGTAGATCATAATTACACTTTGGGTCCACTCTTGTAAGTCCTCCATACACAAAACTCCCATTGAAGTAAACAGGATTTCCTTGCATTTAGGGGTAGTGGAACCTAGCTCCTTAATTTAACAATTTACAAAAATATGGGATAAAATACTTAATACATCTCCTTTGGGGACCTTTAACAATTATAACCTCCTCTTTTACACTTTGAAATTATCTCTTGAAGCCTTAATGATTGAAAATACTTATTTCTAGCCAATACATGTCAATGAAAGAGAAATCATTTAGGACACATAAATATGCTGTGTTGAACTGGATAAAATAATCCATGGTTTTTGATATGTAATGGCATTTCACAGATACAGAATCAATATCCTTTAGTTTCGTCCCCAAGGTAAAACATAGATAAATTGTATTTACTATGGATGTCACTGTAACTGGTCCCTTGCATATGTTCACTTGTGGACAAACAAGTCATAATTTTGGTAATTTATCTGTTCAAAGGGAAAATGTTTGAGAGAGGGAATTTAATGAGTTATTTTTAAATTAAGGAACAAAACAGAGTGTGGGGTTAGAATTTCACTGGTCATTTCTAATCCCAGCTCCATCACTGGTTTGCCATTCTACCTTGAAAAAATCATAATTTCGATATCTACATAGGTATCATACACTGAGTTTTTATCTATTTTGTAGAGTGGTTTAAGCCTCAAGAAATATTTTATTTTGTTTACCCTAATGACTTTTTTGTAACTAGCTACTGGGGGAATCATGATAAAAGAAATAGACAGAGGCAAACAGAAAATGTTCTCTTTCAAATATACCCCATTCAGCTTTCTAACCATCTGCAAAAATTTGAATCAGATGTCTGCTGTACTTAGAGCTTCTGGCAATGTTATTAACAGGAAAATGAGAAATGAGGTGGGAAACAGTAAGAGAACTTGAAAACAAAAGCTTAAGATAATGGATCCTTTAAATGTAAATAGCTTCTTTTATCTCCACACTAACCTACTCAGCTAGCCACTTGGCACATTGCATAAAAACTAGGCATACAGACCCCTGATCACCAGCTTATCGGTGATTGTGTTGTGTTGGCCTTGATAGTTAGATATTACTGTTTCAGCATTAGCTTAAATTTGGTTCTTAGTATATAGTTTGAGATCTAATTGGTTGGAAACTTCTGCTTTTCTACATGCAGTCCCATGGCCTTCACACATAAATTCATAAAACTTTCAGATTCATTCAGAAGTTCAGCAGGAAGTAAACTCATTTCAAAATTCTAGAAAATCCCAGTTCTAATCATTTACTGTCATTTTCCCTGTAAATTACGTACATGGAGAGAAGTTGTTGTTCGGTTTTATTTGTAACTCATCTATAGAGCCAACCCCGTTGGCTTCATTGTCTGATGAAAGGAAGACAAAATGAATAACAGGATGCTTGCTCGCGCTAGTAATGCCTACAATATAATTACTGTCCTGTAGTCTTTTCAAAGCATTCAAGGAACTATCAGATTATAAATCATATATATATAATTTTAAGGAACACCTTACTTGTGTTACTAATTCCACCACATATAATTAAAAATGAAAGATTTTGAAAATCTGTTCTCCTGATTCTGCAGCTGGTGCTTCCCATATGGAGCTCCACTGATAATAGTCAAGCGGGAGCAAATCCTAGTAGGCCCAGTCTTGTTCTGCACCATGCAAGAGGTCTCTCCACAGAGAGCAGCCTGGAGGATCAGGGCCTTAGGGTTGTATTTCATGCCACTAAGTGCTCACATTGATTGTTACTGGCTTTCAGAAGCCATCCCACAATGTCGCACACTGACAATACAATCAGTACAAATGCTCCTAGTGAGGACCCGGACTGCCAACACAAAGACTGATGTGCACACACACCATCAATTTAATAACTGTGCTGGCTATATGCCAACAAGTTAGGTTGACATAATTTTGTAGTGTAGACATGGCTCAAGAGAAGAGTTTGGGGGTTTTGTGATTGGTGTAGGAACGCTACCTCCCCAAACATGATTAGCTATGTCCACAGGAGTACTTTTCTCTTGCATATCTGTGACTACATTAGCGGTTTTGTTGACACAGCTGTTTTGGTCAGGAGTGTGGCCTGATTTTCCAAACCCGATTGATTTCACTGTAACCTTTAGCAGTAAAGCTGCAAAATGACTCCCTCAAGGCTACACCTAGTTAGCTTTCTCAGATTTAAAGGGCCAGCTGCCAGTAGAGACCATACTGGTAAAGGCCCTCCTATAAAAGTACAGTGTTTATTGATATGGTACCTGCTATTTGCAGATTAAGACCTTTGATTAAAAGTATTGCAACATTTTCATAACTGAAGATAGGTGTGTGATCTATAATTCAAATTTATAAAATGTGTTAAGTAACAAGGAGCCAGGTCTTGAGGGTATGTTTTCCAATCCTGTTAGGTTAATAGAATTGAAAAGCCCCCTCAAGATGCAAGTTAAGTGTTTAAAGCAGTGTTAGTTAGATGGGCTTCAGACTTGTTAGCCTGCATATTGACTGGGTTTTTCAATTTGTGTTAAACTAACTTGATGAGCTAACAACTGAATAACAATCCTTTTTTTGCCTGCCAAGACAGGGGGCAGGGAGAAGGAGGGGAGGGGAAAAGAGGCCCTCATTCATCAAGTTACTTAAAAACTCCTGAAAATGTAAATCTTAATCTCTTTGAGCCTCAGTTTCCCCGTGTTAAAACAAAGATGATGCCTACCCCCCAGCTTTGTTATGAGGCTTCTTCATCAACGTTTATAAAGCACTCTGAGTGCCACAGTATTGAAAGGTGCTCTACAAAGCACGAACTATTACTGAATATGCAGCAACTTCTGTTTTCAACCACTCAATTATGTCAGTTCTACTTGATCATAAACCATTAGAAACTTCGCAAAGGAAAGCGAAGCCCCAGGAAGAAGAGGCCAGTGATTTTCAGGGGAAAGACCCATCTTGCGTGGCGATTAAAAGAGCTTTGCTGGGGGAGTTGAGACCCACGATTTTCCAAAACGCCGGATTTCTAGCCGGGGGTTTCGCTTCGGGGTGAGACGTTCCCCTGGCGGTGTTTGTCTTCTCACCGGACACTGCTCGGGGCGGCAGCGGGGACCCAGCCGCAGCAGCGGGCAGGCGGGAGAAGTTCTGCGGCCGCTTCGCTCGTCTCTGTCGGAAAGGGGAGGCGAGCAGACGTGGGGGCGGAGCGGCGTTTCCGTCGCACAGGGGCAATGCCGGGCTCGCCTGCGGGGTCACGGGCGGGGTAGAGCCCGAGCCGTGCGGGCTGGGGGCGGAGCCTGCTGCCGCTGGGGGAAGCCCTGCGCCGGGCTGGCCGGGAGGCTCCCCCCGTGCGCCGCTGCGCGTGCGGGGAGCGCGCCCGACCCAGCCATTGTTTCCTATCCGCGCACCGGCGTCAGTGGAAAATCCGCCCGCCTGCCCGCCCCTGGCTCGGGCTCTTTATCCCGCGGCGCTGCCGTCACGGAGAGCGGCGCTGCTGACGGGGGAGCTGACGCTCTTGGCCGCTACCCCTGGGCTTGCGGAGGCTACCGCGGGGCTGTGGGGGGCGCCGGGGACGGGGCGCGGAGGAGGCCCGCCCCAGACCCCGCTTTCTCCTCCTTAGGGCCGGGCGCTGCTGCTAGCGCCGCCCCCGGGGCCGCGCCTGGCCTCGTCCTGCCTCCCGTCCTCTGGCGGCGCCCGGGCTGAGCTCGGGGCGCGGCTCTGCTGGGACGGGAGGGACGCGCGGCGGACGGCGCAGGCCGCAGAGGAGCCAGGTAAAGTCATTACAGGCAGGTGCGGGGCGGGGGGACCAGTCCCGCAAGCAACTTCGTCTCCCTGCCCCCTGCCCGCTCTCCCCTCCCCCGCTCGGGGACAGGGAGGCTGCTCCCCCTGCCCCGGTAGGCGCAGGCCGGGGAAGTGTTCGAGAGGCTCGTTCAGCTGCCTAAGTCCCGGTTGTGTCCCCCCCACCCCCGACCCCAATGCGGCGACCGCGGGAGTCCAGCAGTAGCCCCGTGAAGCAGCGATCGGGGGAGGGGGTGGGTGCCTGCCCTGTCTGCTCCCCCAGTGAAGGAGCTGGGGTGGGACCCGGCCTTCCAGCGAAGCGTATCGGCTTCTTCGCAAACCAGCCCCGCGGACTGAAAGTTGAAAATGAAACTCCAGTAAAGCTTGTTCCTGATTTAACTTACCCGAGATTTCAGTCGCCCTGGCGGGCTGCCTGCCTCAGTTAATGGTGTTAAGCGAGTCTTTTTTTTTTTTTTACGCAAATACAATCCTATCAATAGTTTTCTGCACAGCTGGATTTCCGCTGGGTGCAGATGTTGCTAATGGCAGTTTAAGCACGGATGGGCAGATAACATATGGAATGCAACATGTTGCCATATGGTCCGTTTAGCCTTTCACCTCCAAGAATATCAATCAAATATGTTCTGGGAGAAATTTAATGACTCTCTGAACAGGAAGATGAATTGCTTGGTACGATTTATATTCCTTGACCTGATGCTATATAACAATAAGACGGTAAATGGAACTCGCAGTTTTTATAATAAGAATGTGATCAAATGGGTCTAAATTTCAAATACTATAAACATTTACATGTTAGGATCTTGACAGCTGTCAAATTATTCAGACTGAAGCGTGCCCCAATAAAAGCATGCCCACAATAAAAATGGACCACCACAGCTTCAACTGACTTTTTAGTAAAATTGCCTACTGTACATGTATCTCAAAGCATTTATAAATATTATTTATAAATACTCCAAAATCCAAAACTATCCACACTTGTACAGCAAGGACCAGGAATGGGGGAAAAGGGAGAGGTGCTGTGGAACTAAGTATTCAGGTTTTCCAAAAACACTAGGAAAATAGATCCTGATCAACTTGTTACCTCTCAGTAATTTCAAACAGGTTTACATCAGGAACCACATTTGTTTATCTTTCTGAGACCTAAAGTTTTTCACGTCAGTATCATTGATTAAATTTTTTTGGCAGAAATTAGACTTGCAGAAAAATTAAGTAAACTATTCTAACTGAAACAGGTAGGTATACCCTTTCATCTTTTGATCTTACACTTTAAGTTTTAAATACATCTTGGATGTAAAACACTTAGGTCCCAATCCAAGGCCCCAAAAAATCAATGGAAAGCCTCCTATGGCCTCCAGTGGCTGTTGGATTGGTCCCTTAGAGAATTTACAAAGCCTCTAGTATTCTATTTTAGTGTCAAAATTGCAGTGTTTTGAAGTGTGAGCAAATTCTAAAAGACCTGCCTACCTGAACCTCTGGAGTATTTATTTTTTATATTTGCACTCACTCTGAGTTATAAATAAAAGAGCCTATGAAAAATTAATAACTAATGTATTATTTTCCTCTAATAGTTCATTCAAGATGGAAAGAAAATTAATATAATAAAAGCAGGAAAGAGAGATTTATAATCCATAATATAACCATTTTGACACCCTCACTGATATTTTTTAATCTTAAATTAAATTACTCTAATTTTACACAGGTAATCAATATAAATCGCAAGCTTCTTGGGGCAGGGACTGTCTCTTTGCTATATGTTTGTACAGTGCTTAGAACAATGGGGCTCTGGCCTCTAGATGGAATTGTAAGAGCAATAATAAATATTTCTGTATATCCTTCTATTATGGGATAAACCTGATACATTATTAGGAACAGTTGGTCAACTAATAGAATAAGAGGTTTCATGCTCCCAATATATATATATATATATATATATATATATTATATACACACACACACACACACACCATAAACAGGATATGTGAGCCTGTTTTAATTAAAATACCATATGTTTGGAGGTATGTATATGTCTTGTGAAACAATTCTGTTGTTACAGGAAGTTATTTCCTTTTCCTAACAGAAAACCTGACTCTTTCTCTCAGTATACTAGCACCACTCTTTTTGCATTGACTACACAAAGAGCAGAATTGAGCCCCTATTCCTAGTACATAATTACAGGAGCCTTTCCATCTAAATATGTGAAGATGAAGTTTGAGTTGCCCACATATGAAATAACTTATCACGTTAGGCACAATGAGTTATTGCCATTTTGCCAACAAGGATAAAAAATGTCGTAGAGCCAAGACTCTGTCAAACTGCATAAAATGATTCATTTGACTTTAAAAAAAAAACATTTTGATCAGAACATGCTCAGAAAAAATGGTATTCTGTTAATGCATCTTGTATTTAACAAGTTTTCCAATGGATGAATATTGTGCTAGTACATAGGGGGCAAGTGTTACTGTGTTGTGATTTAATCAATTAGTGTCTTCCTTATACAATTACTGTTCTCATAATATAGAGAACTAATACTTTTAACTCCAGTGTGTTTGATCCATGCATGATCTTCCTATCTATTGTGACTGATTGAGAACTTCAAAAACAATCAAAACTGCACAGAATTATAAAGGTCCCTTTGAGGGAACCTACATTTACAAGAATCTCTATGATTTTTTGTACTCATTTTCACTTTTAAAAAATGACTTTTTCTGCAGGAATTAGTTCTATTTTTTTGTTCTCCATGAACTGATTCTGTTCATGCATGTCCCACTCCCACATATGACTTGTGTAGAATTACTGTCTTAAAGTCCAATGTAATATCCATTATAATTTTAACTTAATCTTGTAGTCCTAAACTCAGACAAAGGCCCTTATTAAAGTCAGTGGGGAGCTTTGGCTGAATAAGGACTGTGGAGTCAAGGTCTAAGTGGCTGATTGCCAAAATTAGCCCTATAGAAGGATTGAACTGCATATGACCCTGTCACCATTATTCTAATGACCTAGGGAGGGACTCACATTGTTAGTGATACTTTAAAATACATTTTACCAATTTATTTAGATACGGGCTTTCTAAAATTTGTAGTTCAATGCCAAAAAGGGTTCATTATTCACATTCTTATATCTTAAATTGCCAAATGACTGGAACATTGATTACATAAAGGTGTACATACTTTATCTGGGGCATGAAAGGAGAGGGAATTTGAAAAAATTCAGGCATCACATATTGTGGATTCTAAATACATTAGTTTCCTCATAGAGTAATTCTGATTGCATTACAACCACAGCTGTTCACTCTGATGTATTAAAATATTTTGCACTTTTGCTTTTCATTTTGATGCAAGAGCTATAGCAATATGTGACAAACATTTGAGAAAGTCAACATTATGCTGCTCCTTCCCCATGTGAAAGTGTGCCTCTGATTTCTAAAATAGTATTACAGTACTTATTTATGTATAATGGTGGAGAGATTGTTACATGCTTGTAACTTAACAGACTGAACCATTTTAGAAGAGATGTAATGGTCACTTTAGTAAGTGACTTTTTAAAATGAAAGATGAGAGACAATCTCGCATTGATATGCAGTTTTTAGTTTATCCCTTTTTAGTGAGACTGTCATGTAAACATATAATGTAAAAGCGTACTTCCTATTTAATACTTTATCAGATTGACAGTTTTAATTAAATGTGTTTTGTGTTCTTATATTTAGATACCAAAATACAGCATTTCACTACATTTTTATAAAAATTGTGTTTGCATTTATTTAATGTAAGGTTCTTTCTTAAAGCATGTAGTCTTGACTGTTTGTTCTCCCTTTTTTTCACATCATTACTCTGATACTGCTTGATTAGCTCCCTCCCCAGTCATGATTGGTAATTAAAATAGGCATTAAAATTAGTCACTTAGCAATTTTGCTGTTCAATTGGCAATTAAATTACTTAATTGCAATTAAAGTCCTAATTTTAATTGGCAAAATGATAGATGTAGATTTAAGATAATATGTATAAATACTTTAATAAGTGTCTATATAAGGATTACTTAATTACTCAACTTCAAGTTTATGCTGTTAACTTTAGAACTTTTAAGTGAGCAATGAAATTTATATTGCATCTATTCTAAGGATATGGTAATTAGATGTATTACTTATCATGATAAGGGTATTTGCTATAAGTTATTTCTCTTAAAACTATGGTGTGGGCTAACCACTGAAATATACACTATTCATCATATTACAAACTAGTCATGCTTTTAGTTTTGTGATTCAATGTGCTTTCACTCAAATGGTAGATTGGCCTACTGAAGTTGTCTAAGGTCATTCTGCTGAGCATAAGTGAGACTTAATGACAGTAAACTGGTCATAATTTCAGGTGAGAGTAACTAAACGCTATATTTTATTTCAAGTTGGATTTTACAACTATTTAATGGATATCTGTTGAAATAAAGGATAATTAGAAAAAGCAAACGTTTTAGAAAGAGAGTCTGAAGATTAAACTTCAAATATTATTGTACATGTGAATTTTCATTAACTTTACTTACGGTCACTTTACCATAACACAGGGTTCAGTGAGACTTGCTTAACAAATCTATAGTTAAGAATTTAAATCACATGCTATTAAACTTATTTGCATTATTTCCCTTAATTTCAGTGGGACTAGATATCTAGGGTAAAGCAAGCTGTTTGGGCCTCATGTTCATATGTCAAGTGCCATATTTACAATATACAATATAAAAATATTTTTAACTCTTAAATG
>ML677340.1:31169710-31376125 GCA_007922305.1 Dermatemys mawii
TGTTTTAAAATATTTCTGTGAAGTTCATTTTGTTCATTCTAAACTGATTATATTTACATATAAGCCTAAAGATGTCTTTTTTTCTAAGTCAAATGTTTGTCTATCACACCAGCAGCAAGTGGTCCAGTAAATATTACTTTACCCGCCTTGTATCTTTAATATCCTCGGCCCAACATAGCTACCCCACCCCTGCGCAGGTTGTCTAGGTGCAGTTTTTGTATTGATTGTAAAGTCTAGCCTCCTACTGGTGGGATCACTGAACTGCAGCGGCTAATAGTTCTGAGTGGAGTGCTGCTGCTGTATTTCCACCACTTTCTTGGTGGTTTAAACCTCTTCACACACTGTCCATGTGGTAACACGTTTGACTGTTGGACAGCAGAATTCCTTCTTAGCATAGGAGTAACTGCAGCCCGTTTTGTCACAACTACTGTTATCTCTTCACCAGAAGCACAAAAGAAGACCCACAACTGTCAAGGATAGGCGTAATACCTTTGAACTCTTCCTGGGAAGTAATTGTCCGTGTGGAAAGTTGCTTCTCATGTATGTTAGGAATGAAATTGAGAGGGCTTCAACATAGCTGCATAAAACCTCTAGACCGAGCATCATGCTTACTAGCAAGAAATCGGCGGAGACTTGCAAAGTTGCACAATGGCCATTACGGCAGAGCTATCACAAAAAGCTACAGGGGCGGTGGGGAATGTGCGATACCCTTGTGAGCCGCTTTGGAGTACAGCGACCCAGGGGAGCTTTTAATAAGAGTTTTGACAAGGGCAGACCCATTGCTTAAAAACCCCACGTCTCCGTCTTTTACAGTTACTTGCAGGGCTGCTGTAGCCCTCGCTCTCTGTGGCGGGCTATCAGAGCGAGGGGCTAGTATCGGAGTGAGAGGAGCACACCCCGTGGAGGATTGCTCCGGCACCAAGGAACTGTGCAGAAAGCCCCTTTTGAAAGAGGAGCCCTTCCCGCTTTGGGCCGGTTTTGAACAAGTGACGCCCGGGAGCCCGCGGGCACCGAGCCCTGGCGGCTCGCGAGCTTCCGCCCGGGGATGCTTAAAATAGCCCCGCCCACTCTCGGGCTATAAGCGGCTCCCCCCGCTGCAAGGGAGCGGGGAGCCGGACCAGCAGCTGCTATTTTTGGCGCAGCCGGCTGGTTGCGTCAATAGCGGCGTCCCCTTGCGTCACGCGCCGCCCCGCCCAACTCTCACTTTTTCCCTTTCGTTCGCTTCGGCCCACGCTGCTGCGCTCATGCTAATGAGCCCCCCTCCCCGCGGCCCCCTCCCCCCGGTCTGCCGCGGGCCCCAGCCTGCAGCCGCCGCACGGCTTAAGGTGGCTGCCTCAGGTTCCCCGCGCCCGGGGCGCCCGGGGCTATTTATAGCGCTGCCAAACATCGCCCCCACGGGACGGGACGGGCGTGGGCGGCTGGGCTGCCCCCAGCGCGAAGGCGCGTCCTGGCTGCAGAGGGCCGGGGGGGTTGTGGCAGGACAAGCCCCTTCCCGCGGACGAGGGGCGGGTAAAGCCATCCAGAGGGAGCCGCTCGCCTGCATCGCGGGCGTCCGGTTAACGGGGTTGAACCCCAGGACGGGGAGGTCAGACGCTGCCGGCCTCGGGGGAACCAGGGTAGTTGAGGGGTTTCTCTGGAGCTTGGATAAAACCCCGCTGCAGCCTGCCTGGCGGGAGCTGGGGGGGACGTGTCGCCGAAGGGGTCATGCCCTGCAGGGAAGGGGGATCAAAGCACAGGTCACACCCTCGAGTCGAGAGCCAGCTTTCCTCGGCACACGGGGAGGTGGGCGCAGGTGTGGCGCCCGCTGGTCCCTCTGATTGTCCCTGTTCTGGACGGGCAAGTATTTCTGCGCGTCTCCCCTTCCAGTCCTGGAGCTGCAGTGCCCACTGCGAGCCTATCGCAGGGGATTAACATGCAAAGCAGAGACAAGGGTGTGACAGCTTCTAGTATTACCCTGGTCTGAGTAACCCCCTCCCCCATCACCCTTGCGCTGCACTTTTTCTCTCGGCAGAGCACAGAGGGATTGACAGCCAGGCTGTTATACTCGAAGTATAAGGCGCCCCGACTCCGCACAATCGGGTTCTTTATTCCCCGCGGCCAGAAAGAGACGGTGCCCACGGCGGGACGGGAACTTTCCTCCCGAAAGAAGTATTTATTTCCAGTGCCTTTGATTGGCACGTCTAAGTGGTGCAAGCGCCGAAATTGTGCTGTGGGATGTAAACCAACGCCCTCTCCTCTAGACAACTGAACAACTTGTTGCGTGAAGCTGTATTGTTTTGAGTGAAGGATGATTTCGAGGCAGCGGCGGACTCCGATTTCACACGGTGACGATTGCTCTGCGCCGCGTAATAAAACATGTTCCCAGACGCCTGGAGACTGTGAATCTGGTGCTCACAGGCGCTGCTGTTTGTTTCTGGGGGGAAGCGGGCTCCTCATTTCTAGCCTGTAGAAAATCCCTCCATGAGTCACAGAGACGGGGATAAATCTGTGTCTAGCAAATGCATGAAAGTACCTATGTCCGTATGTCCGTACGCAAGAAAAATCCCCGTGCTGTGGTATAGACACACAACTTGGCAGACCCCACGCAAGCAGAGCAACACACGTTATTACACAGTGTGCCTGCGTGCAGAGAGATCCTCTAAGGTGTATGACACGGGGTAGGGAGAGGGGGAGGGGATCTAGTTCTTTGTTTACAGTCTAGCCCATCGACGGGGGTGTATGTGCGGGGGGATTGCACCTATTTTGGAAAAGCGGTAACAAGGTGAACCGAGGGAGCTTGTTCCCACCTTAAAATCTGCACTCGTGGTGATGTCACGTCGGAAATTTACCAAAGCAAGAACTGGCCAACAGTGCGGAGAGATCCAGCCCCTCGAGTGGCTGATTGGGCGGGCAGCACTGACGTGCACTGACGCTTGGAGACTTTAGGTGCATGTTGGCTGTGGAATACGGAGCCCACATAAACAAAGGCACATTGGAGGGAAGGGCCAGTCTGTCCGGCTTGCTCGCACTGAGCTCTACTAGTACTGTACTTCCCAACAGAGAATAACTAGCAAGCGCTCCGTCATCGGTTGCTTTATCCGCCGATCCGCCCCGGGAAACTGGTGTTCAAACGGCTGAATGAATGAAACCGACACTGCTAACAAGTGAGTATTGATTTCTGTAAAATTCCCCTGTTTAATCTTGTCGTTGATTTACAGCCCTCTGCAGGATGCCCTCAGTCTTCGCTCGGGACTCCAGTGGAGGGGGCTGGGAGGGTAGCTGGAAATAAGAGGCGTTAAAATATTTTGTGTGTGGTTTTCAAATGCAGCCCTTTTCGAGACTGTATTTCCAAAATGTCACTCGGTCAATTCATCACTCAGTGAGCCTCCGATCCGGTTCTGTAAAAGATGCTAACATGAAATCAACTTTGGGGCAAGAGTCTGCCCCGGACTTTCTGCTATAACTTTCACTTGTTTGGCGGACAGAGACTATGGAAGTTGGGCTGTTCAGGTAAACGCGTGTGGCTGGGGCCTGAACTTCCACGGTTAAATAGCAGGAGAAAAGTTCTTCAGCGTATGTGTTGCTTGGGAACGTTTCTCTCTCTCCATCGCCAAGGTTAGCAACCGGTGCTGGTGTTATAAGGCAGCTCTGTAGAGTTCTTTAAAGTCCTATATCTTAGTTGCCTTTGATATTTATTGCTGCGTGTTATAAGCTTGTAGGGGGTGGCTTGCAAGGCTATTAGTTTCATCTAGCATAGTTATTCTTTTCCGCAGTGATTCCCCCCCCCCCTTTACACTGACCATCAACAAAGCAAGCCGTCAGGCCAGGCGATAATTAACAGGACACGGAAGAGAAAAGAGTGAATATCTGGATCAGTGGCAGTTCCAATGAAGATGCGTGGTCGCTGTCTGTGCTATCTATGCAGTCTGGAGATGTTAGGGGTGTTAGAGTGGTTTCTTTCGCCCGGTGGGGTGAATATTAAGTTTGTGGTTGTACCACCGGTACTGTGTTACTCGTGTAAGGTGTCACACTATGAAGCAAATAGTATTGGTGGGGGGGTTAAAGTCATTCCTGCTTAAAGGAGCTGGGGTTGTGTTTATTTCACACGTCCCTTTTTAACGTTAGTTGTGCATATTTAGAAAACAAAGCGAAATATATATTAAGCGGCGTTCATTTATTGTTAATTGAGATTTCCCTGGGTAAGTGCATCCACCAAAAGCATTTTACACCACTGATAACCAGGTTTCTTTAATCTGAAACTCCTTTGGCTTCCTTGATTGTCTAGTTACCATATTTAGCGTGGTTTATTGTCATTTATGCCACCTTTTAGAACTGTCGTTAAAAGTCACATTGGAATGTAGGGACTTTCAAGGGAAGGTGTAAAAATGTGCCTCCCCTCTTTTATTCTTCAATAACTAGACTCAGATGTTGTTTGGGGAGGGGATATGTGTTAAAATCAAATCAATTTTCCCCTCCGTGGAAATAATAGAACAAAAACAATTAAAAATAATGTAAATAACAACCTGCTTAGAGTAAGTTTTCTTCCCGATAACAACTCTTTGAGGGAACTAGTTTATATGCCAAAATGCCATAAGGACAACATTTAATATTAGCTCTGACTAGCTCTTTTCTTCAACTATTTTAAATCGGATTTCTTTTTTAAAGGGCCGCACAACGTCTCTTACTAAAACAGGCAATCCCTTGTGCTAGAGAAGCTCATGGTTTTGTGATACATTTGTTTCAAATCAGTCCTCAGTAAATCTGAACATAAAGTCTATTGTGTCTGTTTCAGAGAACGTACTGGGCAGTCTGGAGTCCTCACTGATTTTCTAAAATCTTGGAAACTTTGTCTCCATTGAATTCCGACACTGTCCACCTTTAATTCCCTCGAAAACGCCTGTAACTCGGCTGAAGGTTTGTGAGCTTAATTTCTTTAATATTCAAAAGAAACAACTTCACACTGAAAGCCAAGTAACATAAGTAAGACACGTGCGTAGATGTGTTCCAAACAACTTCCCATTGTGCAACTCACTTCATCGCGTTTCTTTACAAATGAAGTAGCTGAAAATATCATTGTACACAGAAATAAAGCGACTGGCGCTCATTCGGTCTGTTTGTGGGGGCCTGAAAGACATTTTGGGGGTACACTATGCACTTTAAACATTCACAGACATCAGAGCTCTATGTACTTTAGTGTAATCTCTCTTTTTCCCCTGTGAACACGTTTTCTTTGCGCAATAAGAAGTGTGCGCGGCTTCCTAATGTGGCCCGCAGTGTTGTAGAAAGCAGGTGTACAAAGCAGGGGAGAAAGTATGCAGTTGACCAGGCTGAGTCTATATTACACTGTTTCATTTCCAGCCATGCCCTGTGTTCAGGCTCAGTATGGGTCATCGCCTCAAGGAGCCAGCCCAGCTTCCCAGAGCTACAGTTACCACTCTTCAGGAGAATACAGCTCCGATTTCTTAACTCCAGAGTTTGTCAAGTTTAGCATGGACCTCACCAACACTGAAATCACTGCCACCACTTCTCTCCCCAGCTTCAGTACCTTTATGGACAACTACAGCACAAGCTACGACGTGAAGCCACCTTGCTTGTACCAAATGCCCCTGTCCGGACAGCAGTCCTCTATTAAAGTGGAAGATATTCAGATGCACAGCTACCAGCAACACAACCACCTCCCCCCTCAGTCGGAGGAGATGATGCCTCATTCAGGCTCCGTTTACTACAAGCCTTCGTCGCCCCCGACTCCCACCACCCCCGGCTTCCAGGTGCAGCACAGCCCCATGTGGGACGACCCTGGCTCCCTCCACAACTTCCACCAGAATTACGTGGCCACCACCCACATGATCGAGCAGAGGAAAACGCCCGTGTCCAGACTCTCCTTGTTCTCATTTAAGCAATCGCCCCCAGGGACCCCCGTGTCCAGCTGCCAGATGCGATTCGACGGGCCCCTCCACCTGCCCATGAACCCCGAGCCATCCGGGGCCCACCACGTAGTCGATGGCCAGACATTTGCAGTGCCCAATCCCATCCGCAAACAGGCATCCATGGGCTTCCCGGGCCTACAGATCGGCCATGCTTCCCAGCTGCTGGACAGCCAGGTGCCATCCCCTCCCTCCCGGGGGTCTCCATCCAACGAGGGCCTGTGCGCCGTGTGCGGGGACAACGCGGCCTGCCAGCACTACGGAGTGCGCACTTGTGAGGGCTGCAAAGGTTTCTTCAAGGTGAGCTGGAGGTGCTGAGCGAGGGTGGGGGAAGGGGTTCATTCCCAAACTCCAACGGGACCCCGCTCCTGCGCTCACTCACACACACAGGCAAAGCAACAGCCTGGTCCAGGAGCTCAGACTCAGATCCCACGGGGAGGGAGGGGGGAACAACAAACACGGAAGGAGCAAGCAGGAGAGGGGGGCAAATGTTCGCAATTAACAGCGCCTTGTGCTCCTCGAAGCCGATGGAGCTTTTGCAACTCCCCGCCGCAATGGGCCAAGACACACTGAGGTCCTTGGTGCCGGCCCCCAATGGCTGCAGGTCCTTGGCGAGAAGTTGCCTGCAGGAGTTGAACAGGAGGCATTTGCATGTGCTAGAAGCTGCCTTCCCCTTCAGATTGAAATTGGTTAGGACAGAGAACCGTGTCTAAGCTAACCAAGTGGAACAGAATTCCCTATGGCAAAATTAAGTGATCTCTTTATTTCACCATCCTGATTGAATAATCTTATCATTTTAAATAGAGAAGGTCTCCAAGGAATGTAAATAATATGAATGCCCACGGATTTGTATTTACCGAGCGTCCCCTTCTCCTTCTCTTGGCATATAAAACACTGCTAGGAGCTGCAAGGTTAGCTCAAATGTTAACGCTATCAATTTTCTTCTGTTAAATGCCCTGGAAAAAAGGGAGGGGGAGGGGGGGAATCCCAGCCTCGCAGACGCTTTAACTTGATCAGTTGGGGGCTGCAGAGTGTAATGGGAATTAACAAATAATTTGTCATTTCCTTCTCTCCGTGTAGCGCACTGTCCAGAAAAACGCGAAATACGTGTGTTTAGCAAATAAAAACTGCCCAGTTGACAAACGCCGCAGAAATCGCTGTCAGTATTGTCGGTTTCAAAAGTGCCTTGCGGTTGGCATGGTCAAGGAAGGTAGGTGTCTTCAGCCCTTTGCTCTCAGATACACCCTCCCCTCCCCCCCCCCCATTTTGTTTCACCTGCCGCCCCCCCCCCCCCCCCCGCATGTCTTTGTGTCAGGCCTCAGCTGGAAGAATGATCTCTGATTCCCTCAGAGCCAGACCGATTTTTATTCAGATGGGATCCCCCTGGAATAAGAAATAAAATAAAGCAGCATTTTTTTTTACCCTTCTCGGCTGTAGCTCTTTGCAGCCTTGGCGATTTATACACATCAGGTCTAGGTTGGTACCTTGAGCGTGGGGTGGGGGAGGCAGGGTCTGTGTGTTTCACTCTCGTGTGATACGTGGGGGGGGAGAAACCCTGACCATCTTTTTTCTTTCGCAGTGGTTCGCACAGACAGTTTAAAAGGCCGAAGGGGTCGCTTACCATCCAAACCGAAGAGCCCCCAGGAGCCCTCTCCCCCCTCTCCCCCGGTGAGTCTGATCAGTGCCCTGGTGAGAGCCCATGTCGACTCCAACCCGGCTATGAGCAGCCTGGACTACTCCAGGGTAAGCTGGAGACACTATTAACCTACAGACATAGCTGCAAACCCGCACACACGTGCACAGAGAGAGAACAGTGCCCTTCACTCGCTGCTAGCACGACGCGCGGGCTGCGCATCTCGGTCCCATGTGTTCCACAGAGTTTCGGGACCCTTGTGACCTTGTCACGCACCCGTGTGTACACTGGGCACGTGGCTTTTCAGCTCCTACACGCCCTGAATGCGGGTAGCCTGATCCACGCACCGAGTCGTGATCCTGTGGGTAACTGACCTGGGACTGAGGGAGAAGGCAGTTTAGCGAGAATATTCTGTGTTATTCCAGCTGCGCGGAAATCTGGGCTCTAATGAAAGGGGGTTATTACAATCTATGAAGTGCTATCATTTTTATTAAGGGGTTACCAGGCTTTCCAGGAGGCTCGCATCGGGACTGGCATGAATACTAACTTGCTAATTGTGTTGGGTAGATAAGAGTGAACGCTTCTCAATGCAGGGTGACCCTCTGGTTAGTCTGTATAGAAATGGCAATTTACATATTCAAAGCAGCGACCTCATAGCACCATCCCTAATTGAATTAATTGCCCTGGAACATCTAATTTCCTTACTGGTCAGAGAGAAGTTTAATTGTTATAAAAACCTGATCCCCTACTAGAAATGGGGTTAGCAATTTCACGGGTTATATATTTTAGAGAACCTCATTAAGTGCTTTTTAAAATGAAATTCCAGTTCCAGGCTAACCCTGACTACCAGATGAGTGGAGATGACACTCAGCACATCCAGCAGTTTTATGATCTCTTGACCGGCTCCATGGAGATCATCCGAGGATGGGCAGAAAAAATCCCTGGTTTCACTGACCTCTCTAAACCAGACCAGGACCTTCTCTTCGAATCCGCTTTCTTGGAACTCTTTGTGCTGCGGCTCGCATACAGGTAAATGGCCAACATTCAAAAGGCAACTTCTGGATTATTACGAAATCAAATCCTTCCATGGTCCACTGATCTGCGTTTTATTAACTCCTGGGTAATTAGGTGCCTCTTAAATCCTCCATTTATTGCTCTCCACGTAATTAGTTGTTTAGCTTATCTTTTCTTCCCCCCCTTTTCTCCTCTTCCCCCCGCCCATTGTATTAATTGCAGGTCCAGCCCAGTGGAGGGCAAGCTTATCTTTTGTAATGGGGTGGTCCTGCACAGGTTGCAGTGTGTCCGTGGCTTTGGAGAATGGATCGATTCCATTGTGGAATTCTCCTCCAACTTACAAAATATGAACATCGACATATCTGCCTTCTCCTGCATCGCTGCCCTGGCTATGGTGACAGGTCAGTACAGCCCTACCTCCTTGTGTTTGGTGTTTCAACATCACGACACAGCCTATTTCGCCTGTTCTGGTATCCACATTGTCAAACCTGTGATGTCCTGCATCCTTGTCTTTTGCAGAGAGGCATGGGCTAAAGGAACCCAAGAGGGTGGAAGAACTTCAGAACAAGATTGTAAATTGTCTCAAAGACCACGTGACTTTCAATAATGGAGGGTTGAATCGCCCCAATTATTTGTCCAAACTCTTGGGCAAGCTCCCTGAACTTCGCACCCTTTGCACGCAGGGGCTGCAACGCATTTTCTACCTGAAACTAGAAGATTTGGTGCCACCTCCAGCAATAATCGACAAACTTTTTCTGGACACTTTACCTTTTTAAGACTCTTCCCATTGCACTTAAAGTGAACTTTAAAGAAAACAAACTCGACCTGTCTGAAGGGGACTTCACCTGTGCGCAAAGCAGGACCTTTGGGTGCCAGATTCCCATCCCCAAAACTGTTGCTAACGTCCTGAAGACAGAACGTGAATGGGCATTTTGGCTCTGGGGCATCAAGGATTCAGATGATGGACAACTTAAATACAATGGTATAAGCTTTTTATTATCGGCTCAAAATATTATTAAGAAGGACTTTTGTTTAAAAAGACGATCATAGTTGGCAACGCCGGGCTAAGATTCATATGATTACAAAGTATTAAGGTGACCCACAAGTCTGACCCTCTTAAAGACTAAAGTTTTCTGATGTAAAAGAAAGCTGTAATATAGACTAAAAACTAAATGTTGCGTGGGTGGCATGAAATTGAAGAAGGCAAAGGCTTGTAAATTTATCAGATGCAGTTTGGCTTTTTTAATTATTCTGTGCCTATTTATGAATAAATATTAAATCCAATTCTAAAAGAAAGATCAGAGATGAGTTTGCAAATAAAGAGAATTAAGTAACTCCATGAAATGGGAAATCATGATGATTCTAGGATGATAATGTTATAGGCACTTGCTATTTCAGTAATGTCTATATTCTATAAATAGTATTTCAGACACTATGTAGTCTGCTAGATTTTATAAAGATTGGTAGTTATCTAAGCTTCAAACATTTTCTCAATTGTAAAATAGGTGGGCACAAGTATTACAAAACCGAAATCTTGGACAAAGGGGCACATAGTGTTTGTAAACACCGTCCGACATTCCTTGTTTGTAAGTGTTGTATGTACTGTTGATGTTGATTAAAAAAAGTTTATATCTTGATTATTTTGTTGTCTAAAGCTAAACAAATCTTGCATGCAGCAGCTTTTGACTGTTTCCAGAGTGCTTATAAGATATATAACTCCCTGGAAATTACTGAGCACTTTGAATTTTTTGTTTTGTTTTTCATGTCTAAAATTGTCAGTTAATATATTATTTTATGTTTGAGTAATATTTTTAATATTGCCATATTCTGTAGTATTTTTCTTTGTATATTTCCAGTATGGCACATTATACAAGTCACTGACTTTTTTTCTATGGTGTATGACAGTTAGAGACGCTGATTTTTTTTTCCTGATAAACTCTTTCTTTGAGGAAAGACAATTTTAATGTTTACAACAATAAAACCATGTAAACGAATAGAATTTCGTCTTCTTTCTGTCTAAGCGAGAAGTACCAATATCAAAATCCATTGCAGATAAAGAAAATTGACTGTGACGATATAGTAATAAAAAGTGAAAAGGAGAACGGATGAGCTGTGTCACTTATTTAGTAATTTGTGGAGCTGAATTTGCAAACTCCGAAGGAGGAGCAAGAGGAACACCTAAGACTAAAAGGTTGGTCCAGATTTTATTCTTAGGAGGTCCCTGTCCTTGTGCTGAGTTCAAGCACTGCTTTTAATGGCATAGAAGTCATTTAAATCTTTGTGTATATTGTGTTTGTAAAATCAAGGAACTTTTATGGATTCTGTTTCCCAAATCCTGTATTGTAGCTCTTGGGGTCTGTTTAGGGTGGGGGAAAAGTAAAGGGGATAAACGCTTGTGACAATCCCACAGACTTTGTTTTCTGAATTCTGACGATTTTTTAAAAAAATGTGTTTAAATTTTGTTTACATGAAAATATTTTCATTTTAGGGATCAGTGAAGCCTGGCTTAGAATACTTAGAGTTCTCTTTGAAGAAAATGTCTGAATAAATAAGACAGGAGTTGTCTGCTTTGACTCCGGATTGCTATAAATTCTGACGCAGTCTCAGATTTAGCGACTTTTAAAGTTTAAAGCAAACGAAAGCTACAGAAGATAATTTAACTGTTTATAGAGACCCCAAGCCTTTTGTACGTCAGAGAGAGACTGAGAAATAGGTCTCTGTTTCATAGCTTTGAACGATGCAGGCTGCAAATTAGTTCAGCAAAAAATCGTGGATTTGAGAAATTGTGAGACCATATAATGTGGCTATTTGAATGATTAGCGCCAACAGATTATACTTAGGTGGTATAATGTACAGTGAAATGAAAGCTTTGGTATTATATCATAGGAACTAAGAAAACTTCAGTCTTTTATGTTAGGGACGGAAAACGTATGTGGAGATGTAGTCCGGAGACTATGGTTAGGTCTATTATTTTCAATCTGTTTTGAATATATTATATTATTTGCAAAGTATAATAAAGAAAATGGATGGACAGATCCGGGGTTCTAGAAAAGGAGATTTAGGAGCGAGAGATTCTCAATCTATTTTCAGAGTCCATCCAGGAGCTTGGGAGGAAAAAGCCCAAGTCACAGCTAACAACCCTTATTAAAATAAGGAAATCTGCTGAGCCTCCGTAGTTAAATACCTGGAGGCAAAGACATGAGAAGGCGAGAGACAAAGCAGGGGAAGTGCGAGTGTGTAGTTTAAACCTATTCCGCACACGGCGCGGCTCAAGTCTGCGCAGGTATCATCGACTAGTGATTTCACTTCTTACCTATCCAGGCTGACAGTGAGCCCAGCTGGTACCGTAATGGGCTGTGCCGTACAGCGCACAACCCCGGTATCACTGAACTCCGGTCCTCGGGGTTGTACCGCAGCGCCGCCCCGGGACCTTCATTGTCTTCCCTTCGGACATAGGCTTCACCCCTCAGGCTGCGCTTGGGCTAAGGCGGGCAGAGGACTGTCCAGCTCCAGAGCGGAGAAGGGACAGGTACTGGATCCAGCTTGTCTGATGTGTGTCACTAAAGGGAGCCGCATCGCGGGCTCTCCGTGGTACAATCTGCTCTCCAAGTCTCTGACTCTTTAGCAATACAGGGGATGTCAAATCTTCCCCATGACCCATCCCCCGCGCCTCCCCTCCAGCCCCGGCTGTCTGGGGCCAGGGAACTCAACGTCTTCGAGCAAGAAGCTTCTGTCGCTGCGGAGCAAACTTTTTAAGTTCGTGCCCTGACCGATTCCTTAAGCAGAGAAAAGCGGAAGGATCAAAAGGCAGGTCCCTGTGATACCCTCACGCCGTCCTCGAAATCCAAGTCTTCTCCAAAGACACTCGAAACTTTACAGGGCGGTTTTTAGGTTCCGGGTTATTTTACTTCTTATCCCCAAATGCACCAAAACAAACGCTGAAACTATGCCCCCCCCCCCCGGGCCAAATTCTGTTCTCACGAGGAAGTTACTCCGGTGTACCTGTGATTCTAACGGAGTCACTCCGGCTTTACCCAGATGTGCATGATACCAAAATAGAGCCCAATACTTTTAACAGATTACTATTTCTCTAAACAAATGTGCAGGTTATGCAGGACACACGTCAACAGAGGGACAATACTATTGATTGATGGAGACACCGATGGTTAGATCAAGTTGGGAAGTAAAGTTATTTTAATTTCCTGATCATCTCTCTTTGCATCTCCAAACTGATTCCCTCCGTTTCGTGCACTTCTTCTGAATTTCTTTACGCTTCTCATTCTCAGGCACGCCTCTACCGTGACATTGATATTGCGGTTACTTTAAACGTAAAGATGCTGGCAAGAACCACGTCTGTATCGCTTCGGTTTGAAAGCTCGGGCACAAGGACGGAACTCGTGTTTTTACAAGTGATGGAAGAATTCCCTTGTGCCTGTGTGACTTATTTTCCCAGTTGCTGAACTCAGATAGCTCAGCCGTCCCTTTTAGGTGCTTCTGCACTTCACTGAAGGACAGTGAGTCTTGGGAGTTATTTTATACCTCTGTGTATCTCATACACATAGCTTTAGAGAAGAGAGATCCATTGTCATAGGAACACTTCATGTACACTTGATGTAAATACCTCTAAAAAGCGAGGATTACTTAGCTTCATAGTATATAGCTCTGTGCACACAATTAACAATTATGGGACGAACTTTCTGTGTTTTCTGTGTTGTTGTGGATTTCATGTTCCCAGGGAAATTCTTTGAACTAAAGAAAAATCTCCAGTTAGCCCAAATATGCAGACTCTTTCACAGTGACCTTTCGTTGTTCACATACTCTCATCCACTCATACCCCTTAATCCAGAGCTCGTCTGTTGCCTCTCTGGCATGGAGGCTGCTGAGCCAAAACCCTTTGCAACAAGGCCTAGCCTCTTCTGGGTGCCCGCATACCTGATCACTTCTGGAGGTCAATGGGGGCAAAATATTGCTCCAGGAGGGGACAATATTCTGAGACAAAAGCCAGAAGGTGAAGGGACAATATTTTGCAGCTTTTAGTTGACGTAATCTTATCTGTTGTATTGCATGTGTGCATTGTTCTAAACTTATAGATTCTGGCTATATTCAGCACCTGAAATGCTTCCAATTCTTTACACAGCAAACACTCCTATTTTGTTAGAGCAGTTATTTGATCCTGAACTCTGATGGACCATTCCATTGTCACAGTCAATATAGGGGGTGCTGGACAGGTAATGAAAGGATACACAACAAACAGAACCTCTCCAACAGTTGCTCCAGGCCTAATATGTTCCCCATCCAACAACCTAACAAATAATACCACGTGCAATAATGCCAGGGCTGCATTTATTTTTATTATATACTTGACTTTTTCAGTTCTCTCTCTGCGTGTGACTTTTAAAGAAATCCGGTCAACACCTTTGCACTTTCCGGTGGTTATTGGCACAGTGTAAACGTCACTCTTTGTTAGCTATTGGGAGTGCATGGTTTGTTCTTAGTTTTATAATCAGGTTTTGCAAGTCATTTAGCTAGAAAACAAAAATCCTAGTGTGATTCCTCACCCCCGCCCCAAACCCACATAACTGATAAGAAGTTGGAGACGAAGAGGCGGTACATCTTAGTGGCAATCTTTTAACATGTCATCAACCATTTGCATCCTAGATAGAAGAGACCCCGATCTTGCTTCCATCGAAGGCAATGGCAACCATCTCATTTATTGTAAAAAGCGCAGGGTCTGCCCATAAATTGTTGGTGCACCAGCGTGCCTGCCCGTGGGGCCGGACTTGTGAGCATGTGCGCTTCATTCTTTTGCCCTGTGGATGTTCCATCCCCTTCTGAAATAATTTTTCAGGCTCTATCACAGACCTTAATAGTCAAATGAAGCCGATCAGTCATTGAGAACGGAGGGAGAACTCAGACTGGCTCTGGGTCGGTCCTCATCACCTGTACGCTTACATTTCCAGAGAGCGAGTATACACACCAACAGCGAAACTACGCTTCTGTTTCTGTTCATTGTTTATAATTCATCGTTACTGCGCAAATAGCATCGTTTCAGCTATGCCTATAGGTCATGCTGCTTCCACCGCAGCAGCTCTGATGGGATATGTCACAATAACTCGGCTGGTTATTGCAACAGAATGGAAAGGATACTGGTTTGCCTGGCTTGGGAAGAGCTTCAGCTTCTGCTCAAGGCTTATTCTCTGTAAATACCCTGAAACAAACCGGAGGTCACTGACATGAATGGGAATCCCGGGACTAAAACCCGGCGCACCATTTTGAAAATGTCGGGGATAACCGAATTCAGGGTTCATGTCGAAATGCCGTCCTTACAACACATATGGGTCTCGGTTTTGTTCTTAGACAGATGGGTTCTTCTTGCGATCTCCTCTGTAAAAGCGGCAGCTGCTTGTGTCTGCATATGCACTAGATAGTTTTACGCGTATGTGGCGACAGGCACCAACCTACTAGGAGCAAGTATAAACCAAATGCATTCACTCACGGTTCAAACACCCGGGCAGTAAGAAAAGGACGCTAAAGACGTGTAGGAATCTATTCTCGCCTGGGTACCACAAGGAACTTCCATTAAAGTGAATGGGAGCAATGCACGCACTAAAGGGAGGATGCCATTTCGGTCACTTCAGAGCAGTTGTTTGAATTTAAATGTTACCTGCTAGTATAGACTGGAGTTTATATCTCCGACGCATTTTCATAATAACTCACAAATAGAGACAAATTTCCAATAATTTCTATGCACATTGACTATATTTTATGCGGGGTCACCTGTTTTCACAGAGCCCTATAAGGCAAGCAAAAAAGCTTATGAGACTTCGTACCAATCCATTATCGTCTTTTAAGCATATTTCTTTAGTGAGAGCCACAGGCGGACAATGCAGCACACACACATCAGTACAACAAGTGAGGATGCGTGTACTCACGCACGCACACGTTTATGTAACAGGTATTCAGCTTTTGGTCAAGTCCTATGCGTATGGGAAATGATAGCAAGTCCTTAAACATCTGCCCAACGTCCGGCTACATCTACCTCTGGAAGTTTTTGCTAGGCACGATAGGCGATCCCGTTTTCAGTGAGGAGGGCTGTCTATTTGATCAAACGACAGGACACTTGAAGTCTAAGGACCGGATTCCCCCGCCCCATAAATAGCTAGAAATATAAATGCTAAGGTGGAGAAATGCTGGCAATCGATTGGATTTCCCCCTCTGCTTCTGTATCCTCCACTCCTACGGCTGGGATCGGAGAAAGAAACAAAGGCTGTGGAAATCCAGGCGAGCAGAGCCAAACTGTGCTGCGCTTCGGGCTTTGCTGCTGGACGGGGTAACAGCTGTTGGGAAAGGATTGTTTTACTTCCTGTGACTAGGCAAAGCGCCTGTCCCACTCCCAGCTCCGAGGGCTCGCGGGCGGATCTCGCGCTGCTGGAGGATGCGCTCATCTTTAGTAGGCAAACGCCCAGCACCGGGGTTTAGTCTGGGGGTGTCTGGTGCGGTGTCAAAATGCGGGGCTGTGTCAGAGAGAGGGACAGGCAACATGTAACTCTGCGGGCTGCTGTGGAGAGGGAGCGAGGCTGAGCCTGAGCTGGACGCGGAGGGAGATGAGCCGGGAGAGAAAAAGAAAGAGTGGGACAAATGGGCATTTGGAAAGGGGCGGGGAGTGGCGGAAAGAAGGGACGGGAGAGAGCGGCCGGGGAGGCGGAGTGGAAGGAGAGATCAGGCCGGGTAACTGAGAAAGCAGAGCTCGGAGGGGGCAAAGAGATGGGAGAAGGCAAGAGAGCGGGGGGAGAGAGAAGCCAGGGGACTTGTGGAGTGGAGGGGACGGGAGAGGCACTGAGTCCTAGGGGAAGGGCAGCCGGAGCAGGGGAAGGAAGGAGCTATGGAGACTGACCCGCTGGAAATGGGGGTGATCAGGGACAGCCGCTGGCCCTGAGCCTAGGGTGGAACCGGAGGAGGCGGCGGGAATCCGAAGGAGCTCAGGGATGGGTCTGGGGATCCTCTTCCCATTCAAGTTTCCTGCGGCCTTCAATGGGAGGATGGAGCCCGGGGAGCAGAGCAGTGACCGGATGTCAGGAGAGACACAAGCTGACAGGGGGTATCTGGGCCAAGGGGACTGCAAAGGGGAGAGCGGGGGGCATGGTGAGAGCAGGGAACAAGGAGCCAGGCACATGGCTCTGGGCCTGACTCTGCCACCTCCGCGGTGTGAACTTGGCTGCACCCTTAGGTGCTTCCCTCTCTCCTCTTTTTAGGCTCATCATTTTGATGGGGCCCTTTGATTTCCTTTTAGGTGCGGTCCCTCGGGGTGAACTGGACGCCTGGAGTTTGCCTGGGAAGAGCCTCTCCAGGAGCGGCTGGGCTGGAGGAGGGAGGGAGAAGCAGACTAGGGGAGACAGGCGGTGGGTCCCTTCCCTCGGGCCCCAAGGCAGCACCAGGCTGCGGCTCTAGGCCTCTGAGGGTCCCTCGCATCCCCCCAGCGTGTAGCGGCAGGAGCTCTGATTCCCCCCAGCAGCTCCTGTGCCGCTCATCCCCCTCCGCGCCCACGTGCTCTGCAGGGAGCAGGTGGGCCCCTTAAAGTCTGGCAGAGAAAAGCCGCTGCTAGCCTAGAGTGGCCATTTTATGGCTGGCTCCATTACCCTTCGCCTTTCCTCGCGGCCCCTGGGCGCTTGGCTGTGGTCGTGAGCGAGCGGACGGTGCATTAGCCAGGCAGGGGAATGACTCCCGCAGCGGAGCTGGGCGCCGGAGCCTGCCGGCCGGCTGGTGCCTCTGCAGCAGGGCAGCGGGAGGGAAGCGGACAGTGTGTAAGTAGCCGGGGGCAGCAGCTGTCCCTTCTTTAACGCGGATCGAGGGGGATTGGAGAGTCAATAGTTGAATGCGGGAGAATGACCGGCTACTCCTAGTTTGGTTTCTCCAGTCCCAGGGAAAGGCGGAGGCAGGCAGCCCCGTGCAGCTGTAGTTCAAAGAACATAAACATCAAGTTGCAAATTGGAGGCGTGACTGTAAATCGCTTTACCAATCCGTATCTGCGGGCAGTACAAACATCTGGACTCTTTTAATCCCCATTTGCAGGTCACCATCTTAGCTATTGTAGCTCCATAGCTGTTATGGAAGTTGTCTGTCTTCTGAGAGCAATTTGCCACATGATGGCAGAGGAAGAAAAGCCCCAGCCAGGCCTGAGCTGGCTCCCAAGTCTCCTTTTCTCTTGCACCCACCACTTGAACCTGGGGGCCTGATTCTGATCTTACTCATGCTAGTATAACTTCATTGGCTTCAGAGGAGTCATGAACTCTGTACTTGATATGTAAGTGAAAGCAGAACTAGGGCTGTTAGCTTTATTAATCTTTCTTTAAAAGCCACCATTCCATTTCCGGCAAAGTCCATAGAGTGTTTTCATGTGAAGGCAGGGGATTGTCTCTCTCAGCCTCCTTCCAACAGACAGTGAAATGACTATCTATTGTTTGGAGGATGATGGAGTTGCATTTAATTTACGAAGTTTATTAGAATTTGCACACTTGACAAACAAAATGTGGTGGCTTTAGGTCAGGTGTTTACTTATACAATAGATTGTGTTCCTCTTTAACATTTAATTTAAGTTTCCTTTATCCGAGGTCCTGGGTAGTATAAAAGTATGCTTTGCTTTGCCTGTATTATGCTGAATCCCATAAAACTATACTTGTCTGCAGTTATTCTGAGATAATTCACAATTGGTACTTAGGGACAAAAAAACTATGCAACATCTTTTGAAACTGCCTTTTTAAGATGAAGTTTTGAAAAGATATGTTACTGTAGGCAGACTCTTACAGGAGCTTTATTAGTTCTGGAATGCAACCAGCAATGCTTGCTTTATTAATCTTTTACTTAATTACCATAATTGCCTATAGAAAGTACAGTCAGGAATTCAAGAATCAGAGGGTAGCCGTGTTAGTCTGGAATTGCAGAAGTGACAAAGAGTTCTGTGGCACCTTAAAGACTAACTAAAGTTTTAGAGCATAAGCTTTCGTGGGCTAACACCCACTTCAATGGATGCAAGTGGGTATTAGCCCACAAAAGCTTATGCTCTAATACTTTAGTTAGTCTTTAAGGTGCCACAGAACTCTTTGTCAAGTCAGGAATTCGTATCTGATGTGGTCAAAACTGGAAGATCTCTGTTCTGTGCACTTACTCCTGTGCCCTCTCAGTTGCAGGAATCCCTGGCCTGGCTGCATACCTTGAAACACATTTGACACACCTGTGGCTCATTCTTAAGTGTAAGAAAAATAAAATCCATATCTGCAAAATCTGTCCTGGCAGGGGTGTTAGCCCTAAATAACATTTACAGCTGGTTATGGTGTGGTGGGAGATACTGGTATTCATTAGTGTTTTGACATGTTTGACATTTTATATATGGTGTGCTGTTTTGTCTGTCTTCCTGATATTTTTTCCCTCTCTCTTTCTCTATTTTAAATGTAGCTTTTGCCAGGCTGGTGTGGTGGGCTGGGTTGGAGGCAGGGAGCTGGATCTGCAAAGAAATGTATGGGATTTAAGCTTTGTTTTTGTTTTTAAAAGTTGTTTACACAAATAATAGGATTATTTCTATTGATGATGACATAATTGTAAGCAGAGCAGTTCTTGTGATGAAAGGTGATTTTGTTTTCTTTCAAAAGAAAGACACATCTAGCATGAACTTCTGAAAGACCTCAAGGCAATGGATTCTGCATATCTGAAGCTTGATGTAGATACGTTATAAATGTGATGTGCTTATTACCGAGTATCAATTTGAAGTATGGAGTTCTACTGTAAATAGTTTAGGATGATCATACTCACAAAATATATGGGTTTGTCAACATTTGATTCTCAAATGTAATATTTTGTACAAGCTAGGTAGAATACCTGACCAATAAGTGACTTTTTGAATAGTAAAGGATTGATTGTGGATTACAAACTCACAAGTACACCTTTGCTGACTAGGCTGAAAATATGCTGAGAGTATGTCTAGAGTGGTTGCGTGGTGTATATTTGTTCTTTTTATAAGAAATCAAAACTAATTTGCATAGGATCAGGAGGTTGATCTGTAATCCAGAGTGTGAAAGAAGTGGTGTGACATTTTTGGCCCTTTTATTTTGATGCTTAATCTTTACTGTACATTTTAGAGTAAAGGGATCTTGGAAACAACTTAAGAGAGTAATTTTAACCTTTATGCATCTGCCCATTTATGAGAAAAGCTAGTGTAATAAAATAACACGTTCCCCCTATATATAGTGCTTTTTACTCACATTTCCTTCACAGAGTATTTATGGCAGAAACAGAATCCAGTGCCCCTGATAACCAATCACTTGTAATTTTTAAAGCATGGTTGTGCATGTATGCTTGAGAGTAGTGCTTGTGAGAGATGTACTTCAGCCCTAAGGATGGAAGTACTTTAACAAAACACACAAAACACCTTCAATACAATATTGTCACGTAATGTGTCCATTCACTCACACTTAAATGAATAGAATAAATTTTCAGCATTAGATATCCACTAGCCTTATTTTATTTTGTTTTCTAAAACAACACACCGATCCAAAGCTTTAGACAATCTGTCCTTACTTAAAATCACATACAAAATACTAACAGTATAATACAATCACCCACTCAAGGCCTATGTTGTCATCACAATTTAGCTGTAATTCAGTAATAAAACAAACAAAGCAAAAAGCCATTGTTTGTGCTCCCACCTGCCACAAAAGCCTGGGCAAACAGATATAACTTGTGATGTGCCCTAAAATATAAAGGGAAAAAGTGATTAGTAGTACATTAGTTACTGAATTAGAGGATTGTGCTATTTTGGACTGAGGGGTAAGTAGGTAAGATATCCAGAGTTGAGGGGCTCTCATAGACAAGTCCAGTGAAGTGCAGCAAGGCATATTGTTAGACTCACTTTGATTTGATATCTTGATTAATGGTTAAAGTAGCTCCTTTAAATCAAGAAAAGCCTCCCCTTCCAATACTCTCAAACAATGCATTCAAAAAGAGCCTACAAGAAGGGGAAGCTTTGCAGCATGTCCTAACGGCCAAAAAAGATGGCCTGCTGGATGAAGGTTGAAGAACAAATTGCAGATTTGCAAGCCCCCTTTTGATAATGTTCTGCCTCTGTCCTCCACATCTAAGGAATGTGACCTTGAGAGAGACAGATGTTCTGGGTAGCTGGATTATAACACGGGGAGAGAATTAGTCTCTAAAATACACAGCACCTGAATTCGAGAGGGCTTTATAGATCCAAACCAATACTTTGAATTGCACCCAGAAAAAAATTGGAAGCCAGAGCACAAGTATCATTCATGAAAGAACTAACACTATGTAAACAGGCAGCCACATTCTGCACCAGCCAAAGTTTCGGAGGTGGGCTCCAGGTATAGACCCAAAGAATAATTATAATTTAGTCTGGCACTCACAAAAGAATCAATAGTTGTGACTGCATTATAGTTGTGGCTATGTGAGATATAGAATGTGGTACATTGTATGGTATAATATCTTCTGTAGAGTGTGGCTGTGTAATAGTTGTGTGTTTATTTTAACATGCTCATAGATAACTGCCAAGCGTAACAGTTTTGAGTGAAAGCTATATGTGGGCACTTATTTCCATAGGTGATGAAAGTAAATGGTATGCAAAACCTTTTCTGTGTGCTAAATCTGTGAGATAGGCTTGGCAGAAAGTTCTGCATGTGATTTAGTAGCTAGAATATACCACTAATCACTTTTCCCTGTTAACCCTGATGTTGCTAATTCATAGGATTATTTTTAATGTTACTCTCTTTAAGAATGTTCCTAACTTTGTAAGGTCTGACATTTTTTTTTGTCCCAGATATTTCTCCTGTTTTTATCTCCACTTACTTCTTGTCAGCTGCTATGACAGCTCCTTACCTCCAGGTGGAAGGGCAGGTGAGCAGTTTTCTCTGGAAATGATGTCAGGGTTGGTTTACTTCATGGAGTTGCTAGGACTGGATGTTTTATGAGCAGTTTGGTCTGTACGCTTTCCCTGGAGCCTGAACTCATCATTATTATGACATTCTCAGCTTCAGTGGCCTGGGGTCTGGGATCATAAGTCCACCCCCAGTTTGCAGTGAAATGTACTGTATTGCCTATGTGTGTCCAGACGAGCTAAATTAGTGCATTGGCATTAAAGCAGGGGTGCTGGAACAATTGTTATAGTGGGGATGCTGAGAGCTATTGATCCAAACTGGAAACGCTTGTATATAATGGGAACCACTTCAAGCCAGGGCGCGTGGCAGCACCCCAAGTTTCAGCACCTCTCCATTAAAGGATCAGTTTGAAAAGTAATGTTTGGAAGGCAGCCTTACAAATGCTGCTCTTCGTTGTCAGAATGTGAAGCTATAAATTCTGCACACTGATTTAAAATTCCTTTTAAGTATCAGCATGTCTCTTTAATTACTTGGAGATTTACAGTAAAAAGTGACTCAAAATCCAAAGTCTCTTCTGGGGTTTTGAAAATTGCAGCATTTCCCTTTATATGGAAACTAAGTTTAAGTTACACTAGGAGTGTTTGCATGCCTAAAAATACTTCTGTTATAAGATTACAAATAAACATGGTCCAGATTTCCAAAGTTAGGGTTTAGGGAATTAAGATAAAAATGTTGAATGCATTGCATTTTCCTGGTTAAAAAAATATTGAGCACACATACACCACTTATAGTGTGTCCTTAACTGGAGCACATGAATAGGATGAAGCCATATCTATATCTGCTTTCTAGAGCACATTTTTTCTAAAACTTTATATTTTGAGCAGATTGACAAAATAAAACAGTATAAACAAAATGGCATAAATGAAGTTAGATAACCATAAGAACCTGATGTTCATAGTTATCTATTAATTTGCAGATATTTTCTGGCTCATCTAAAGAAGGGAGCTACAGTTTCAGAAAGCAAGGGGCTAAGTGTAGTCATTTAGTCATTAAGAAATTTTTGTATCCCTGGAAAGATCTGTGTCATGTAAATTTCTTTCTAAGTTCTGATTTTGGACTAATATTCCCTTTGTGAACAGGAAACATACATACAATATTTGGGAACATTTATAATACATTTTAGATGCAGGTGGACTAAGTATTCAGTTAGTATGAAAATGCAATATTTATTTAGGAAAGTTATGTAAATAATGTGATTTTTTTATATGGAAGAAATCTTGCCAGTCAAACTCAATCATTTTTTATAATTATCTACAAAGTTAATAGATGAAAGGGAACACTTTAGATGTAATATATGTGGACTTTTGATACAGTGCCTCACAAAATCTATCTTCAAAGATTAATTCAAACTGGCTAGGTTAGGATCCGAGCACTTTAACGTGAATGAAAACAACTGAAGAGTCATGAATAAAATGGTAAGTAAATTAAACAACAATGTATCGAGTTGTGAGAGGCATAGAATGGAGTGCTACAGTGATCAGCATCTTTCTAATGATTTGAGAGAGAAAGATGAACAGTGAATTTAATTCGTAGATAATAGTTACATGGGAAGAGTTGCAAACATAAATGAGGACAGATAAATAATACAAAGGGGACACTGAAAGGTTAGGAATATGGATATTGCTCTTGTAAGCAGATCCATGTGAGTCACTCTGAATCCAGTAAGGTGTTCCATATGGTTTGTATGGGTCTGCCTCAGTGGATCAGGAAATAGATTTAGATATTTTTTTTAGATTGATTCTCATTTTGTTAGCTGGTGAAAAATAAACACAAAACAGACATTCAGTGGGAGTCTGATATCTGGAAAGTAGTGATGTTAAATCAGCTAAGAATTAACAGCAAATTTAATTTGCGCTTGTAATGTGATACGGTGACAAAAGAAAAAGGCAAATATGATTTGTAGTTGTATATGCAAAGGCACTGTGGAGCAGACCTGGGCAGTGATAGTCCTTATCTATATGAGGAATCTGTACCTGCTGGAATATTGTAGTTTGTCCTGAGTATTTAATAATTAGAAGATGTCAAAAAGTTAGATGGAATTTGGGGAAGAGTAAAATAATTAAAGGGCCTTAGTGGCCAAGATCTGTGCTGTGAATGAGTAACCTTAAAAATGGGCAAGTATTATTGTATTTGATAAGGCTGCAATACTAGAATAATTTTGCTTCTACTGCCTTCAGGTATTTCCTGCCAATGCAGGATTGCTCCCTATATTTTAGAGCTTGCTTTCATTAAAGTCAATGGTTAAAGAATGCTCTGATTCCCTGAAGGCATGTTTCAAACACTATTAGACTATAGTAAGATGCTACTTAGTGCAAGTAAAAGTGGAATAATTGGACTTTTAGTAAATTTTCAAAACCAGATTTGTTTTGAAGTTAAATATAAAAAAGTGATTTGAAGAAAAGCAAATACCATTTTTGAAGGCATTATCCTCAACCAGAAAAACATACATATTTAACAATTAAGGTTCAAGACCAAGGCACTTTGCTTGCATGGGCCCTTGCACCTACATGGATACCTACTGAATCAATAGTACTTCCTGCAAGGGTCTGTCTGCATAGATTTTTTTAAAAGTATTTTATATGTTCTTTAGTATAAGGGCTTTAATTAGAAAAATGTGTTTCAGGTTGGGATCATGTATGACTATGGAGACTATTTCCTGCCAACTAATAAACCCCATTAAAAAAGGATTATTAAATGGAAGTGTTAATAAAGCCTTGAATATAGTATTACAAAAACTTTCATTCAAATTCACGTTCAAAAAGACTGTTTTCAAATCTTGCTAGTCGCAAATAGAAATAAATGTTAGTCTTCTCCTAGTCCCTACTGAATGTCTGTCCACATCAACAATAAAAAACCCTCTGCCACATGGTTTGGCACAGCCGGGCACAACTGGCAGCTTCTCCTCAGCAGAGGGCTGGGATCTGGAAGAGCAGATGTGTTGCAAGTCTGCTTTGTGGTGCATTGGCACAGCTGTGTGGGAAAGCTCGTACAACAATTTAATGCATTAGTTTGGCTGCAGTTTGCAGTTCTACAGCTAGATTCTCCTGTTTCCAAGCAATAGAAGTGAATCTACATTTTTTTTAAAAAGGTAAGGAAGTGGTATATTGTGTCAATGTGTTTTTTTCCTTTATGGCACTTGTAAAGAGAAACATTGTAAATATATAAAACCACGGAGTGTCTTTAATGAGCATCCATTGCATAAATGTTGTTTTTGGAAGATAGTGAGAAAAAGGGAGCATGTATTAATGAAAAAAGTATGTATCAGTCAAACTGCTAATGAGAGCAGCTTTTGTTTGAAGTGATGCTCAGTATATTGGGCACATTTGTTGAAAACTGAAGAAAATCATTACTTGAAAGTGTTGTGTTTTTTTTTTAAGTTTTGATGTCACTGAATGCGTTAAGTGGTGTTCTGCTAATGTCTAAGGCTGGGGTGGGCAAACTTTTTGGCCCAAGGGCCACCTCAGGGTTGCAAAATTGTATGGAGGGCTGAGTGGGGAAGGCTGTGCCTCCCTAAACAGCCTGGGCCTGCCCCCATCCGACCCGCTCCCACTCCTGCCCCTTGACTGCCCCACAGAACCTCCAACCCATCCAATCTCCCCTGCTCCTTACCCCCTGACCACCCCCTCCAAAGACCCCCATCCCTAACTGCCCCCTCCTGAGACCCCCCCACCCTAACTGCCCCACCAGGATCTCACTCCCACCCCTGACTGCCCCCTGGAACTCCTTGCCCTTATCCAACCCCCGCTCCCCACCCCCTTACCGTGCAACTCAAAGCAGCAGGTGCTCAGGCCCCGCCCAAGCCAGCCATGCCATTGCAGCGCTGCCCGGCAGTAGTGGCAGGCCAGAGCACTGCCTGGATGGCGGAGTGTCTCCGGGGGTGGGGGGAAGGAAGGGGCCAGGTTGCGGGGGAGCCTCCCTGGCTGGGACCTCAGGGTCTGGATAGGACGGTTCCACGGGCTGGATGTGGCCTGTGGACCGTAGTTTGCCCACCCCTGATCTAAGGCCTAAATGCTCCTACAATTTCTTTGAGTAGAAAGGATTACGGATCTGGACTGGAAAAGAATGAAAGGGAGGAAAGAGAACTTCATAGCATGCTCCTTTTCTCATTTCTGACCCTTCTAGGGGTCTGTAACACTCACCCTCTGCAGACTGGGAGGTGCTGGGGCATGTGTTGAAAGGCCGGTTTGGTGCAAGTTGCTGCTTCTTAAGGTCGTGCTACTTGTGACACTTGGGGCAGGGGGAAGATCGACCTAAGATACACAAATAGTGTAGCTGAAATCGATGTGTTTAGGTTGACTTACTGCGGCGTCTTCATGGTTCTGAATCGACTGCTGCCACTCCCCCGTCGACTCCACTTGTGACTCTCATGGCAGTGGAGTACTGGTGTCAATGGGAGAGCACTTGGGTATCGATTTATTATGTCTAAAATAGACGCAATAAATCAATCTCTGATAGATTGATCTCTACCCACTGATCTGGCGGGTTGGGTACACTTGGCCTTAGGTGCATGATTAACTTTATGCGTGGTGAATAGTCCCTTTGAAGTCAGGGGAATTGCTCAGAAACTTAATGTTAAGCATGTGCACAAATTCGTCTTTCATGGTGTAAAACCTCATGGAGGGGGACTCTAGAGGCAGTGGTCGTCAAGTGAGTTTGCAGTTTGGCTACTGATGGTCGCGGGGGTGGGAGGACTGTGAGGTGAAGCAAGGTTTCCACATAGACAATCTCCTGAGATTCATTGATGTAGGGGGCTGAAACTCTTGTTACTTCCATGAGAAGGGGGACCCTGTGCCCATGACAGGAGAATGAGCACTGTGTGTGTGTGTGTGGCGGGGTGAGGGGGACAGACAGGGGCTCAACAAATCCAAATTTGTAGAATTTTCTAGCCTCTACATAGGGGAGGTTGGAGATTCTTAAGATTTTGCTGGTCTTATTTACAATATTTTAAGTTTGCTAAATTAATATGTGGTTTAAAATCTACTATAAATAGATTTAAATGTATGATTTTGTTTGTTTCTTACTCATCCTTTCAGCTTGTGGTAGCTCTGAATCATCAGATGACCTTCTTTAGATGGCATGTGGTAGACAGTGCTGTTAGAGTATGTCTTATTTTTCTGAATCCTCCACAGATAGCTGAGATAGCAACCCTTGGCAATATGCTTGCCTCCTTTTTTTTTTTTTTTTTTTTTTTTTTTAAAAAAAAATCTCATTTGAAAGATAAGACATGCGGCTTCCCACTACAGAGCAAGGGCAGTCTGCCATTATTGGCTTAGACTGTAGGGCAAGTTTAGTGGTATAGAGACACAAGCTATGGAAAAATGTCCTATGAAAATGAAGTGAAACTCAGTGATTGGATGTTTGTTACTGTGACAACACAGCATTTTCTGTGCAGTCAAGACAGAGCATTTACCTAATAAGGAAAAAGTGTGTGAAATATATTTGCCTTTGCTGTGGCTGACTGAAATTGTCTGAGTTTTAATCAAGCAAGTTAACACCAGGTAAAGTGAAAGCTTTACTTTCAATTGCCTGTCCATGTTGTAATTTTAGGGCTTTTCCTGTATCATGACAGTAGTTAGTCTCATGTGTCAAAAGGCTGTTTCCACAATTATGGTTTGCCTAATGGTCCTTTTGTTATGATTCATAGGCTAATAGAAGTCAGAGATGGAAAAGGCCTATTAGATTATTGAGTCAATGCCCTGCAAATGCAGGATATAATCTCCTAGATAGAAGATGTATCAGGTATTATTAAAGAGATTCTACACTTGATCTTAGCTAAATAATGGGTAAGTAGTCATCAGAGTTCCTTGGATGGTGTAATAAGGATTGTTTCACTTCAGATTTTGTATATATTAAATACATTTGCCATTTAGCATTTTCATATATTGCCTGTAGATGTGCATGCAGTGTAAGGGAAAGAGCATATTTCTTACAGACAGCAATGTGCAAAAAGTCCATCAAATTTTGCTGAAAAGCATTTACATTGTGCTAGAATAGAGCAGTTTTAAATATTCTACTTTGCCTAGTGGGAGAGGAAAACTGAGGAAGAACAAATTATGTGAGTCAACACTAGAGCTGTATGAAACACAGCTGTGTTATTTTGTAGACTTTGTGCAAACATTTTTTTAATTTTGATCCAGGTGTGTTGTACCCGTCTGAGTTTCAGGTTGAAGTGATCCTAAAATCTTAAAATGAAAATTAATTTAAAACATCGTCCTTTACCTGGTTCTATAATACCTAGTGTGAAATTATACATTTTCCACGATTTCAATGCAAAACCATAACTGGCCCAAGTTCACTGCAGCCTAGCTGAGGTTTCTTCAAAGCTGGGTTCAGAATTTTCTGTAGCTGGGGGGTGGGAGGGACTTCACTGCAAACCTTTGCCTAACACCAGTGTTCATTTGTGATGAAAGAAGTGCTGGGGCTCAGCCAATACTTTTACTTTCGTAACTGACATGGTAAGCCCAGAGATGCTGGGACTATGAACTGCAAGTCTCGAGGTGCTGGGGCTCGACTCTGACAAACCCCCGGCACAAATTAAGCAATGCCGAACTCTAGTCAACGGAATAATGTAGGTTTCCATTTCGCCCCCCCCTTATGACAGTAGTCTGTTATCCTCTGGTTTTCCCTTTACGTATTTACAAGCTTTTCTCAAGTTATGCTCCCCAACCTTTATGAGCAAAAGAGGGCATGTTCCCTAAAAAGTCAGAGTGGAGAAGAGAATATTGTATAACTACAGCATGATTACTCTGAATGTGGTGAAGACCCCTAGTGGTAGACTGGGCTTAAACCCATGATTCTGCTCAGCCCAGGTAACAGGAAAGTCTTTTGACCACACGAGAATCTTTGAAAACTTCTTTGTTGTCCATTTTCCACTTCTTAATGTTTAGATAAATGCTTGATGCTCAGTTTATTGCTGGTAAAATCTTCTGTAAGGAATACCACCAAAACCATGAAGTGATGATGAGATTTATTTTAATAGGCAGCTTCTGTAGGTACTAGGTTCATGTCATGCTTTCAAAGCATCGGACTACATTGTTCACGTGCAGTGCAGTGACATAATTTATATCTGATCTCTTTTGTGGAGTCTGAATATTCTTTTATGTATATATGAATGCATGTATTTGATGGTAGCAAAGTTCCTGAGGAAAAAGTGATTGCCATTTTGGTTCTCTGTAGCTTTCATTATTTTTCAAGTCTGATAATGTAAATATGCGATCTCTTTGAAAAGAAAGGAACATACATGCAATCTCTCACATAACCACGTACTGTGATCTTTTTGATTGGGGAAATGCATAAAATACTTTTGCATATGAAAATATTTTAAAATGAACAGATGTCTTTAATGAAGGTAGGTTTTTTTTTTAGCAATTGCACTTGAGCAAAACGTACTTTTGGAAATAAGCCAGAATATGTAAAGAACTAAATGTGAGGAAATAATTTGTAAGTGATGAGGCCTTGCAGCATAGGCATAAAATTTAGGTTTTGTAAAATAGTTTATCAAAATTTTATATTAACTGAAAGATTTTTTCTTTGTTTGAATTTAAACATTTCCCTACAGTGTTTGTCACTGTTTGGAAACAAATGGGGGAAACTGGAGGCAACCTGAAAGGAGAAACAAAATTGTCTTTCTATAGTTAGAGCTGTATCATAAAGTTTAGAGATTCAGACAGCAAAGTAACTTACCCTTTTTAGAACTGGAACACAATATCATAGTATTCTACATTTAGTGAAGGAGAAGATGAAAGCCAGGAGAAATCAGGAATTTTGAATCTTTCATGATTATCCAGTGCTGATCATAACTCAGTTTGACTTCAGAGGAAGGTAACAGATACTTTGTTGTGGGAGAAGATACATACAGTGAAACATACACTCATTAGGCATGATTTAGAGGGGCTCTTTGAGTTTTCTCTGGGTCTTAATCAGACCTTTTCAGATGTACTCTGCTCATATTGATTTCGAGTGGGAATGTCATCTGACGTAGGTAGGATGCATGTGTCTTTTCAGCCTATGAAGAATACATTCTGGTCTTTATGTAAAGTATGTAGAGACAAAAAGTAATGGAGAAAATACAATTGTCTGTGTACAACTGATGAGGAAGTTTGGTCTCCATCATCTGACTTGTGACGAGTACCTGGTGATGCTCCCAGCTGTGTCTGTTTTGGGATCAAGTTGCTCAGAAGAGCTATATAAAAATCCCCATCCAACATCTCGTACAATAATATGAAAAGTGACAACAGGTCTGTGTGGTTCCCATGGCAAGTGGAGAAGTTGTCTTAAAAATGTAGCGTCAAAAAGAAATGTTAAACATTATCCATGAAATTAAATAGGTTGAAGTACTAGAGACAGAATAGCCAAATTGTTAAGACTTGGGGTCTTCAGTGGTAGATTCTTGAACAAGTGTGTCTGGCATATTGAAGGTACCCTCTTTGTTAGTCTACCTCATCTGTATCAGAGACTTTATCCCTTTTCTACATATCTGATTCTGATGGAGGTCCCCACTGGTGGTCTGTATAAATCTGAGAGTGGCCATTGGAACAAATTCACAAGTGTAATGGTCCAAAAAACTTGAGAGGGGTGTAATAGTATAGTAACATGAGTTTAAGTGTTGGCAGCCATGAAATTCTGTATGAATATCAAATGTACTTGCTGGAGGTTAAAATGTCAGAAATGTTAAATGCCTTGTTGAGCTTCTACACCAATGGGAAAGGAGATATGAGTCACATTATTTAGCGTTAGTCTGGATTATCATGCATAACTAAAATTTTCAGATTGGTATGATTTTTTTAAAAATTCCAATTGAAGGGAGTTTAGTTACACAAAGGGAATAGAAAGATGTATTCTAACGGAGTTGCAGCATCTATTTATTTTCAGAACTGTTTCCACCAGCTTTTTTTCTCTGCTGACTTACTATACAGTGTGTCAATAAAGAGAAGAAGGTTGGTCTTGTGGCCAAATAAGATTTTCTCCTGTGGGTAAAAGGAATAAGAATACCTCCTTTCCTCAGTGGGTATTTCAAAGCTTAATTAATATTTGAAATCCTCAGACAGAAAGCACTATAGAAGTGAAAAGTATTATTGTACAGCACCCTATCTCATATGTCTAACTTTTAATTGCTCTGTATGTCTCCTAGTTTGGCTATTACTAGAGGAAATCTTTATGAATATTAAGAATTTCTGAAGGTGTGTTTCCTAAGAATTATCCTGTTTTAATATACGAATGTGTCTATATGTATGTTAAATACTACTTTGGAAAATAAGTCAATTTGGCCTAAATTTTCAAAAGCGAGTAGTGATTTTGAGAGCTCACAATGATACATTAGACATCTGCTTTTCAGAAAATGCAGAGCATCAACAACTTGTTTAAGGTGTGTTAAGTTGCTAGTCACTCTTGAAAATGTAGATATTTTTTGTTTTAATCTAGATTGATGAATAAGTAGAATGGAAACCTAAAAGTTTCAAAGCTTTCATATCTGCTATGTGGGACAGAAGGATGGTGGCTACACAGTTTACGCTGCAATGTTTCGTTCTTATTTTCCTTGGTTTCCATCTCCTGCATCTGATGATGCACACAGTAGCAACACACCAGTTGGGGGTAAGAACAAAGAGGCATAGAGTAGTGACCCCTTATATAGATGGAGTGACATCACTCTCTGGATCACCAGTAGTAATCAGTGCTGTCTTTTGTTTGCTTTTTTTAAAAAAATAGAACATCCAACAACCCTTCAAAGGGATACAATAGTTGTGACAAAGGGAAACAGTTCTGCAGGGGAGACTTCCTTTTGCACAGCATTGAAAAGGTTTCTTATCCTGTGAACACATTCCCCCTTTAGCAGGTAGGCTTATGCAGTTTCCAGTATGCCCTTTACCTGCCAAACTGTATTTGATCTAAGTTTTTCTCCTCAGGGTCCACAGTAAGCTTTAAAACCAATATATGAAGTAGGGCCTGAGGACCCCAAAACACTGAAGCCAGGGTTCATAAAGCATTTATAAGGAAAAGCTGATGATCTCCTGAGGCTATCTGTGTTTACCCACTGTTTCTACATGTGTCTGAGAAGCATATTAATATGCCTATTAGTAATGGAAGTCTATTTCATTTTGGGGTCAGACAGCTAAAAGAATATTTCTCTTTTCTTTTTCTGATTGCCCTACCTGGACAGTAACTAGCTGAACATTTACAACTCTGAATGATATAATGCAATTAAGACTCTCTATAGCATTCTAATTTGCATATCTCATTATATAGAGTGACACCATTAGAAGACATGTGTTGAAGCTTTCAAAATGATTATGATATGTGAAGGCATTAGGGACATGGATATGGCTTGCTGGATCTTAGGATGCCTGCTGCACTGGCATTGTACAGAACTCTCACAAGTATTGCTTAGCCTAGTAGGTGTTTTCAGTGGAAAATAATAGATTCTAAAGGGCTAAAGTCAGCTGCGTAATCAGCTCTTCTTCACACAAAACTCCTTTTGGCTGAGTCAGGACTGAAGGCTTTAGCTGAAAGTTAGAATATTAATTACAACTGTATTTAGCGTATAAATAGAAATAAAAGTTCAAGTTTTGTTACAAACTCAGATCTTTATGGTTGAAAGATTTGTTTTGAAAATTTTGGCTTGATTTTCAGTTTTCTCCAGACCTGCACTTGAGTCAGAAATGGAACAGGTGGAGGACAAAGGTAGCTTTAAGCTACTTTTGTATTCTCTGTATTATTGGGCCAAGAGGCTCCTCTAACTTAGATTCTGCTTCTTGCAACCTCTTGGAAACAGAGCATACCTGTACTGTCATGCACTTTGGATGGGACTCCTCGTGTATTTCCCATAATGCCATATTAGATTACTGTAACAACCACTTGAATCCATGTTTGGTGTCCTTCATTACCTCCTGTTGTGTTTTGTCGTCCTTTTTCATCTGAGGCTGGGAAACTGGCAGGTCACCTGACGGGTAGTTTGTCCAGTGACTGGGCAGCATATAAGGCTTTGGTCTCCAGTCAGGAGGGGCTGCCTGTCTGGGAGACAGCAAGTGCTGCTGTTCACCTTGAAGGATAGGCCTACGACTACACTAAGGGTTGCCAGGAGGGCACATATCTGTACTCAGGGACTAGCTATAATCTGTTATCCCTTCTCATACATCCACCCACGACGATGCAGGGAAGAAGAACTGCGAGAAGAGCAAGAACAGAGCATCCATTAGCCTGTGCTGGAAGGTCCATCCCTCCTTCCTTCCTGCCAAGTCATCCGGACCTGGAACCAGAGCCAGTCCTGCTGTGATGGTGTCATTGGTTAAAGCTGCAGGATTTGGTAGAGACCCAGCATCTTTTTTTCTACCTAGCCTAATCTGGGAGTAGCCTTGGGTTAGGCCTTCAAGTCCTCTTCCTTTCCAGTCAGTGCCCGTTTTTGTATTTGGCCCCATTGGTTGTATTGTGGGAGTCCTTACTGTTTTATTGAATACTTTACTTGGCTATACTTACCTGTGTTACTTACCCAAGTTTACTTCTATCTTGTTAACTGTTGTCTGTCAATAAAACCTGTTCTTGTTCTGCACCTTATCCTTTTGTTAGTTCTGTTTGAGGAACAAAGGCCCCATTGAAAGATGCGGGATAGGGGAGATGTATTAGAGACTGGTCCTCTGGCCAAGTTAAAAATCCAGTCAGCACTCTGCATCTGACATGCCTCTATGGGACATGGGAGCAGAGCTGGATTGCAGAGGCAACCTTAATTCTGGCATTTCCTAACTTCTGAGTGCTTGACTTTGCAACCTTAATAATTTTCTTTTAAATGTAGTTTTTTGTGTGTTTGTGTAATTTCCTAGGTATTTAAAAAAAGCAAACTGAAAAAACAAAAACTCCATCATGTGGCCTCATACTGACACTCACATGGGACATGAGCAGGCATGGAATCTTTATATCCGCTGCACAGACTTCGCCACTGGAGCTAAGAGTAACTGATCATTAAGACTACAATTTGTCATGGAGGTCATGGATTCTGTGATTTTAAGAGATGTCTCTGAATTTGGGTATCTGGGCTCAGGGTTGGAATTCAGTCCTGGGCTGTGGGGTTTGGGGAGAGACGACCCCCTCCACCCCCTGACTCACCGCTTGTGAGTGGCACCCTCTCCCTGTTCCCAAACATGTTAGTGTGTTAGGCCCAACTTTAATTAGTATCTGCAAGACATTCCACTGGGTACCTGTCATGGGTAGCTGATTTAAAGTAACTCAGAGCGGGTTGTTCCAAACAGACATATTGTCTATTTGCCCAAAGGTACATAGTAAGCACAGGAGAGGGTTAAAACTGCCCAAGGTTCACAGGCCTGGGTCTTGCCTACAGCCTACCCACTCTCTCAAAGCTCAGGCAAACCTTAGTGCGATGGCACCGCTGCAGGACAGACTCTCCACATTCCTCTCCTGCAGCATCTCTTATCCTCGGCTGCTGCTGCTTGCTCACTGCCCCCTCTTTTCTCTTTAAATGGCGAAGTTTTTCGTGTTCTTTTGATCTTAGGCTCTGGCCTTGGGAAAAGTAGGCCTGTGAACCTGACTGGCAACAGGCAAGTAGGTATTTCTCAATGACCAGCTTGTCCATTGGTCACTTAATGACTGTTTTGTATCCTCCTAGAAGGTAACTTATCAGACTTGTTTTATTTCTTGCTTATTCCCCTAGGCAACCAATGTTGATTTGACTTCATGCAGTCAGCCAAGGTTTTTTTCAAGAAGGTAAATTGAGGTACATATTTTTATGCAAAATAATATATATTTCCTTCATTCTCCACAGGTATCTACTAAGATTTGTGCTCTCAGTTAATTGGAGGGTGACAAAAATATAGGTGTAAGTTGTGTAAGAAAGTGGTCTTATTTTCAGTTTAAATTTCCTATTAAGATTTTCACACAAAAGCAAAGTAATGATAAAAATACTTTTAAAAAGTATATTACATGCAAATATTCTATAAAATAGAAGTTCTAAAGAATACCTTAACATATTGAATAAGAAATTAACAAGATTCTAAATGTTAATGAAGCATTGGAACCCATTACATTTAGTTACATATAACTTAGTTCTAATCTCTTTCTACAATGTTTGGTTATAGAGCTATCATGTGGGAAATCCTACTTGGTTCTCTCACTCATAAGACCTTCATCCTGAGTCTTGCTTTGCTGGCTTGTCTCAGAGAGAGTCAAGGAGTCACTCATTTCTACACAGAGCTTTACCAGTTGGTGACTGACTTTCAGTCTTTCTTTTCACTTAATTGTACTGAAAGTCCTTCTTTGAAGTCAAGCCAGTTTTATGAATTAATGTATCTGCTCCTTCAATACAAACATTCAGGAAACAAATATTCAGGCACTGATTGAATTAAATTGAACTTGTGACGCAGACTCCACATGTCATTTGTTCGGTTCCTAGACTGAGTAAGTGAGTAGTTGTCTGTCCGTAGTTCTTTCCTCTTGGGTGACTGAGAACCGTTTGGAAAAACTGATTTTTCTACAGATGAATTGGACCAGGAATATGGATACCTACAACATTTGATTTAGTCATTCAGAAGAATAGACCACCAGAATGGGCCAACAAAGCTAAAGACTTTCTTAGATACAGTTTGACAACACACTCGTGACCTGAATTGCTATTCTATCATTGTTCAAAATAGTTGATTCACACTAAAAGACCCCTTCACATTTGAATAGTCAACAATTTAGACAAACTAATATTGATCCTCCCTTTGTTTTGAACTTCTCATATTAAATAGTTTTTACATATTTTTGAAATGAATTGAAATTATATTGATTCCATTGAAGACTTCTGCATTACTGCAGTTATTTGTCTTTTGACAGTGCAACACTGATAAACATGCAGGTAGTTCTCAGGCTTCACTAGTGAATGCGAGACTCGCAGGCTTTCTAGAACCTTCATTTTTCTCAGTCTTCTGTAGTGTTGCACTGAAACAGAACAGGAACATTTAAAATTATGCCACAAATAAGGCACCATCTGCAAAGAACCCAAATAAACCATAGCTTCCTGCTTGACAGAACACATTTACTATTACTACTCTATAAAAGATAATCTCTTCCTAGGGAGGATTAAGGGACACAGAATAAGAAAGGTTCATATGTATGAACCATGTAAGGTTATTCTTACAATTACAAGTAAGACGATGCTAATTACTGTGGTAATTTGGTTCCTTCATGGATGAAATTTCTTCAAACATATTCAGAAATATCTCCTCCATGTCACTGTATCTTTATGCTCAGTTTTCCTCAGAAATAAAAGCTTCATATCAAACATTTTAAGGAAATCCAGGGGGCTCACAAAAAAGCTTTTAATCTAATTTTTACAAAAACTTTATACAATTGTTCACTATTCATATAGTGGTATATAAACAGAAATTTAGCCTCCGGCTTTTCTATCTCACGTTTTATATAACAATAGTTCATATTTAGTACATAAGGGGAATTGACTGACTTAGCAAACTGGCAGTGGGCTATAGCCTTCAGCATCTAAGTTGCTGGTTCAATTCTAGCCCAGACTGTTAGTAACTGAAAACTGCTGTTTTTGGATGACTGTTCAATGTCCACTGTTGAGTTGGTTGAGTTTGGCCTTGGTTCAGCTCTAGTGGGGTTTATGTATACAACACAAAACCCATCTTCATAACTGGCAGACTTGATGGCAGTCTTAGCAAAGAGAACAAGACTGGATAGGTATGGAAACTGAACTTTCATGTCCTTTTAGAAATGTTGGACTGGAAGGGACCTTGAGAGAGCATCCTAGTCCATCCTCCTGTGCTGAGTCAGGGCCAAGAAAATTTAAACTATGTCTGACGTGTTCAACCTTTTCTTAAAAACTTCCAATGATGCCACTTTCTTTGGAAGCCTGTTCTTTACACAAGTGTTACTCTGGTGAGGGAAGGAAACAGTGCCTACTCCTAGAACTGGATGGGCATTTCTGAGATTTTGAAAAATATCCTAGATTGAGACAAAAAGTCTAAAAGTCTAATTTTCATGAACTGAAAATCCATTTTTAGATCAGATTAATTGAAATGTTTCATTCTAATAATTTTGAATGCTTTGTTTTGATTTTGACCTTTTTAACTTAAATTTCCAAATGAAATGTTGCTTCAAACCAAAAAGTAGAACTTCTGGTTTGAAAATATTTTGAAAGTTTTGAAACCTTTTTTCCCCTTAAAAGAGGAAGTTTGTCAAAAGAACTGATCTTTCCCCATCAGTAGGGTCAGTAGTGGGGAATAGGCTTTGTCTGAAGAAAAAACACTTCATTGAATAATTCCTGCAGAATGCAGAGGTAGCAAGTAAAGGCCCACAGAATTTTTATGGACCATGAACTGCTTAGTGAGTTTACATTTACATTTAGAGTGTTTTATTCAGAAGAATCCCAAAGTACTTTGCAAACTGATCTATAAACTACTGACTGCGATGATGCCATCAACTGCTGAGATGTAGCCACCACTAATTTGGAAAGCAGCAGCTGTTTAATAGTTGAGAACAATATTATGCAATAGTCTCTAGATCAGGATGTGTGTATCTTTTCAAAAGGGAACGTCACTACTGAGAATCCAGAAGTTGTTGCTCCTGTTCTTGTGAAAAATGTAATTAGATATTTGGGATTAAGTAGTTAGGACCTCAGATTTACATGTCACCCAAAAAAACCCTGCTCCCCCAGCAGGGTAGTGCCTCAGTATAATATGCTGGAGTACTGGCCATCTACAGATTCCTCAGCTCTACTAAATGTTCCTCATAGACCTTACTCTGTTCAGACCCAGCTCTATCCTGGTTTGCTTGAGATCTGATTGTACTGAAGACCATCTGTAGGAATCCTTTTTCTAACTCTGGAAAATAGCATTGGAACCAAAATGAGAATTAATTTTACCCACACAATGAAAGTCTGTATGACATAGAGCTCGTGAGTTACCAGAAAAAGTGATTATCAAATAAACTAGTCAATGAAAAAGGGCAAAATAAATTGAATAACATATTTTTGACAGGTTGTATTTGATCAGTTTGACTATGGATGCACATGAGATATTAACAATAGCTCCACCTCTTAGTTCTTTCTGCTATTACTGTTCAGCTGTGAGGCAATATGAACTCCAACCACAATAAACTGTGTTGAATTATCACAGTTAAATATAAACTAGCCATATTAAGAAGATATTGGTACTATTTTCTCTCATGAATGTAATGAAGATCACAATTTCTGGATCTAAATCTGGGATTTGACTCATAACCCTCTTGGATCTTGACACTATAGGTATGTCTATACTGCATTGCAGTCCTCGGCTGGTAGACTCAGTGTTTCCAAGCCTATGCTTGAGCCTCCACATTGCATTGCAACTTGGAGTTGCAATTGCTGGGCCTAGGTTTCTCAGCCTTGCTATCACATCTGTATTGTATTATATCAGTCTTCTGTCTCAGTCTGTGTAGTGCATCCATGCTAGACAATGGCAGGGCTTGGACCCAAGCCACTCCCCCATGCAGTTTCCTACATCCAGAATCCTGAGTGCTGCTGACCAAAGTCAGATTGATTTTGTATGTGAATGGAAGACAGGCTTTGCTTACACCTGAGTCAGTCTGGGCTAAGTGTGCAGTGGAGACATTGATAGGAATTTTAAAATCAAATGTCTTACCTACTGGTAAACTTATACTTGATGATTAAAAAATAGATGTACCTGTTTTTGGAATTGAAATGTTCATATGCTGAGAGGTTTAATAAAATCAGCTTAATGGTAGAATATACAAAAGCATGGGGAAAGTATCAGTAGGAAAAAACAGAACTAAAATATTTTACATAAACCTGGAGATGTCTGTCTTGAAACAGGTTTACCAGACAAACCTTAAGTATAGAAACCTCAATCATCTTTATCTGTCTCTATATCAGGCATAGAGTCATGACCCTGATGTCTAATAATTACATTATTAATTGCCTTGATTGTACAAACTTATATGGTATCCCCCATGATTTCTAGATGTGTGGCTCTACTATCAGGTATAATGTATTTTTCCTCCTTCGTCACTTGTCCTTGCCAGAGATGCCCTTTATCGTCTTTATCTATTATTTGCATTAGTATTGTAATTACTTGGAGAAAGCCAGTAATTTTTTTTTTGACAAAACATGCATGTTTGCTATAGATAAAATCAGGTGTAAAACAAGGTCAAAGGAAATAAGGGATGAGCGTTGTTCTATTGCAGCTAAGTCCTACATATTGTGAATCTTGACTCATAGCCGAATGACTGTGATTTTTCACTGTGGTGTTTGTAATTTGATAGGCATTCCTTTTTTAGGTCTGTTGTGTTTTTAAAAGGGGTTATCTGCAGATTTAGAACTTGTTCCTAATTTTCATTTAAAATACAAATTTCTGGTAGATTGGTAAGGGCTGATTGTACCTCTAGACAGGCAAACTGGACAGAAGCGTCTACTTCAATTATGTTATGTAAACTGATTGTCTTATATGCATCCTCAGGATCCCATACAGTCCAGAAGACAAACTGTACAGCTACCTAGGGTGCCAAAATGTGATGGATTCAAAATATGTCTCCTCCAAACTCTATTCAGTCTTTAGTCTTCAGAGCCTTCCACTCCTATCTACACTCGCTAAAATGTCATTTCCTCTTCAGAGGGGACTTTTTGCACAACTCTGCCTTGGGCTGCAGACAGCTTAGTCTCAGCCTCATGTGTCCTCTATATTTAGTTGGAAATGATGTTATATTCAGCATGAGGTAAAATCTTATAGGCAAGGTAAGTAATTCAAAGCAAATACCTAAGTGGCTTCTTGCTGTTGTTTAGTAACAATCAAACAGTTAAAAAAGGATACAATGAATCCAAGCCACTGAGCTACGCATACAAGATAATATGAAACAAGATCAAATGTAACTGATAAGATAGATGATAGTTGAAACTGTATCTGCAGAAAGATATTTTGTAGTATATAATGCTTGGCAAAAGAGACAGTGTAGATCAAATGGAATGTTAGGAAGATTAGAAATGATTATAAAATTGTAAGATCTCCAGGGTAAAGGTCACTGATCCTGATAGAACAATAGCAAGACATAGGCATAAAAGAAGCTTGTTAAAAGACTAGAGCTGGGATGCATAGCAAAAACACACAGGTGAAATACATTTGTATTTTTAAATAATTTTATTTTGAATGTGTTTGCATCTATATTGCATTTATTCTCCCTGAATATCTTACTAGATTATTTTGCTGGCAGGAATATTTGATGAAATGGTATATTTAAATACACATTTTAGTACACTTATGGAAAATTCATTTTGAATATGTATTCTTGAGTATCTGCTCTGGAAATCAGATTCTAAAGGGCTCATTAATCCAGTCAGGGAACCAGAAACATACCAAGTCACCTGTGTTAACAATTGCGGAATAACTTACAATTAACTTTAACAATTTACAGTACAATTGCGGATACATGCTCTTCTAAATAATAAAAAAAACAGTGGCCAGATTTCTCCCCCACCTCATGTGCAATGCAACTGGAAAATTTGTTTATCCCACTACATGATTTTCCTATCATGGGAATTCTAGGTGGCAAAATGTATAATGGCTTCTGTGCTGTTCTCTTCCAGTCTTCCCCTCTCCTCAAATCTCTAGCATAGGCAGTGTGGAAAAGAGGGTTATGGATGATGAGCTGCTAGGGCAGCCAGAAGCCAGTTGGACATAACAGACTCTTGGTGATCATTATGAGTTGGCACAACTTAGTGAAGCCTTGAAACTTGTCTGAGTTGTGCTTTGGGAAAGGGAACTGGTGCTCAGTGATCCCATGACTAGTTTTAGGTTGGGGTAAGGGTGTCTAGCAGCAGCAGGTGCATAAAGGCTGACCAAGGATCTTGCTCCTTTTTGATAGTCAATTGAGAAATGAATGCAATAAATAGTTGTTGGCCTGGAGCCCAGCTCATTAAAAGGAGACTTGCCATATCTATGCAGGCAGAGCTGAGATTCAAGTGTGGCACTTTTACACGATACATTTTTATTCATGCAATTAACTATTTCTCTACTGTGTGTTTGTTTTACAGTGTTCAGGTGAATGACATAACTGTATGAATGACATACGTTATGTGAATGACATAATGCAGTATGTGCAACTTCTTATGCTTTGTGTATGTAGCTTCTCTTAAAGATTATGAAAATGATGTGGAGTTTTTTTGAATAATTAGGAAAGTTATAACTGTTTTATTGATGCCAAAATACATACTGAGATAAAGCAGAGATTTTTTTCCAAAGTGTGACACACATCCTATGATACACATAATGTAAGGCTGGGTCTCACTCTGATCTGTCTTACAATAATGTGCTGGTCTGAATCTTGACTTTCAGCATAATTGATGCTCCTCTGTTCCTGTGTGAGATCAAAATCAATCCCTGTTGCTTTATATCTGCTTTATCAAATGGCTGATGAAGATGATGATCTATTTGAAGGACAGAAGAGCTGTACAGTGACAGTTGCTCAGTCTGTCATTATAAGTAAGCTACTTTCTTATTGGCTTGCAGAATTGACTTGCTATATCACTACGTCAATCAAAAAACAACTCATACATAAGATAATGTAAAATATATTGTACGGTGTTCAAACAGGTTGAAACTTTGTGTGGCGGTTTTTAATCAGTAAATAAGTTAGTTCTCCAGCAAAATGACTGGCTAGATTTCATTTTGTATCAGAACTAAGAAAATTTCAAAATTAAAGTTGAGAAGTTGAAAATTAAGGGATTTGTTTTCCCACTGATGCATGAACTTTTTTCTATTGGGCCTGATTCTGCAGTCCTTCTGCATGCAGAACTTGATTTGCATAGGAGTTATAAACCTGGAAAGACTGTGAAATCCTGCCCAATTATTATTATTACACCCCAAATAATTATACAGTGAGTAACTGTCTATTACAACAACAATCATCAAACTGAATGATTTAACCCTCAATTATTTGGTATAAAAGATCCAGGCATTGTAATGGAATATTGCCATATAAATGTCTCCAGCTTTGAAAATAAACATCTTGGTTTTGTTTGGACTGATTTCTTCTTTTTTTTTTAATGCAACAGACCAAGACCACTATACAGTGGTAATATTCTAGTCCATTAATATTATCTCTTATGTTGTTCTTGAATCTATCTTGGCATCTTACTTGATAAACAGTTCCACATTGAAATTTTTAGTATTTGGAAAAGTTTTGAAATCAGTAACAAAAAATCCCAAACAAAGTTAAGAAAACCAGCAGCAACAACAAAACCCCTCCAAAAACCAGCAACAACAAATGCAAAACTAATTTGACCAATTTTTCAGGAGAAAGGCCTATTCCTCTACCACTCTGCAATTCTCAATTGCAAACTATCAAGTTCTGACAACAAAATATGACTGGTTATAACTTAACACTATTATGGATCAACTACCAGGGTCGCACTGTGAACAGTTTTGGGCCATTATGAATGAAGGACAACTGGTGGTCAAGACAGCACTCCATTCAGCACTTAATGCAGCTGACACAGGGGCCTGGTCCATCTCTGTTTATGCAGAGAGCATCCTCGTTGCACATATTTGGCTTCCCTAAGGAAGTGCAGGCTACTCTGGAGGACCTTCCTTTTGAAGGTACCGAATGCTTAAGAAAATTAAACATATGGAGGGACACCTCAAAGACTCCAGGCCATTCTCCATTCATTAAGGATTTATACTCCTGCACCAAAAAAAATATTAGTTCACAAATTCAGCATAAATTCTGCATTCCACATTTTCCAATTCAGCACTACTATGAGCCTGGAAAAAAAAAATCCAGGTTTACTAAATGTTAAACCATCAGGCCTCCAGTCTTCCTTATCACATCCATCCAGCTCAAAACATCAGTTTTGACATGTTGGTTGAGGCACCAACAGAGCACTCTCCAGCACCATTTGGGTATCGCCTTGTCTCTAAGACAACTGGGAATGAATAGCATCCACCAGATGGGTCCTGGAAATCATCTGCAATGGGTACTCCATCCACTTCACCTCTCCTCCCCTCGCCCCAACCTCCTTACCCATCCCTCTTCAGGAACCCTTCTCAAAAGAGTTTATTATGACAAGATATAGCTCACTTCCTCCATCTAGGAGTCATAGAACTGGTACCTCTGCATCTATTAGGCAAAGGTTTCTACTGTCATTTTTTCATTACAAAGACACTCCTGCCACAGTACAGGTTCCACACCCTGGCCATGCTGATAGAAACAGTACATAACAGGTAGACATTGCCTGCAACTTCTGGGGCGTATGGCAGCAGGCACGTCAATGATATCTCATACCAAACTTCACATAAGATGCCTCTAGATCTGGTTCAACTTGGTCTACCGGTGGAACAGAGACAGACTAGACAAACCTCTAGCACTACCTGCCAAAGTCAAGTACTCCCTGGTTTGGTGGAAAAACCCAGCAAATGTCTGCATAGGGATCCCTTTCTCTCAAACTTTCCCATTATTACTCCTCACCGCTGACACATCTCTTATTGGATGGGGCATACATCTCAACAATCTTACGACACAGTGCAAGTGATCATCCATGTAGATGTCTCTTCACATCAACCGTCTCAAACTCAGAGTGGTCAGGAATGCCTGCACCCACTTCCTTCCACTAATGAAGGATACACACACAAGTCATGATGGACAACATAGCATGTATGTACTACAGAAGAACTTCAGAGTTCTGATCTCCCATGGGGGAATGGAGGTTGTTCATAACTCTGAAATGTTTGTGACTCTGAACAAAATGTTATGGTGGTTCTTTCAAAAGTTTACAATTGAACATTGACTTAATACAGCTTTGAAACTTTACTATGCAGAAGAAAAATGCTGATTTCTCTTTTTTCCCCTAAGTTTATGTTTAACACTGCATTGTACTGTATTTTCTTTTTTTGTCTCTTCTGCTGCCTTTCAGTTCCAAATGAGGGGTGTGATTGGCTAGTCATTTTGTTCATAATTCTGATATTCTACTGTACATAAATCGACAGGGAGGCACCAGATTGCCCTCTGTTTGTGCGGAAGCAGTGAAGCTATGGGACTGGCCCATTTCCCATACTGTCACATTATCAGGGGCCTATCTTCCAGGAGCACAAAACTCAATAATGGATAGTCTCCGTCATGATCAGTCTCTGTCAAGATCCATCGTGCCCACGAATGGGAGAAAAACCCACAGTAGTTCATGACCTATTCAGGTGATGGGGGGACACCGACTACAGACCTGTTCTCCACTTACCTGAATAAGAAATGTCCATGCTACTCCTCCAGGGCAGAGATAGGACAACACTCCTTGGGGGATGTTCTCCTTCTTCTGTGGGACAGGGACAGTCTCTGTGCCTTTCCGCCATTCCCCGTACTATCAAAAGTCCTACTAAAAATAAACCAAGAGAGAGCAAATATCCTACTGATTGCTCCCACCTGGCCGAGACAGACTTTCCTGCAACAACTGGTGACATGCCTGCTGATCTCTCTCCAACCCTCTGCATACTTCATATCACAGAATGAAGGATGCATTTGCCATGCATCTCAAGACCTGGCTCCTTTGTGATTGTAGTTCGTAGAAAGATCCTGCTCTCCAGGGTACAAGAATATGTGGCTATGGATCTGTCAAAAATGTATGTGAAGCTTACGGGGACTTCACCCTTCCCAAAAAAATAAATAAATTCCCCCAAGCGCCTGCATTTTGTGAATATTATCTGTAACATTATGGTTTTTGTTTTTATTTAAAAATACCAGAAATAGTCCAGTAAAATGTATATGACATTTAGTCTTTCTTGAGCAGTTGCGTGTTCTGAGTTTGACTTGGAAATGCCTTTTATCACCTAATGTTGCCCTCTGCAGGAATTATGCACCACTAGGTGTGTGACTGAGAGGCATCCAGTTACATGCATGGTATAAAAGGTCAATAAATCATAAAAAAAGACATACTTTATGTGGAAAAATGCATTCAACATTTTTTCCTGAGTAAAGTATGCAGAAAACCTGCTTAAATGGGGCATATAATTTTTAATGAATCAGGCCTTAGTCCTAGGAAATGAACCGAGTATGATAAATAAGATGGAAGCTGGTGAATATCTAGGGTCTAGTAATCATATCATCATGTCTGAAATACACCTGAGGGTTTGTGTGAAAGGTAGTAGCTCAAAAGGATTAGTCTTTAGACTAGTGGACGTTGAGAAATGTTGGATAAATTGGAGAAATTTGATTGTAATCGACTAATCAAAAACGTACTACTGAAAATTCAGAGGTGCTAATAGAAAAATCAGAAGGACATGAACTACATTAATTTCAATAAAATACACATCCAGTAGCTTACAGAAAAATACTTTGATTTATTTCTGTGGGATCCATGTATTATTTTCATAGAAATGTTTACCCTGAAGTGTAATTCCTTCTTTCCTGGTTTCCTTTAGTTACCATTTTATCAAACCATTAGCTCGCAAGTCTGTTTTCTTGACCAATTTTAAACTGTTACTCCATTGAGTTTTAGTTTTGTTTCTTCTGTTTTATGCCAATGTGAGATCAGAATCAGGCACAAGTGGCCAGTTTTCACTTCAGACATGCCTCGCTTCAAAATGAAACACACAATCCAGTAGTCAGAATTAGGTGGTCCGTGCAGGCATTTGAAAAAGCAATGACTGTATCATTTATTTGATTTAATTTGATGTAATTGTTAGGAAATATATGAAAAGAGTTCCAGACATCATGCTGAGTGACAACGTTAGAAGAATGTGATAAATGAGAAGATTGAAAAAGCTGAAATAAGTAGCTAAAGCAGGGAAAAAATAATGTATAAGCCCACTGTTTTCAGTGTAGAATCAACAGAGAAACACAGCATAAAGCCTATAGGTAAGGGGATATTGGAGCCTCTATTTGCTGTCAGCCCTAATAGGTGATATCATGGATTTGGTTGATTTAATGTACCCTGTCTACACACACACACACCCATCATACATAATTTGAAAGCTTATTATGTCTACTTTAAGAAGATGTATGATATGGAGCTGTCAAGTGGTGCTGTTACTATGCAAAGAGGATAAACAGTGATACCATCAACATGTTAAAATGACCTCTTTGAAATATTAATATGTTTTAGATTATTGACTGTGTATTATTTATATTATTATTTGTATTGACTGTGTATTATTTGTATTATTGTTTTGATTATTGACTATGTATTATCTGTGTATTATTTCGAGACATAATGTTGGATTTCTTTGTGACCTCATAACATCACAACAATCTAAAGGGTAAAACAAAATCTAATAATTTCTACAGGTACTATTGAAATGTAATAGTGTTAGTGACATTTCTAGTCAACATCATTAGCACCATCTTGTTCATCATTATGATCTCCGTCAAGAGTGCATGGGTTACCACAGTCTTCACTGCCTGGGCATGTACACAGTTCTGTGCAGGGATGATTGTTCTAACTACAGACACAGCTGATTGTTGTTTGCACCTACCATATAGGCACAGATAAGGTCTTGTAGAAGCTCATATGACATTGGCCCTTGAAGAATACGGGAAGTAGTTCATCATCCACTGAATGATCATAGACACTAAGGTTTTGTGTGTCTTCCTTGCACCATATTCTTAAATTTGAACCCTGATGCAGCATGATATGGCAAGTCAGGCAGCCAGAGGTCAAAGGATTGTGCCATTCCCACTATGCCACACACCTTTCTTCTTTTTAGAGAGCCAACTCTGCTTGCCTGGCTCTGAGTTTCCTTATCCATCTTTTCTCTTACCATTCTCCCACTGGTACAACACTTCTCTGCGCTGTGTGGAATGTTATGTAGTTATGATTAAGGCATATAAAGGTTCCCAGATTAGATTAAACTGTTTTTTAAATACACATTAAATGTTTCATATTTTTTCCTCTCACAGTATTTATATAGGGCAGAACTAACATTTGGTACCTTTTTTTGTACCTTAACATGTTTTGATTTCTTTTAAGTTGTAACCGTAACTCTCAATTTCTTGAGATTTGTGATGCTTGGGTTTAGGATAATTATAAATCCTTATCTTTTGTCCATAAGTTACTAATACGGACTCTCAACCTTAACTCTTTTTCAGAGTAGTTATTTGTCCTGGAATTTCCTTGTCTTTTTTATATTAAATATTTTATATATGGATATGAAACAAGAAACCCAAAGAGAATTTTATTTTGATTTGTAGTGTCAATCTTAAATTATGTTTTAGTAATTTTAACATTTAAGAGCAAATTCACTGGTATGCTACAGCAACGCAAAACAGGCCAGAGTGCACTGGCTAGTTAATCTGAGTTACATATGATTTGTGTTGCCAGAGCAATGCAAAGCAACAAAAATGTACTGGTGAATTTTGCACTTAATTTGTTTTACTGATTTAAAGGCCTCTGACAGTGATACCCAGGCTATGTGAAAGGAGGGTAGGGAGACCCCAGTCCCTGAGTCCCAGTGGATTTGTGGTTTCCCCTTGTGCTCCTGTCTCAATTCCCATGGCAGTGCTGCCTTGCTGCACTGTGGAATCAAGATAGCAGTGTCATAGAGGAGCCTTCCAAACACTGCTACCCAAGCTAGTATGCAGCCACTGAACCTTAAAAGAGCAATGACAATTGTTCAAGTGATTTACCAAAGAAAAATTTTTACACATGCATCTTGTCTCTCTTGTAGCACTGACTCATTACGATCTATAGAATTGTTGAAATCAAATCTTCTGTGGAGGAAGGCTGTTGATTTCTTGTGTTGCCTCTGTCACAATGAAATTTGAATAGCTGTTGTTCCCTTATGAATATCATTTGGGACAAGAAAAGATGGACACATACTACATTTCTTAAAGGATGCGTTTTTAACTAATTTTTAACACATAAACTAACAATTTAACACATAAACTAACAATTTAAATTCTCAGCAAATTCATTATATACCCAAACAGTAAGTGCTATAAGTTTGGGGCAGGTATGCTGTATTCTTCATACAGAACCAACTTTGAGTCCCTGCTTCAAGTGCAAATGGGAACTCAGCCTTAACCATAGAGCTGTGACTGGTATGTCCATAATATCATATATACATCTGGAAGGACTCTTGTAACATTGAAAGACAGATTTCTGCTATTTTGACTGTTTAGTTTCTTAAGTGTGATTTCCCTTTAGACTAATCTTGATGCTGCATCTCTGTGTGGCTTAGCTCTGCCTTTTTCTATGTGCAGATATTAGAATTCTGTCTGAGCATACTCGGCTGACTCAATTCCATCATCAGTACTAGCCAGCTGCCGTACTATGTCTTGCTGGGAGATGTCAGTTCTTGCTTTGTTCTAATAAGGGCCCCAAAAGTCCAAACTTAAAAACCTACTCCTGCGAGATGTGCTCTTCGTGGGAGTGGTGAGAGCTTAGCACCTAGAAGCATCAAAAATCTGAGGGGGAAATGCACCTTTTGAAACTTGACATGTCTCCCTCAAAGACCTGAACTGGGAGAAGGCAGCGTTTATAGCTCTCTTCTTTCCAATGTGTGAGAGAAGCAATCAGAATGTAACCTGTAACCAAAATATCAAACACCTCGGGGGTGGTGCTTGTTGCACCAAAATTGACAGATGGCAATTATTAAAAATATAATTCATTAAATGTTTTGTTGTTGTGTGAATGAAATAAAACATTGGTTTAAGAAGAAAGCTGGAAAAAGAGAAATTCCACGATGCACATCTGTAAGGATCCCTGGCATTCTTATTAGCAGGATTGAGACCTTGAGATCCCTAGCACAGGCCTCTAGCATCCGAGGTAAAAGAGAGCTTTCATGTGAGCAAGGCAGTGGTTGATAACACTGGTCTACAATTTTTTAGAAGTCGTCTGCTTCAGAAATAAAATGTGATATTTATTATGTATTTTGATGTGCTGAATTCAAATATGACAATTAAAACAACTGATTGGCTGCTGTTTCTAAGATATTTAAGTTTTTACATTTTATGTCTATGTATATTGTGTAGATAGTAGAGTTTTAATCATAAATTGTCAACCTAGGTCTTTTCATGTGTTTATGGTTGCTTTACATGATAATATTTCACCTGTCCTGTTTAGGTAACACTTTAAAAATCAGCAAAAGGGTTCTATAAATAAAATGTATTATGAAACAAAAGGCAAAAAACTATTATGTACATAGTTTAGTCCTATTCAGTGTCTACTCGGCGCTTCTTGGCTTGTCTCTTGTATTCATTAAATGGAGCATCTCTTGTCACTGTCCAGCAATAGTCTGCAAGCATTGATGGGCTCCATTTGCTCTCATAGCGTTTCTCCATTGTTGCAATGTCCTGGTGAAATCGCTCGCTGTGCTCGTCGCTCACTGCTCCGCAGTTTGGTGGAAAAAATGTATCTTTAGTGACATGTTGCAACCAAGGCTTTTGTATGCCTTGAGGAGGTTTTCCACCAACAACCCGTAGTTGTCTGCCTTGTTGTTTCCGAGAAAATGTATTACCACTGACTGGAAGGCTTTCCATGCCATCTTTTCCGTGCCACACAGTGCATGGTCAAATGTATCATCTCGAAGAAGTTCACGAATCTGAGGACCAACAAAGACACCTTCCTTTATCTTAGCTTCACTTAACCTTGGAAATTTTCCATGGAGGTACTTGAAAGCTGCTTGTGTTTTGTCAATGGCCTTGACAAAGTTCTTCATCAGACCCAGCTTGATGTGTAAGGGTGGTAACAAAATCTTCCCTGATTCAACAAGTGGTGGATGCTGAACACTTTTCCTCCCAGGCTCCAATGACTGTCGGAGTGGCCAGTCTTTCTTGATGTAGTGGGAATCTCTTGCACGACTATCCCATTCGCAGAGAAAACAGCAGTACTTTGTGTATCCAGTCTTCAGACCAAGCAAGAGAGCAACAATCTTCAAATCACCACAAAGCTGCCACTGATGTTGGTCATAGTTTATGCACCTCAAAAGTTGTTTCATGTTGTCATAGGTTTCCTTCATATGGACTGCATGACCAACTGGAATTGATGGCAAAACATTGCCATTATGCAGCAAAACAGCTTTAAGACTCGTCTTCGATGAAACAATGAAGAGTCTCCACTCATCTGGATCGTGAACAATGTTGAGGCCTGCCATCACACCATCGATGTTGTTGCAGGATACAAGATCACCTTCCATGAAGAAGAATGGGACAAGATCCTTTTGACGGTCACGGAACATGGAAATCCTAACATTACCTGCCAGGAGATTCCACTGCTGTAGTCTGGAGCCCAACAGCTCTGCCTTACTGTTGGGTAGTTCCAAATCCCTGACAAGGTCATTCAGTTCAGCTTGTGTTATGAGGTGTGGTTCAGAGGAGGAGGATGGGAGAAAATGTGGGTCCTGTGACATTGATGGTTCAGGACCAGAAGTTTCATCCTCTTCCTCTTCCTCATCTGACTCAAGTGAGAATGATTCTGGTGCATCAGGAACCAGCAGTCCTTCTCCGTGGGGTATTGGGCGTACAGCTGATGGAATGTTTGGATAATGCTCAGTCCACTTTTTCTTCTTTGACATACCTTTCCCAACTGGAGGCACCATGCAGAAGTAACAATTGCTGGTATGATCTGTTGGCTCTCTCCAAATCATTGGCACTGCAAAAGGCATAGATTTCCTTTTCCTGTTCGACCACTGGCAAAGATTTGTTGTACAAGTGTTGCAGCATATGTGTGGGGCCCACCTCTTGTCCTGATCTCCAATTTTGCAGCCAAAATAAAGGTGATAGGCTTTCTTAACCATAGTGGTTATACTGTGCTTTTGTGATGCAAAAGTCACTTCACCACAAACATAGCAGAAGTTATCTGCACTGTTCACACGAGTACGAGGCATCTCTGCTCACTTTGGCTAAACAGAAATGTGTCCCTTTGCAAAATCAAACACTGACAATTAAGAGAGCACGACACTGTATGATTTCTAGAGCTGATATAGGGCAATTTGTTCAGCAGAGTGATGTAAGCTTCGTTATGATTGCATCATCCATGACTTCTAGGAATAACATGATGCAATTCATATCATGTATGACGCAATACCAGCTTCAGATTGCATCATTCATTGTTTTGCCTAAAAAGCAAGTACTGTCCAAACCCAGTCATAGATTTATTCATAGATCCAGTCAAAGATGTATTTTAGTCATTTCTGGTTTAAACTGAGATCCCTTCCCTTTATAACTCACTTATCCTCCACCATTCCCATGTCAAGGGTCATATATACTGACCCAATAGCATATCTTGAAAACTAGAGCTAATCAACAATTTTAAGCATCATTTTCGTTCTCAGTGACCCAGAATTAGAAAAGTTTGACTACATTTATTTCAGAAGCATTTTGGCTGTAGAGCAGTGAAGTGACACACACTTTGCCAGGGGGTCTAGAGCTGTGTGCCAAGGAGCAGTAGAATTTTGAGGATCAGTATTTGTGGATTCTGTTACTGCCTCTTATAAGAGAGGTTTGTCTGAAAATTAGAGTGGTGGTTATAGACAGAGTAGCCATGTACATACATTTGGCATATTCATTTGGAAAAGGAATGTGATTATGGCTCTGATCTGCCTCTCATATAAAGTATACGGTGAAAAGCAGCCTAGTACCATTGAACTCAATGGAGCTGGGCTGATTTTAAACCAAATAAGAATCTTTCTATTCCCAGTTCCACTGGAAATGATTTTGTGCAACCTCTCCATTCACTTATACTATATGTAAAATGGGGTTGTGTAGGAAATGATACTTGCCTTCCCCCTAAGGTGGGGGAATAGGTCCTTGATCAACAGTAATGGTTTTGAAGAGTACAGAAGTATAAACAGCAGTCATGGGAAGAACTAACCTTGGAACTCATGGCCTTCTGGCTGTAGAGCAGTGAAACCTACCCTAAATCAAAGGGTGTTTGCATAGAAGAGGTCTGTCTCTCTCACCCTTTTACTTATGACTGTGTAAGAGGAAAGTTGATTCTCCTGAAGTGCAGAAATTGCTGAAAAATTTTGGATGCCTGAGAGGTCTGGTAGCATTTCAGAAAACAAAACCATTTAAATCAATATTGCCTATTTTTTTTCATGATTAGAATCCACTGTTATCAAATGAATACCAAGATATAGCCAGAACAGAAGTTATTTTATGAGGTTTAGCAAACGGTGCTTATACCCCAATCATTTCCTAGAATTTTTGGAGGCTATCACTGCCAGACTGGACAGTAGAGATGCAGCAAACATCTTATACCATGATTTTCAGATAGCATTTAACAGAGTTCCGCATCAGGAGCTAATGTCTAAGGTGCTGAATTGCAGAGTAGAAGGAAAGTTGACAGACTGGATCAAAAACTGTGCAAGGAACTAAAGGGTCAGAACAAATGAAAAATCTCAAGCTTGGAAAAAAATTACCAATAGGGTACTTTGGGGACTAGTGTTGGTACTGAACTGCCTTTTTGTTTGTAGAAATTACATGTACAATATGTTTGATGAACGTATATATAAATCAGGTTTTGAGAAGATAATTTATAGTCCTACCCACTATTACTAAACATTGTAATCATTTCAGAAAGAGATATGCATCTGAAGTACTTGAGTTAAACCATGGTAGATGCAATACAAGATAGAGAGATGTAGAATAATAAACCTGAAGAGAGGAAACTTCTCATAAGAAAACAAAATACATGTGTTATATTGAAAAAATAGTTGTCTCATCACCAAGAAAGAGATTTGGAAGATATTGATGAAACGTCCTTTAAACTTCTTTCCCGTATGCAACTGCAGTGAAGAAAACAAACAAGAAACAAGGCTATAGACTTCTATAGAAATAGATTATGAATCAAGCAAATAATAAATATACTAAATGGGAGAATATGCTGATTTAAAGTTCATGCAAAATACTCAAGTACTGATAACTGTACCACATGGGGATTGTTGAACTGTAATTAAACAACCAGAATGATATTATGCTTCAAAGATTTGTTGCAACACAATAAGTTTTGAATGTATTATCTCTGGAAAGAGAATATGATGATCTCAGTTTTTAAGTCGAAAGTTGGTTGACCAGTTTTATTCAAATAAACTAATCAATAAATATAACAACAAGACATCCTTATCTGAAAAAAGGAAAAATTGCAATCATCAGTAAATCTGGAGGAAAAGGTTGGGTGACATTTGTTCCTGCAACTGCTATTGTTTGGGGATAATTTTCTACTTGTTTGCATTGTGATAGTGGATCTTTTCATTGAGAAAAGTTGGAATATTGTTTACATTTTTTTTAAAAAAAGAAAAGTGTAAAATTTTAGAATATTGGAGAAAGTATGAAGATTTGTGGGGCCAAATCCTTAGCTTGAGTAAAGTGGCACAACCTTGTTGACATCAGTAGAGTGGTTCTGATTTATAGCAGCTGAGGTTCTGGCTTATGGAGTGAATACTTGACAAAGCATGATATGTAATTATGAAGAAAATAGGAAAATAGATGTAAGCAGAGTCAGGATGAGCTCTACCTTGACATCTGGTGGTGAGTTGTGGAAAAGAACTTCAGGGGCTGATCTCATTTGCATAGGCACACACACCCACCTAGCATGAGTGCACAGCAGCCCAGATGGTCACTATGGTTGCTGTGGGATCCCCAGTTTCTCTATTATTGGGGCAGGAAGAATAAAGTGTTACCCTGATTATGTGAATCAAGGACAGTGAAACTGTACTTGGGCTTATGTCAGAGGGACTCACCCTCAATTAAGTAGCACTCGCTAGGCAAGGGACATGGGTTCCAAAACCCATTGAATTGAGAGAGGCTGGAGACAGGTATTTGTGTGTTATGATGTGGGCCCCTTCTGAGGGCCCTAAACACCAATTGTATCTCCTTCTCTCTCCCCTGTGTCCTTTAGATAAGATAAGTAGTTTCCTGACCTATCAAATGCTCTGATCAAGTGTCTTGATGTTTTTGGTCTTGAGATGAAAACCTTGTCTTTGTCTCTTGGACTGAGAAGTAAAAAACATTATCTAAGTTATATCTGAGCTAATTGTGATTCCATCAGGAGTCTGGTTACAGCCTGCAGAGCTGAATTCACTTTGGGCAAATGGTGCACCAGCATTGAAGCTCCCCTACTATAATAATGGACTTTAGAGTTGTTGACTTTTGGGACTTTGGGTGACTTTTGGGTTGCTGGACTCAAGAACCAAAGGGAAAGGACATGGCCCAAGTTGCTTGGGGTGGGTCTTTTTGCTCATGGTTTGTGTTATGTATCCTGTTTGTGGTGTTTCCCCAGAATAATGCCACATTGTTTCTCTCTGTTATTAAAAGGCTTTTGCTACACTCAGACTCTTGCAAGAGGGGAAGTATTGCCTCTTAGTGGTGCCCAGGGGGATGGCATATATTTGTCCCAGGTTACTGGGTGGGGGCTCCAGCCAGTTTTGCATTGTATTATTGGAACGGAACCCCTAAATACTGATCCTGGCCCTTGTTGCTGCCAACTCTGATGGGCAGAAGGGCTACATGTATAAAAAAGGTGAAGAAGTGAAAAAAGTACTTCAATTCCAAGAGGAAAATGCAGAAAATGTCCCAAAAAGTCAAGTGAACAACTTCAAGGAACTTTAATGATCAGCACTGTCACAGACATAAGATGTATTTGAAATTCACTGATCTTGGTTATATTTTAATGTCATTGGGTTATTGGTAGAAGGCAGTACTTGATGATGTCTTCCAATAGTAGCTCAGTTTTTGTAAAACAGAAACAAATGTTTCTCAGCATCACATGTCCTAGACTTGCAATATGATTCCCTTGACCCACAACCAGAGCACATACATTAGTGGCAGAAGCTGAGGATATGAAGGTGACAACTTTAAGACTTCAGAAATAGCAGCCTTGGCATACGCAGGCTGTGCAGATGAGTCAGTTCTCACAGAGAAGTCTTTACATTTAGCAAGCTCCTGAGCACTAAGGGCTCTATCATCATCTCAGTAATTACAGATAATTCTCATGAGCGTTAATGGAAAAGATATACACATGCAGGGCCAAATCCTGAAGTGAATGCCATGGTAACTTTGATTTACTTCAGTGGGAGTTCTGTCTTAGTAAGGATGAGCTTTCATTTAATAATGAAAAACATTGGTGAATAATAATTCAAGGAGAAGTTCCCAAAATTTGCTATGCATATTTATTTGCAATATATTATTCAACCAACACTAGTAAAGAGTAGGTAAATTCTTCAGGATTTGGCTCATGGAGAAGAAAATAGACACTAAATTGCTTTTTTGTTTCTGAACGTTGCATAAAATGCATGGTCAGTAACCTTCTCTCTCCATTCATATTGTTCAAAAATGACCATCCAACACATAAGAGTGTAATGGGTATAACTGATACAATTAAGTTTCATGTTCCCAGTTAGCTAAAGCTTGAATTTTGGGATTTCATCTGGTGAACTGCTAATTTGAGCTACAATCTTGAAATATAGTAGAATCATTCATTATGGATTATAGGAAAAAAAATGAATGTTGACTTGTTTGTTTAGGTCACAAAAATGTATCATTCTAACAACTTACAATCATTATATTTATTTCTTCCTTGAGATAGTCATGTAGAGTGTGTGGCCTCCATTTTGGAGAAATTAAAGTCACACGAGGTCACCAGTTCTGTTTGTTGGATTTTTAGCCAAGGAAACTGTCAGTGGTGAGTGAGGATGCCACAAGCACCACTAGTAATAGCCATGTCCACAAAAAGGAAGGAGGAGTGCTGAAGAGGTCAAGATCTGTATCAATTAGTATTTAATATCTCTTCTCCATTATGAAGTTTGCTGCATTCAGATGCTTGCGATGCAATTACATACTTTGGATGGTATCCCCCTGCAGTCAATCCACCCTTCTTGTAAGTACTTATAACAGAATTCAGAGTAAATGTTATATCTGAAATGCAGCCACGGACACTACTGCATACAGCGTAAGTACTTCTGATATATTATTGGCTTGGTTGTAATTTGCATGCAGGGGATCACCATTGATCATGGTAATTCTAAAATAAAAATAACTTGCATTTCAAAAGAATATTTTATGTCTCCTTTGTAATTTCCTCATGCAAATTATAACAATTCAATAGTTCTGCTTCAGTATTTGTATTGCATAGAAAGCGCCTGAGATGCATTCATACCCTATTTATTGTAATTGACTGCTTTTCATGGGCAGGATGATTGCATTTTCTCTACTTAGTTACAAAAAGTATTTTCTAATTTTGAACTTACACTTTAAGCATCTGCCACTTACACTTTTATCTTAGAGTGCGTTCACTGGGTTTCTCTTTCAGCATTTTCTAATATTCTACAGGAATGCAAACTTTTCAGATTCCATAATCTCACTTTTTTATTATTTCTCATTCCAAGTTTAAAGTGATAAGTTACTTTAACCCAACCATCTTGTTGAGATTCTGGTATCTTCAGACAGAGAGAGTCTGTGCTTTGACTTGTCTCTTGAGACTCTTCTGGATAGTCTGTTGTATCTGGAAAGTATCACTTCCAGAAAGATCGTGTTTCTAGGAATGACGTTTCAGTGAGGGTAAGGATGAATTTGATGTCATTCTCAGAAATTAGATGTTATCACTATTTTTGTGGATGGCCATATCTGAGCCAGTCATGGCTCGTGATTAAGGGGATATTTTCATGGTGGGAAGATATCTGAAGGACAGGCCTTTTAGTTCCCACACATCTATTTTTCTTCTAATCTATTCCACGTTTAATTTAAAAGTTCTCATGATATTCTCAATTATTTGTTAAACAATAACAACAGCCTTGTATTTTACAAGATAGACTACTTCATGGGGCTTACAATGGAAAAAATTGTACATTAATTCTTGCATTTTTTCAGCTTGCATTCATGGAAACTAAAGCATTTGTACAATACACTTATTCAATCTAACTTTAGTGTATTAAAAATAGAGATGGCCAGAACACAGATCTCCTTGTGCATATTCTTATTGGCAGTAATTTTGTGTGTGTGAAGGGCCACACACAAGGTAGTACATCAGAATTCCTCAGTGTAGCCAACATTATACTGGCAATAACCTGTATCTTCTTGTCCCATGCATCTCTACCAGCCTCTAGAGGCAGCTATTTGATACAACCTTGAATACAATCAAAGGGAAAAAAAAATTGGGGGACCCGGAAGAATGAATTTTGTTCAATGTAAGGAAAGACTGAGTTGGTAAGATAGCCAGCAAAGGCTTGTTCTAGGTGGATTTCTGACCTCACAGCAGTTTTATCCCATCCTATATTAAAAAGTGTTTGTTTAGTGATGCCTCATTGTGGGGAAGAGGAGCAGGCACAATCTGGGAGTAAGGGCACTACATCACCACAGGGGAAAGTATTTGCGATGACATTCCTTCTCTCCAACCCCTTAATTGGTTGTGCTGCTTAACAAAATCCCAAATAAAGAGCACCAAGTTAGCTAGAGGCTCCCCTGCTTCACAGGAATTCTATGCCTTGCCTTCAGCGAGTGGAAAGGCTTCATCTGTTGAAGTAAAGATTAGAGCTGGGTGGAGAAGAGTCATTCTATTTGGCAGAGGATTTCAATATTTCTGTTTGGAATGAAAACCAAAAATTTAGAAATTCTGTGAATGGGAATGGAGCCCCGGCGTCCGGACTCTCTGCTCCATCCGAGAGAGTTTTCTTTGCTTGGAATCCTAACCCCCTGTAAAATGAGAAATTATGACACATTTGTAGCTTTCCGTGATGCTGATTGTGCATTCTGAAGAGAACTCAGTGATAAAGAGGGAGGCATGCTGGAGTATGGGTAGCAAAGTTACCTTCTAGAGTTAGTCATAGATTTGTGAAGAAAGCAAAGGGAAAGCCCATTTTTTAATGATAAAAGGGATTTTGATTTTCATGAGGAATTTGAAGCAGGACTTCTATCTCAAAGGGCACATGTCCTTCACACTCAAAACTATGTCAGAAATGATGTCCAGGAAACCAAGCGGACAATCCTGACTTTGTAAGAAACCCCAGAACTGCTTCAAAACTTCCGGGTCTTGTGCATATGTAATACTGCCCTCTCCTGGAATGTTATAGACCTGCATGTATACACCATTTTTCTCTCCTATCTGATGAGTAAAGCTGTCTTTTACTTATGAGAGATGGTAATCTGTGGTTTTAGAGCCAAAGATCTTTCATTTGAATTCTGAAGTTCTGCTGGTACATATGGGTAGAAATATAGAGCGTGATGCAGCTAAAAATGATTTCCCCATTTTCAGCTCTGCGGTACGAGCAAAGTGTGTTTTTCTATGTTACCATCAATACTGACCTGAATATGGAGGAAGAGAGTAGACAGGCTTCCTTCATCAGTATTATTACAAAACTACATTTTTGTTTATAGGATTAACATTAATTTTTCATTGTAACTTTTACAAACTAAATGTACTAGAGAGCAAGTGGAAATCAAATCAAACAATGAGTGTTGTTAAAAGAATTATTTGTATTTAAGGTAATGGAATATTAGGTAGATTTAAATAGTATGCCACGTCCTTAGTATGCTATGGCAAGATTTCACATGGTTTTTGATAAAAGGAAAAAAAGTGCATTTATAGAGGTGGTATTTAAATTGTAGTTCCATATGTGCATTTGGAACATCAAGAGAACCAATCAGGCAATTTTCTGGAACATTGTTCCATTGGCAAAGAGGTTTGCAGGCTGCAATATTGGAGGTCCATCAGTAATTCAGCAGATTTTGTGCAAAAATTGTTCCTGTTTTTAATCAGTAGACTTTCCATTTCATACCCTGCTTTTCAGGGGATTACTTGTTTGTAATTTTAGAAGTAGAATAGTGGCAGTAAAAGTTGAAGTGCTTAATTTTTGCTTATTCCACATATTTTTTCAATTGCAGTCTAGTGATTAGGTTTCTGAACCTGATCAAGTTGCTCTTTAAAGACAGGTAATTGTGCACTGTACTGCAATGGTAGACTGTTGATTTTCATGAATGAAAAAAGACATTCATTATTCTGTGCACACTTATTACTAGCTTGTATTCAAGGGAACAGTAATTATGTGAAAGGAAGAATTAGTTTTGGCTTTTTGTTAGACCTATGAGAAACTGAGTACATTTCTTATGTAAGCAGATTTATTTCTGTTTATTTAGAGCTAGATTGAGTCTTTAGGCTCAGGCCAGAGTAAGGGATAGCATGTAGCTGCACTGCCCTCGAGCAGCCCTGGGAAGGAGTTGTTAGTGAGAGTTGATGCAATTATTTCTCTCTTCTTCTCTTGCTCTAGGAGGAGTAATCCATTACTGCGGCCATTGAAAGATGCATGTTGCATTCCTCCTTGTGTCAGGCCAGCTACCCAGGGTGTGGGGGATGGAATAAAAGATTCCACCCTCTCCCTGACCTGTCTGTCTGTCTCCTTTCTGTCCCCACAGGGGTGAATATCTGGTGAGCATGGACTCCACTCTGCACCAGCACTGAAACCAAGATGTCACTTAGCAGAGCAGAGAATGATGAGGTCTTACTATTCCTTATTTCCCGTCTGGCCAGGTATAGAAAGGCATATTCTGACCCTTACTATTTACAAACCTGAGATACTGTGAAATTGAGTGAACTTGGGTCAATCAAGAAATTAAGCAGGAAACTGAAGAACAAAACAAAAAAAATAAATCTGCACTTGAGCTGGAGTAGTGGTAAAACTGAGAGCTTCCCGTCTTCTGACCAGAAAAAGATTTGGCTGTTCTATATGTTCTACTCTGAGCATGACCTGATCTTAGAAGCAAATCTGCGAAATGATGATGATCTGCACAAACTCCTGGACCAGGTGCCAAAGAAATTGCTGATGTTCTACCCTTTCTAATTCTCGTGCTGTTCCTTCACAACTTCTCACTGGTAACATCTTTTGTTACAAAGCCTTATGCTTCAGAGCTGATGCTAAATTGTTCATAACAGAGAAAAGGATGTGTATAATTTTTTATACATGTAGCTAATTCATCTAGATTCCAATTTAGCTGTAATTAAATGCACTTTACATATCAGGTATAATTAATATTCCAGGACATCCGAAACACAGTGTTTAAATATCTAAATTTTGTTAATGGATTCAGTATGCAAGCCTGTTGTGTAAGCACAGGACTACATAATTCTTTGGGGATTACTCTTGGTCTTTCATTACTGATCTAAAATACCACCCAGACTAAAATATCTATTTATCTGGAGGGCTTCTTAAGCGATTGATTATAAACACAGATTTAACTAACAAATCAGTTATAATAGCTTGGATTATATTGCCAATCCACATTTAATGGATTTTTATCAGCACCTAAAACTTCAGCTTTTGGTGTGAACTGTGTATTTGTTGACCTGTTCTAGAATTTGGAAGAAAGGTGGACGTGTTTCAACAGATGATGGGAATACAGTATCTGTGGGATAACCTTTAATTCTAATAATTAGCTCGGTGTATGGATAATCTACATATTGTTTTTTCAAAAATAATGTGTTAATTAAGTTTAAGGATCTGTTCTGTAATCACGCACACAAACTGATTATAATGAGTTTGTGGTTTAGGACTCAATTCTGCCCTCTTTGCTCATATAGGTCTTGATCCAAAACACATTAAAGTCAGGGGAAAGACTGCCATTAACTACATTATTAGTATTCATCATGAGGAAGGGGACAGAATCAGGCCCTTGATTACTTGTATTCACTTTGAGTGGCTGGGAAATATAGCCTTGTTACTTTTAACTGAATGTATTTGACTTCCTGTAAAATAGAATATAGTACACTGAAACAGCTCTGTTAAAGGAATTAGGCAAATGCTTATGTTAGACATAAGAAGAATGTAATGAATAACAGTGTTTCACTGGGCCAGGTTCTGATACTTGCGAATAGTTTCAGTGAAATTAGTGGGACTTCTTTTGCAGTAAGGATACTGCTGCTTTGAGGGCTGTCTGCATTTTCTCACTCCTAGGAAGTGCTAGCTGGTGCAGAACTTAACTAGCACTGCCTGTTGGAGCACTGATGCATCTTTCCTACCCCTCTGCTCCACTTGGCTTTTGTGAACGGTTTCTGGGCAAAGCTATAAAAGGGGGCATGGTGTTCTGGCCGCCTCAGTTCCTTCCTTGCAACGAAGACCAGCTGACAGATCAGGAGATGCTCTGGGCTTTCCCCAGAGTCATCTTTAGGGCTTAGATTAGATAATTTGTTAGATGTTTTTAGTGCAACTTTGATAGTGAGTCCCTTTGGATACAAGTAACAGCCATGGGTGCTTGACAAGTGATGACTTCCATAGAAATGCCTATAAATGAATACAATCTAAATGCTTATGGACTCTATACTATCTAGACAAGGCCTTATCCTCAGGCTGCAGCCTTGTAACTATGAGCAACAGGATACACTCACCCATGAGAGTTGCTTGATATCACGCTAGGCTGTCAGTGCCCCTGCTGCCGTCTCTGTACACAAATGGGGAGATGCAGGGAGAAAGCTCTCTGTACTGGCAGGTGGCAGAACAGGAGGTGGTAAGTGAAAGCAGCACACCACACTATGGTAGTTAAAATCTAGAAAGAAGAACGTCACATGTGTAGAAATATCTTCCTTGAGTCCCATTTTAATACAACTATATGCACATAATATTTTGTAACAGTTAAATATCACATAAACCCTCAAGCAAATTATAATGTATAGTCTCTATATGTGACTTAATCTATACTATTTTTTTAATAAAGCAATTTCATACATGATAGATGCAGAGCAACTGTCAGTATATTTTATGTCACATTATTGAAAGTCTGTTTTCTACATTATGCAGTGTAAGCAAGTGCCCCAAAACTAATTTATAGTATTCGTAATGGATTATATTTTTCTTCTCACAGCTTCCAAGTAGCTTTGCAGATCACTATGCCCCACACATCAAAGTATGAAAGGAAAATAGTGCTGGAGTTACATTAGCTTAACTCAGCTTTGGTGTTTTTTATTTTTAAATAATGCTGAGTAGTGAAGTGGTCAAATCGGATACATACTTATCAATTCTGTGTATCAGGATTGACAGATGAGTAGGGTATCTGACCAGTCTGGAGAGAAGAATCATTTTGGATCTTAAATGACCACCTGAAATGGGATGTAGTAAACTAACTATTAAATGAAATGTGAAAGTTAGTTTAAAAATATGCAGTTTGTAGTCAAACATATGCCTAAAGCAGGGGTGGTCAAACTTTTTGGCTTGAGGGCCACATCAGGGTTCCAAAATTGTAAGTAGGGCTGGTTAGAGAAGACTGTGCCTCCCCAAACAGCCTGGCCCTGCCCCCTATCTGACCCCCACCCACTTTCTGCCCCCTGACTGCCCCCCTCAGAACCTGCAACCCATCCAACCCCCCCCTGCTCTTTGTCCCCTGACTGTCCCCTCCAGAGGGGGGACTGTCCACCTCTAACCACCTCCCTGGGACCCCATCCCCTATATAAGCCCCTGGGTCCTTGTACCCTGACTACCTCTGTCCAAGACCCCCCCACCCTAATTGCCCCCCCATAGGACTCCACCCCTTACTTATCCCCCAACTGCCCCAACTCCTATCCACCTCCTTGCCCCCTGAGAGACTCCCGGGAATCCCACGCCCTATACAACACCCCCCCCCCCCCCCGTGTTCCCCACCCCCTGACTGCTCCCCCAGAACATCTGCCCCGTCCAACTGCTCCCTGTCCCTGCTGACTGCCCCCAGGGACTCTCTGCCCCTTATCCAACCCCCCGTCCCCCTTATCACGCTGCGCAGTATGTCTGGCTCTGTGCAGCTTGCGGGAGCTAGACATGCTGCCCTTAAGGAGCATGCAGCACCACCAAAGTTGCTGGCAGGAGCTACGGGCCAGAGTGCTGCTCGCGTGGTGCGCTGAGGCTGCAGGTGCAGGGGAGGGGAAACAGTGGAGGAGGGGCTGGGGGGAGCCTCCCCATCCAGGAGCTTGGGGGCTGGGCAGGAGGGGCCTTCGGACCAGATGTGGCTCACGGGCTGTACTTTGCCTATCCCTGACCTAGAACTTAAAACCTGCTCTGTGATAGCTTCCTACCTTGCAGGGTGATTGTGTTTTGAATTACATTGAATTCCCACATTAAAATAAAATAAAATAAAGATGCTCCTGTCCTGAAGGAATGGATAGAATTTTGAGGATCTGGAACTCAGTAACTCATAACCTCAAAAACCTCCTTGCCACTCCCCTCTAAATCCTCTCTTACTGGGGACCATAGCAGAATTTGTTCTTAGTTTGAATTTGCTTTTGCTTCATGCTGCTATGTTGCATTTGATGTGAAGAAAGACCTTCATGCAATTGTGGTGCACAGTCTTATATCCCTGGGAAATGAATTCCAAACAGTGAGGTTCTTAACATTCTTCTCAAAACTGTACATTAATCTCTTTACTATGTGACACAGAGACATCTATTCAGGTGAAACTCCCATTGAATCTAACAAGTGATTTGCCTGAACATGTGCTACAGGATTGGGCTCTTAATACATTGTTTAGAGACACATGGAAAGACAAGCAGGGGAGAGATTCTGCTTTTTCTGATTCTCAGTGCTTACTCAGAATAGAGCTGTTGAAGGACAAGGTGAAAAAGAAATCTTGTATTAAAAGTAAAAGATTGGTTCTTGTGAATGTGCTTTCTCTTTCATGTCCACAAACTCCCGTGTCGTCGTTGTCTTGTTTAATGAGCACGTTCCCAAAGATTCTGTGGCCCGAATGTCTCTTTTTTCAGTGTGTGCATTCCGCAGCAGCTTAAATCTTGGTTCCCTGGAAAGGTTTGATATATTCTGAACTTATTTGAATAGTTAATTGCTAATGAATGGAGAAGACTAGCTTGATACCTTTTGAGTGATGCTATTTCTTCTTCAGTCATCTTCAAGATTCTGATGCCAGTCACCTTGCATTTATTTGTAATGAACAGATATTGATGCAATAGCTAGAAGAGTCATGCAATACATAATTATTTTCTACAGATTCCTGTTGTTGGTCGCTTGAATCTTTGTCCGGAAGGTACCAGGAGCAAAAAAGTATCCAAGGTTTTGTGAACCAAAAATAAGAGAATTCTTAATTTATATCCTGTCTTCCCCCTGCTTTTCTCCATAGGTATCAAAGAATATCTGTGAATTGTATACTTGCTTTGCCTGTTTATATGAGCTTTTTATAGGGATTTTGAAGAGGTGAATCTTGTATACTTCCTCACATAGGTCTGACCCAGTAAGGCCATTCTTAAGGTCCATCAAGCCCAGTATCCTGTCTTCCCACAGTGGCCAATGCCAAGTGCCCCGGAAGGAATGAACAGAGCAGGTAATCAAGTGATTCATCCCGTCGCCCATTCCCAGCTTCTCGCAAACAGAGGCTAGGGATACCATCCTTGCCAGCCCTGGCTAATAACCATTGATGGACCTATCCTCCATGAATTTATCTAGTTCTTGTTTGAATACTGTTATAGTCTTGGCCTTCACAGCATCTTCTGGCAAATAGTTCCATGGGTTGTCTGTGCATTGTGTGAAGGAATATTTCCTTTTGTTTGTTTTATATCTGCTGCCTATTCATTTCATTTGATGACCCTTCGTTCTTGTGTTATGAGGAGTAAATAACACTTCCTTATTTACTTTCTCCATACCAGTCATGATTTTATAGACCTCTATCATAACCCCCATTAGTCATTTCTTTTCCAAGTTGAAAAGTCCCAATCTTAATCTCTCCTCATACTGAAGTTGTTCCATACCCCTAATCAGTTTTTCTTGCTCTTTTCTGAATCTTTTCCCAATTTCAATATATCTTTTTTTGAGATGGGGCAGCCATATCTGCATGCAGTATTCAAGTTGTGGGCATACCAGGGGTTTATACAGTAGCAATATGATATTTTCTTGAGTGATAACAACTAATTTAGAACCTATCATTTTATATGTATAGCTGGGGTTGTTTTTCAATATGCATTACTTTGCATTTATCAACATTGAAGTTCATCTACCATTATGTTGCCCCGTCACTTAGTTTTGTGAAATCCCTTGGTAGCTCTTCGCAGTCTGCTTTGGACTGGACTATCTTGAGTAGTTTTATGTTATCTGCAAATTTTGCAACCTCACTGTTTACCCCTTTTTTCCAGATAATTTATGAATATGTTGGATAAGACTGGTTCCAGTACATCCCTGGAGTATACCACTATTTACCTCTCTTCATTCTGAAAACCGACCATTTATTCCTATGCTTTGTTTCCTATCTTTTAACCAGTATTTGATCCATGAGAGCACCTTCCCTCTTATCCCACGACATCTTACTTTGCTTCAGAACCTTTGGTGAGGGAGGTCAAAGGATTTCTGAAAATGTAACTACATAAATTTTAATGTAAAGATTAAAAACAAATAATTGACATTGGGACCCCCAAGCCTGTGTCCCTTTGGCCCCAGTTTGCTAGTGCATAGCCATGTTGGAGTCTTGCTTTTCGGCACAGGCTCAGCTGATCACATATTCTTTGAGATCGTTTGGTCCTTCTCAACAGGCAACCACACTAGAAGTGACCTGTCTTTGTCTCTTTGTCTCTGAGACTAGTAAACTGTGTCTGGCATTTCCTTCAGCCCTGTGGGGTTGGGCTGTGAATGGTTGTCTGTATCTGTCTTCTGTGAAGATCTCTGTAGGCACTCTACAGACCTGGTCTGCTGGCTCTTAACTGTCTCCCTTGGATCACTTGTCCTCTTGCAGTCATCTCATATGACCTGGGTGCCACTGCATGCCTCACAACTCCTGCAGTCTGCTCCTGTCTTCTCTGACTGTTTTCTTCTCGGCAGTATTTCCATCTTTCTGACTGCATCAGGTCTCCACTCCTTGAGAGTAGGTTTTGGGCCTTCTTCCGATCAGTGCCTATGTGGACTGTTTTAGTACCCCTGTGCTGGTGTTTTCCCAAGTGTCAAAAATGCTAATAAGGGGTCTTACCCAGAAGAAACAGCTTTAGTTAAGTTTCTCAAGTGTTTTCACAGCTGACACCATTTACCTACTGTGTTGGTATGCTGGGGAGGAGGTGTGGTGATCAAACTCCTATTTCAATGCAAATTCCTTGAATTCTTTAAAGCAGGGGTCAGCAACCTTTCAGAAGTGGTGTGCCAAGTCTTCATTTAATCACTCTAATTTAAGGCTTCCCGTGACAGTAATACATGTTAAGGTTTTTAGGTCTCTCTCTATAAGTCTACAGTATATAACTAAACTATTGTTGTATGTAAAGTAAATAAGGTTTTTGAAATGTTTAAAAAGCTTCATTTAAAATTAAATTAAAATGTAGATCTTATCAGTTTAGTGTGATCCTTGCCCTTGCTTTTCATTGTGGAGTTTTCCCCTCTTGCCCCTATCTGCACCCCTCATTGCCACAGCTGGGGGCAACTGCAGAGCACTGGGCCGAGGCCAGGAGCAGAGCCCCAAAGTGAACGCTGGTACTCAAGGCCAGCAGTGGGCTGAGCGGGGCCAGAGGCCTGGACTTCAGCTGGCAGGGAGCTGGAGGCCAGAACCACTGGCCGGCAGCAGGCTGAGCGGGCTGGTGGCTGGTATCCCAGGCCAGCAGAGTGCTGAGTGGCTCAGTCCTCTGCCAATCTGGGGTTCCATCCACCAGCTCCTGCCAGCCGGAGTCCTGGCTGTCGGCCCTGCTCAGCCCGCTGCTGGCCTGGGATTCCATCCATCCAGGCAGGCAGCAGGCTGAGCAGGGCTGGCAGCCGTGACCCCAGCCAGTAGCAGGGTGCCACACAAAATCACCTCGTGTGCCGCTGTGGCACGTGTGCCACAGGTTGCTGACCCCTGCTTTAGAAGCACATTGGAGTGCATTATAAATGATTACAGTGTCCATGGTTAGATAACCCTTTTCTGGTAAGACTGTCATAAGTAATGATTGACTCTCTTCTGGATATTGAAAGGTTTTGTTAATATTTTTTAAAATACTGCAATTTAGAGCATATATACTTCACCAGAGTAATTATTATTCTAGGTTGACTACCTAGAAAGCATAGCTGTGATATAGAAAGTATCAAGTGTAAAATTTTCAAATTGCTATACATTAAAAACAATTTAAGTTACTATTGTTCTTTTCATTCTGGAGGATCCCAGGTCATTTAAAAATTAAATTGATATATATGCTGTGCATAGGATCACTTTACCCACCATTTAACAGATACTTATGTCTGGGATGGAATTTGGCAACTGGTTAACATATTGACACCACAGTGTTATGCAATTTATGATAGGGGAAAAAGGAGGAGGAAGAGGGTAGACATTATATTCAATTGAAATAAAGGGAGAAATTAGCACAGAATGAAATATGATCATGAAATAGGATCACCCAAATAAACACACTGCTGTTATGAAAAAGCCATGGGAATTTCAATTACCATGGTGGATCAGCGCACAGGATTTGAGAAGGATACTATGTCCAGCTTCTGAGTCCCCTGGGCACAAGTAGGGCATTAGTTCACTACTGACTCATTAAGAGGACTGTCAGCTGTTGAATCTCCAATATCCCTCTCTGTAGTATCCATTTGGCAAATGTTCCATGGGAGGTCTCCTGTCAAAGAAATTTCCCAGCTTGACCCTGCTTAGCTTGTGAGATCAGAAGGGATCATAGTACAAGATGGTATGGCTTCTGGCCTATTGTAAAACACAGAGATGTGCTGGGATTGAAATACCTAATTCCTGTGGCTATTCACTGCTCTAATCCTGACCTCCTTGTAGGGTGACTAGACAGCAAGTGTGAAAAATCGGGACAGGAGGTGGTGGGTAATAGGAGCCTATATAACAAAAAGACCCAAAAATCGGGACTGTCCCTATAAAATTGGGACATCTGGTCACCCTACCTCGTTGAATCCAGCTATACTTTGACATTGCACTTGGAAGCACTGCCTTTCAGAAGCAGCCCTTCAATGGAATGACCAAATCCCTTTCACTGAAAGGTATTTTGTGAAGCAAAATTCCAATTCTAGTCCCAGAATTCTGTGATAGTTGTACAGAGAACATGCTCAGCCCATATCTACTAAACTAGGGAAATCTTTTGTCCTGTCTGTGTCTCTGTTTCTCCATCTTTAATATAGTACTAATTAATACCCACTTTTGAAAAGCAGTTTGAGATCCTCAGGTGAGAGGTATTTCCTGCCCTTTATCAAATCAATAAGAGGCCAATCCTGTGAGTTGCTGAATACCCCTCAGCTACATTTGGTTGCAAAGAGATTTAAGGGTGCTTACTGCCTTACAGGAGTGAGCACTAAATCTTAAAAATGCACCAGAAAAGGATCCTTAATTAAATGCTATTAACTGTTCAATTCTCCACACTCAAACTGTAATTGTTTGGAATGTTATTAGATTTAAACTGTCATTCTTTGAAAATGTACTTGTCCTAGACAAGGTTGCTGATGTCACTGGTAAGAGTTCACATCCTGGGAGAGGCTTACAGTTGAAACTCAGGTGTATCTGATTCAGCCTCAAGGCAGAAAAACTGGATGAGGCAGTTTATGTTTTTTTCTTTACCAAGTATGTGGTTTCTGCAATTACATGAGCTTGACAAATAGGGAAGTGTTTATGCCAAATTCAGTTTTTATTCTAAGCTCACAGTGTATTTGTTTCTTAATTCTTTAACATAGAAATCCTGGACATTTTTTTCCTTTTCTCTCCACAAAGAAAATAAACATTTAGAGAAAATGTTGACTAGGTCATAATGAGAAGAAATTTTAACAAGAAAATGTCTTCAGTGCTCCATGTTTTCTATCAAGAGAATTGTTGCCAGTGATGGGTATAACCCTATTAGCAGGATAAAACAACAAACAGGATATTGAACAGTTAATATTTTTTAACTAACAGATGATTATCAATAACTCTGTTTATTACATAAATAGAACATTTTGTGTCCAGGGTTGAGCACATCTTCCTTTTCAAACCATTGACTGACTACTTGCCTCTTTTACCCTTCCACTTCATTGGCCAAGATGCCTAATTTTGTTTAAGTAAAATTCATTACTCCAAAAAAATTGATTTGAATGTATACAAGTGTCATTGCAGGAAGAGAAATCTTACTTTACATAGGTAAGACTTGTCTTTTTTTAATCCCATTTTGATACATTCAGCTAACTCATGAACTGATACCCTCAGTGAATGTAAATTTCATTAAAGTCCTCTTAGTTTCCTGCCCACTGCTCCACTATGAATGCTATTTTTGTTATTTCTGCCTGTGCCACGTTATTTTTTCTTACCATTTTCCCCTTTTATGTAAATAGTGCTTGGATAATAGAGTGAAATGGTTTCCATGGTGCTGAACAAATATAGGTCACATTGTTTGGAACTCCTCTGCACCTGATCAGTAAAGGTGAAAATGTATATGATTTTTAATTATTCTATTTTATACACCTAAAAGTAAGAAACAAGTTTAGTGTTTTATAGCCGCTTTTTTGTGGACTAGACATGTTTGTTGTTAATTATGAACTCTGCAAAAATTACGTTCCTCTATTGTAGTATATTTTTCATTGTATTTCATGCTTTTTGACATGCTGTTATTATGCATTGTACCATCTGATTAAAGAGTCTACAGGGAAAAATATTACCACGCTGAATATCTGTGATTGATATCTACCAATATGTACTGTATTTATCTATAAGGAAATGGAACTTTTTTGGAAGGGATAAATAGGGCCTAAATGTCCTGTTCCTATGCACTGTCCTTCCAGGTCACTGTGCTTTATAGATGATCTGAAAAGACTAAAGATATAAAATAGAAAGCTGTAGTGACAGTCATGTTCTAAGCCAAACAGAGGCATAAAGTATATAGATTATTAAAATACCACCATGTTTGTTAAACTCTGTCCCTCTGGACCTGTGCTGTGCTGTGCTGCAGACAGCTTACTGAATCTGGATTGCCTTTGCCTGACATTGTTCAGAGTTTCCTGATGTGACACACTTTTCCCAAAGAGATCGCCTGGATTCAGACTACCCTGGAAGCAGATCCATATCTTGGGGGTTGCGGGGAAGGCTCTGTGTCTGCTTTGGCTCAATGTTGACCACAGAAACATTATGGTGGAGTCCTGGTACTACCTCTGAATTGGACTCTTGTAGTCTGTGAAATCAAAACAAGAGGTATTGTTGCGGGAGGTTGCGAATGCCTCCTTAAGGATGACCCACAGAGTGAAAAATATCAGGTTTGTGCACTTTTTTGCTTCTTTATAATAATTTATATAGATAATATATAATCAGAGAAGGCCTGAAAGTTTTGAAGTTCTTACTTGTTCTTTATTTTTCTTCTTTTTTAACATTAAAAATTCAGATCTGGTCTAGGACGACTGGTTAAATAGGGATAAGATGACATAGAAAGAGCAAAGCAAAGAAAAGTTAAGCAATTGAAGGATAAAGGGATTTTTAGTCACTGTTTAAAACACAGTTTATTTTGTTGGGGTTCCCCCAAGACTGCTTCCAGTTGGTTCCCCATAACTCAATTTGACTCCAGTCTTGTCACTTAAGTTCTTTTGTGTGGTATATTGCAAAGTTATACTGAGTTAATCAGGCTCAAGCATAGGAGGTGAGGCTAGGGCATACCATACATCCAAAGTTACACAACAAACCTCCTCCTTTACATACGTTTATGCATAGCTTTGCATTTACTATATATTGCATTACATGTTTTGAGATTGGCTTGGTCACATTGTAGGAACCAATCTCTGTATAGCATGCAGTGTTCACGCATGACTTATTCTTTACCTCATTTTAGATTCCAGGCTTATTTTAGCAATTTAGCCTGGGTGTTACCCTTTATTGTAGTTCTAGTATAGACATTCTGTTTACAGCTTGCTGATCCATTTACCTCCCTAATCCTGTCTCCCATGATATGAGGGTTTCCCCGTGTACAATTAGTCATGTCAAGCCAGGCCTACATTCCCCTGCTTTTGTTTTCCATTTTTATATTAGCGTTTGTTTTATTTGCATTATATCCCTGTTTTTCTGTGCTTTCCTCAAGTTTGCTATCCAGGAACACATTCTCAAGACCACAGTAGTTGTAATTATTTGAACCAAGATTAATATTAGGCTCAAAGTATGAACTAGGGAGTACAAGCTCACCTCCCATGGTATGGCCCACCAGGGTGCAATCTCATATTATAAACTTGCTCTAATTTTAAAGCATCCTTTTGTAATTTTAAATTTGCTTTCATTTTCATTACATTAGAAAAAACTGGGACAATATATTTTTTGTTTGTTTGTTACAGCGACAGGAAATTTAGATGTGAAACAGAACACAGGTCAATTCAAGTAACATTCCCTGGGTCCATACCAGAAGTGATCCTATTTAGTCACCAGATAATTTTTGTTATCACTAGCATAGGCAGTTTGTACTTTACTAATGTCTCAGTGTCTCAGCCATGTGCAATTTTGAGACCATTCCCAGAGAGTGAACCCACATGCCAGCAGCTCTGTCTGAAAGACATTACATCTGCACATGTCCCCCAGGTGCAAACAGCAGTAAAAGTCTGGGGCTTTCCTGTTCTTGCGTTGTCTTGGAATAATATTTGAGGAGGGAAAACAAATGTCTTTGATACCATATCGGTTATAATGACTTCACATTTAATTTCATGGTATTGGACCCTTGTTAATTTTCTGACCCTGCCCCCACTGGTGTCACCTCTCTTGTATTAACTTTTCTATTATAAAAACAGGACAAGTTTTCTTGCTTTATATTGCTTAAGACTGCTCTTACTTTGCATAACATGTATCCACCACATACTACACATGATATTACACACTGACTTAATACCATACTTTTTGAAAGGCAATTACAACATTATATATACACTATATACAGTTAACAGCACTTTATTAATGAATTTTTAAAATTTTGCCTGCTTAATGGAGGCAGTACTTTTGTTACTATTTTCTGCTGAAATGCTTGGTTATGTTTTGAAAGCATATTTTTTTGTTTCGTAAACTAGTAACTAAAGTTAAAGTGTTAACAGTTTGCAGAAAAAAAGCATTTGTTAACCGTTCCCATCCTCATCCTTTCAATTAAGATGTTAGCTCTCACGCCTAAATGTTCCTGAGATCTCCTATAAATTCTTCAGTCTAACCAAGAAAGGTCAGACGAGCTATTCCTGATATTTCTGTGGTGAAAACAAGCACAAAATAAATCTTAAAAGCTTTCATGTGTTTTTATATATCATACAAGGCAAAAAGGCCGTAAAACAAATAAAAAATATTTACAGGTAATTTTTAAGGTTAGGACAGGGTGTCAGATTCTTTCAGCTGAGAAGTTAGGCTTTTGGTTCAGAAGTCATCTTGGTATTGATCACCTTGCTATCTATTACTCTGTCTCAGATTTGACATTTTTGACCAAAGGTAAGGAAAAGATGGTGGCATGGCAAATTTGGAGTGATAAAGAATTTTGAGATATTCCTGAACCTTGTAAATCTGCTATTAGGCCTGGGTAGGGTACAGATATTACACTGGTTGGGTTTGCCGATGGCCTACTAGCAAAGGGCCAGATTAAGATGTCCATGCTTAACCATCTTGGCTTAACCAAGAGATCTTCAATGATCTAAAACTCAAAGAGTCCTATAAAAAGTGGAAACTCAGTCAAATTACAAGGGATGAATGTAAAAAAAAAAAAAGTATATAAGCACAAAACAAGATCAGACTAGCTAGAGACATAAAAGGAAACAAGAAAGCATTCTACAAGAGGAAGACCAAAGACAGAGCAGGCATGTTACTTGACGAAGGGGGGAAAGAAAATAACAGAAAATGTGGAAATGGCAAAGGTGCTTAATGACTTAATTGTTTCAGTTTTCACTAAGAAGGTTGGTGGCAATTGGACGTCTAAGATAGTGAATGTCAGTGAAAATGAGGTGAGATCAGAGTCTACAAAATGGAAAAAAACAAGTCAAAAATTACTTAAACAAGTTAGATGTCTTCAAATCACAAGGGCCTGATGAAATGCATCCTAGAATACTCAAGGAGCTGACTGAGGAGATATCTGAGCCATTAGCAATTATCTTTGAAAAGTCATGGAAGACAGGAGTCATTCCAGAGGACTGAAAAAGGGCAAATATAGTGCCCATCTAAAAAGGGAAATAAGGACAACCCAGGGAATTACAGACCAGTCATCTTAACTTCTGTACCTGGAAAGATTATGGAGCAAATAATTAAGCAACCAATTTGAAAACACCTAGAAAATAATAAGGTAGCAAGCTTTGTGGACAGTGGGGAAGTTGTAGATGTAGTATATCTTGACTTTAGAAAGGCTTTTGATACTGTCTTGGATGACCTTCTCAGAAACAAACTAAAGAAATACAAACTGGGTGCATAACTGGTTGGAAAATTATTCCCAGAGAGTAGTCATCAGTGGTTCACAATCATGTTGGAAGGACATAATGAGGGGGTTCCACAGGGATTGGTTCTGGCTCCGGTTCTGTTTGATATCTTCATCAGTGATTTAGATAATGGCATACACTTATAAAGTTTGTGGACAATACCAAGCTGGGAGAGGTTGCAAGTGCTTTGGAGGATAGGATTAAAATTCAAAATGATCTGGACAAACTGGAGAAATACGCTGAAGCAAATAGGATGAAAATCGGTATGGACAAATGCAAAGTATTCCTTCCTAAGTGAAGTAATCAGTTGCACACATACAAAATGGGAAATGACTGCCTAGGAAGTAGAACTGTGGAGAGGGATCTGGGGGTCATAGTGGATCACCAACTAAATATGAGTCAACAGTGTAATGCTGTTGCAAAAAAGAGCAAACATCGTTCTTTGTAAGCAAGAAATGAGAAGCAATTCTTCTGCTCTACTCCACACTGATTAGGCCTCAACTGGAGTATTGTGCCCGGTTCTGGGCGCCATATTTCAGGAAAGATGTGGACAAATTGGAGAAAGTCCAGAGAAAAGCAACAAAAATGATTAAAGGTCTAGAAACATGACCTATAAGGGAAGATTGAAAAAATTGTTTGTTTAGAAGAGAAGACTGAGAGAGGACATAAGTTTTCAAGGTTGTGACGAGGAAGGAGAAAATTGTTGTTGTTAACCTCTGAGGATAGGAAAGAAGCAATGGGCTTAAATTGCAGCAAAAGCGATTTAGGTTGGACATTGGGAAAAACTTCCTAACTCAGAGTGGCTAAGTACTGGAATAAATTGCCTAGGAAGTTGTGGAATCTCCATCATTAAAGATTTTTAAGAGAAGGTTGGACAAACACCTGTCAGGGATGGTCTAGATCAGATGTTCTCAAACTGTGGTCTATGGGACACCAGTGGTCTGCGAACTCCATTCAGATGGTCCACGGATAGTTCCCTCTAAAGTGTATGCCTGGGTGGTTCTGATTCTATGCAGATACCATTGACCATAAGGTTTGTTAGTCTATGGACCTTGAAAGGCTGGATGGGATTGCTCTTGAATTGCAACTTTCAGAGAAATCCCCAAGGATGATGTGGCAGTAGCTCATCAATACCAAGAGCTTTATGGTTCAGGATTCCTCAGGGTTTTGTTCTGTAGTAGGTAGGCAAGGCTGCTATGGATTCCATTTTGAATTGTGGCATCATTATGTAGATGGAAGGTCAGACAGCCAAGGAAGCCAGCTAGCCTGGGAAGATAGGGTGCCCTGGGGTCCTGGAGCAGTCTGTATGGCAGAGTTGCTTGAAATTGTCATTCTTGACTATGTACCAAGGACCAAATTTTGTTTTGGAAATAGTGTATGTTGGTGTTTCTGAAATGAAATTTTTTCAGGCTTTCTGGTTCTCAAGAAACTTTGAAAAAATTGACAAAGTCCTGTGGCACCTTAAAGACTAACTAAAGTATTAAAGTGGAAGCTTTCATGGGCTAATACCCACTTCGTCGGATGCTTCAGTGGTGGAACTAGTTAAATAACATTAAATGAATAATATATGTGATTTGAACATTTCTGAATGCATTATTCAGTGAACCTTCTATTTAATTATTCACACAGCTCTAGTCAGAAAACAGGTACAAGTGCCTCCGACGGATGCATCCAACAAAGTGGGTATTAGCCCACAAAAGCTCATGCTCTAATACTTTAGTTAGTCTTTAAGGTGCCACAGGACTGTTTGTCACTTCTTCAGTTCCAGAACACGGCTACCCCTCTGATTTTTTAAAAAATTGTTTTTGTTCCAACACATGATGAAATCAAATTTCAAAATGCCAAAATTTCTCATGAACTAAAAATATTAAGTTTCAGCCAGCTGTAGGTATGAAGCTCAAACTACCTCAGATTCTCAGGTTCTTCCCTAGTCTGGATGCTCTTTACACGTATGCTTAGCACTATATAATAATTTTTTTCAGATGTCTACCTTGCCACAACCTTCCATGCCTTTGTCACCTCCAGACTGCATTATTATAATGTGCTGTACATGGGGCTATGCCAGAAACCAGCTCAAACATCATTTGGTGCAAAATGTGGCAATCCAATTATTTAGTGCAGCAGGCTGAAGAGACCATAATATACCAGTCTTCCAGAGACTCTACTAGTTCTTTATTCACTACCAGGAGTAATTCAAGGTGTTGATTAGAGTTGGATGAACTACTTGAAGTGAACCATTTATTTGACAAATATATTTTCTTATACTCATGGATTATCCCCAGATAAAGTTCTGTTCCCCTTAATTTATGATTAATCATTTATTATTTTTTCTGAATTATTCAATGAATGGCTTACGTGGTTTATAACATATTTCAGCCTAAGAATTGCTTGTGAAACGTTCATCATGACTGTTGGCCTGAAAATTTGTTATGCTATGTGATTTGTCATGTAAATCATACAGTACTGTTTCTTGTCCCTAACTAGTTGGCTTCCAAACTCATAAAGAGCTTTAAAATGCCTTTTATCCTTAGCTGAGTCACCTAGCAATCTCTAGATATAAATGTCTGGGGTCTTCTGGCACGACATTTTCAGTGGAGCAATCCTCCTCCTTTCTGAAATTGATCTGTCCAGTTACTATGATACAGCCTGAAAGTTGACCTTCAACGTCATGGTGCACAGCTCATCAAGGTACACAGATTTTTGCCTGATAGGGTGATGGGACTTTGTTTTATTTAATATAATTGTTGAGAATATTTGGGAATGTTATTTAAGTTCATGTTCCCCTTTGTTTAAAACTTCCATATATCTTTGTAAGGTGAAGTAAGGGGCACGCTTTATAAATGGAAAAATAAATGCTACCTAATTTTAATTATTGTAAACTTTTATTTAAGGGAATTCGTCATTGTCACTTATTCAATGTGATGTTTTATTACAGTCTTACAATGGGTTTTGAATTTAGGGCTAAATTAAACCAAATTCTCTTTGCATATCTCTTCTTTTGATCTCAGTGGAGATGCATTTACTTTCAGCAGGGGTGACTTTGGCTCTTAGGTGCTAACTCGTGAAATAAGATAACATCATATTTCCTGTAATCTCTCCTCCACTGTTTTGGGATGGAGAGGAACAAGGCCATATAAAACTATGGCTATAGAGTAGAGCAGACTTTGCAATGGAAAGACAGCCACTTGATAATAGCTATTCCTGGCCTCAGTGGTGGATTTAGAGTTAGTGGGACCCTGTGTGCAGCTTCATTTTTGTACCCTCCCTACACCAGGACCCAGCCAAGAAAAAGAACATTCTCTCTTATCTCCCATCTTTCCCATTTTTCATTTTTTTTCATCCTCCTCCTATATTATAAGTAATAGGAAGTAAAGGAAAATAAAGTGATTTTGTCTAGATGAGGATTTAAAGGAGTGGTGTTAGATGGGCTTAGCTAACGTTTTAAAAGTCTAGTGTAGACAAGGGTGTATAGACTTTGATGTGTGTTTAAAATGGGTGAGTTAAAGCCTGAGTAGAAACAGGAAAAATGGCCTGGCTCAGTCAATTAACAGATAGTCTCTCTGGCAGATTTCCCTTTGTGACCTGCAAAAAGTAAAGTGCATAGAGGTAAAGGATGGTATTGCCATAAAGGCACTGAACTGGGTAGTACTTGGGTGATCTGGGTTCTGTATGACTTTGATTTTGTGCAATTTACTTATATTATCTGTGCATCAATCCCCCAGTTCCCTACTTCACAGGGTAAATTCATGGTTTCTGAAGTGCTTAAGTGCTACTGTGATAAGCAAAATAGAAAAGCTTACAAATAAATAAAATAAAGTCCGTGGGATTGTATGCTGCTTTGTGCTGGAGAGGAGATCTCTAGGGACTTCATTGTATTTTTCCAGGGATATCCACCCATTATGAGTTCTTGAAGCGACATTCTCTGCATTCAGTTCTATTTTTCTCAAAGGATTACTAAGAAAAGCACCCAGAAGCTAAAAATAATAGAAATTTTCAGGTAAAGTTTCCCCTCTCACAACTGTTTATGTGAGAGTAAAAGACATAGAGCCATGTGTTCACCAGTGCTTTCCACAGTGCAGCCCTTAAAACACTGTGAGTCAAATTCATTGCTGATATAACTTCCCTACAACAGTGGATGTATTATGGAAGGACTGAGAGTGGAGTGTATCCTCTGGAAATTTGAATCTGTGGGTCCAGGGAAATAGCAGTGTTCCAGACCTACACCTAGTTGAAGCAACTCTTGGATTTTCTGGTAGTCTTTAAGAATTACTTTAATGTATATCAGGCTGAAAAACTGTCTTATGTAGAAAGCCTATATCATCTTGTCCTGTATGTTGCATCGGTTATGGCAATTAAAGAGTTAAAAAGTGAAAATTTGTCTTTGAAGATATATAATATAAGGCTGCCTAGAAGTGACTTTAATTTAGATGCCTTGATATATTGTACATGTCTTGGGTGTCCCTTCAAACTGTTGTTCCCCTATAAAATAAATACACAAGGCAAATAAACATCATAAAGTTCCTCTTACAGTGCAGAGAATACTAGAGTAAAGAAACTTACACCTTTTGAAATATTTTAAGAATTTGTCTTTCATTTCTGAATGAGAGTTACACCACAGTTCATCAATAAAAATCTTAGAAACTGCGCTCAACTCCATATAAGATTTAATTACCAAATAAATCAGATATTACATCATTTTTCATTATTCAGTGGATCAACTGTGTATGTGCTGATACTCTAATATTGTACCACATAGGATAATTTTTTAGAAATGAAGCATTTAAAATGTGTGACTAGTAGATTTAAATGATTAAAAATAAAATCAAAGCTGCAAATATTTGCTTTTGCATCCTGTGTTATACAGAATAAGAATATTACACTGATGCCAAGAAGTGTTTACAAGATTATTTTCCCTGATGTTTTTACACATAAAAGTTTGTAAAGGGAAGTGTGATGTTTATACTAGCAATACACTCTAGCCTGAATTTAGTTACTGATGAAGCAGGAAACTGTGAGAAGTAGTTTAGGTTGCAGCTGAATCAGGGAAACCCACCTTCTTCAGAAATTAATGGATGCTTTCAATCTTGCTGGCAGAGCTACTTTATCATTCATATGACTAAACAGACAATCAATTTAGCAGCAATGTATGGGAATGGAGGGAATGAGCAAATAAGCTATGAATGATGAGAACAGAAAAATCAAAACCCCCTCCCTTATTCTCTTTTTAATGGCTAATACCAACAGGGACAAGACCAGTAAAAAGAGGTTAATGAATTGCAAAGATCCTTTAGAAAGTGATTGACTGGTATTGAAGCTCAGTCAAATCAGTCATAAATATTTACTTTTATTAGCAACAGTGGGTTGCCTGTTATTTTCAATTGATTTTTAAAGCTGTCAAAAAATCTACCACTGTGACTATTATCAAGTGTTTTATTTAATCAATATTTTCAAGTTGCAAACAGTTGCACAAAACTGTGTCCTAAACCCTTTTTCAAATCTATTTTATAAGCACTGTTAATAATGATTAAAAATAGAAAGTCAAGGTAATGTTCACTATACCATTCAGACTAATCATTTTAATCTTTACATTTTGACATTTAGTCAGTCATATTTAATATAAAAACTGGGGGTTTACTGTTCCCTGGTAATCTCTATTAAACCAGTAATAATACAGTTTCAGGTTAGAGAATCATTTATTTTACCAGTTTGGAATGAGCTATAATGGAAGCCTACTGCATTCTTTTTATTTCCAGCCAATATAAAGGGTATCAGGAACTCAAAGAGTTAACATGACAGCATCCTTACTGTTTGTGGAAACTGTGCTAAAATTTGCCCACATAGAATATTATCTATTATAAAAATCAGAATTATCAGACTTCCTAAAGTTGGTATCTAGACAATCTGAAGTGAAAATATTTTTCAAGGAGCTATTTGTTACATTAAAGTCCAATAATTTAATTCAAAGGAACATAACAAAAGGAATTTCCTAGAGATAACAACAAAGAGTTAACATTTCCCAGGGCAGACAAGTTTCCGATTCAATTAGTTTTAATGAACCTTCTGCTCACTGGTTACTGAACTAGAAAGAACAGCAATAAATGCCCAGAGGAAAGAGAGAGAGAGAGAGAGAGAGAGAGAGAGAGTGAGGATATTAAAGGAGGGTTAGTGTATAGTATATAAATTTCCAAGTTGACTAAAAGAGTAGCCTTGATATAGTTTTGGGAACCAAAAGCCACAGAAACCTATATACTTTCTCTTTTCAGTGAATGATTGTCTCATGACTTGAGCTGACTTGAATACTTTTTTCAAGATTCTGTCCCACTTTTGACCCTATCCTGTCTTTAAATGAGTTTATTAAGAGAAAAATAATAGTTTAACAAATGTAATATGATTTGCATCCCATATTTTCAGTTAGTTTGTTGAGCCCCAGAAACAGAGGAGAGTGAAAAACATCATCAATTGCAATTTTAAGTTTTCATAAGTCAGGTTTAAAGGAACATAAGTTAATGAAAAGCAAAGGAAAAGCCAAATAAGAATTCTATAGATACAATTCTCTGTTGAATATCTTTGAATATAAAAGTATGCTAGTTTAAAAATGAAGCTCTTTGAAGATAAGATAATTGTGCTACAAAATTTCTTGCCTATTTTTCCAGGATCAAACTGTGTGTCATATTGTGGCTAAACATGGATACACACAAAATTACATATGTATACACATCCATCCTAGTTAAATATTTTAGGTAAATAATAGATTCCTATAAATGCTCCATACCCTATTATTGTTTGAAGTAAGCTCTCTTTGTTATATGATTTTATCTTTTCCATTCACTGAACTTCTAAGGTTTAAGTTATACCTTTATTGCACAGGCTTCCCTTGAAAACCCCAGAAGTATTTAATTGTTTGTTTTTTTTGGATTAGTAATATTAAATGCAGCAATAGGATTTTTAGAACAGTTTTCAACATATGTTTTAAACCTGATTCATTTATGACAGAAAGATTTAGTAAGAACTAAGATTTCACTAAGAACCAGCATTTTAGTTTTTCATATAAGTGGTATTAGCTGTTAATTATGTTAATAACAGTTTGCTGCTTGCTATGTTTTCACAACAGTAATATTTATAACTAGTCACCATTGACCATGAAAACTGATTTTCACTTATACATATTCTTAATTGTATATACATTTCCTTACATCATCATTCAAATTAAGATTGTCTTGTGAAGTAGTGTCCTTAGTAGATCCCACAAATATATACCATACAACAGATATAGAAAACATGAGTTTAAGTTAACTAGTTTTAAGTCTTTAGCCACAAATCTTACCAGAAGAATACTAATCCTAAAATAACCATAATCTATAGCTGTTAGAAAAAAGATACTCTATATCAGTTTATTATTCATGTATTTTGTTAAGGTAACAATATCAGTATTAAAAGGAAAAGAATTTTCAAATTAAGATTTTAATTATAGAACATACTCAGTGGTTTGCCAAGTTAATAAAATATAACCAACCCATGTAGTTATGCTGAAAATGTGGATACTCCTCAGTCTTTAAGGTATTAAAGTAATCAACATTTTATTCAAGATCTCCATGTAATCTTTTTAGCAGTGTATCTTTAACCTGAGGTTACAAATATTCACATAAAGGAATGTAGTGGAAGATACTCTCATATAGTTTGTTCTATGGAGGTAGGAGCATGAAGGATAAAAAAATAAAATAAAATGCAGAACGCTAAATTCTGGTATTAATTTTTCATTCTCTATATATCTGTGTTCTAAGCACACAGAAAATTATTACAAAGAATCCTACAGTATAAAATACACAACTGATCTCTCTTTAGTCAGAGAATGAACTTGACAGGAAAAAGTTCTTTGGAAACCAATATTCATGTTTCTTGAAATGGTTAAGGACAGGATTGAATTTTGAAAATGTAGCACCAATACAGCCATATTTCACTTGTATCCAATGTATTGGCAGCTAGATCTCATTTTGCTCTGGTTTGCTCTTTAACACACCTAGAGAAATTGTAAGACAGTATGTTATAGTAGAAAGCCAACTTTGGACACTTCCATAAAAATTTTAGGGAGCCTGAAGATAATATGTAAAACTAGCAAATAGACCTTTAATTGATGTCACATGGAACTCTACAATTTACGGTAGATTCAACTCATTTTACTTCCAAAATGTATAAATCCTTGAAGTTATAAATTCAGTAGTGAGCCATATATTTATTTTAATGGCAAAAACTTCAACACTGGAATATCACAACTCATAGAAAGGTGAGACTTTGAAAGAAACAAACTGACAATTTCCTTTTAGTATATTAAATCACAATAAATTGGCATAGAGGACTATGGGAAGGTGAACCTGAACAATACCGAAGATAAAATAACTCTGACTTCCAGTTTCTTAAATAGCAACTAAAACTCTAGAACTTGCCTCTAAGATATTACAAGAACTTTGTCAAGTAGCACATGAGAAAATAGAGCCCACAGCCATATAGTAAGCAAAAAAATTCTGTTTGAGTATTGACATGACAGTTTTTGAAAGTTCAAGCAGAAAACCAATTATAATGAGCACTGAAAAGCCCGAAGCCTTGCTGTTCAATAAATAAGAAGTACAACAAACTATTTTCCAAAAAGGTTCTAGAGAGTTTCTTCTTGTCCCACTACTTACAATATGATTACATAAATAGTCTCTATTTGCTGTTGAATTGCCAGGCAGCTGTATTAAAGTACAAATCAAATCAAGTCAGGATTAGAAAGTAAAAGAGCATGGTTTAAAGTAATCTATCCCCCAGGAACTGTGCTCAGATTCATCAAACAGAGCTTAAAGTACAGTATATCTTATACCCTTGTGTTTCCATGCTGCACTGCTGCAAAACCAGTTATTATTTTTGATATCCAGAGAATGTTGCTTGTAGCTTTAGGAGGCTCACTTGCTTATTTAAAAGTACTATAAACCATAGCTGTCACTTATTATTATTTCTTTTGGTTAAGATTCATGAGAAGGACACAAGTATGAAAGACAAGAACCCTGTATATTGATCAGACAATATTTGCCTCTGCTGAATTACTTTGAATATCTTCTGTAGATAAAAGAATAATTAGTTTTTTCTAAGTTTCTGATGATATACTTTTATAATGTTTTCAAAAACCTGGGAGATCTATTGTACAACACTCTCTTATTATGTAAAACAATGCACTCCCTTTAGTATACTTTTATGGCTCAGGTATACAGTCTTTACTTGGGCGAAATTCCCATTGAAGTCAACGTACCATATTGTCATTTACACTAAGATCCCGTGGCACTTTTCTGGTAGATTAATGTAGATGAGAATCATTTGCAAAAGAAAAGACTGTAGGAGTGTGCCCTTAGATATCTGTATACCTTTATTGTTAAAGAAGGAGACTTATATCTCATAGTCTAAATTCTGATGACTTTTGTTGTAAAAGAGCATGTGGATGGATATGTAGCTGCTGTTGCCTGCATCATGGCTAGCTATTTTTGACACAAGAAAAATTAGCATGAATTTGAGTGTAGAATTAGTATGCTTATCTAATTAATACCTTATTTAGTTTTAGTTCTAAAAACTCTTTTTACTTTTCTCCTGGAGATGTGACTGGTAAAGTAAAAGGTAGTCAAGCCTAAATTGTCTTTTTAATCCCATTAATAATAGCTCCATCGGTTTATAAGGTAGATCATTAGGCAAAGCAGAGCTTTATATATAACCATGATGAACAGCTAATACTCAATACGTTTAGTTAGAAATGATTGATCTTCACTGGTGAATCAGCTTGACACAGTGGCCTGAGTTAAGGACTAGGAAATCCCAAATTCTAATCCTATCTCTGATAGGTCTCATAATGATTGAATATATGGCCTTGTTCCCAAATTATTTCCCCCATATCTGCATCCCTATGTGCAAAATGGGAATGAAAGATAAGTATTATCTCTTAGGAATGCCATGAAGATTACTTAGTTAACATTTGTACAACACTCTGAAAATTGAAAGTGCTAAGAATTATTGTTCTGGTGAATACTTTTTGTAGAACAGACAGAAATATGTTTTAAATCAGGTAATATGGTTATAATCAAACATTTACATTGGAACAAATTTTAACTGTATGTATAGAGATAGTGGATGTATGCTGTCCTTAGTTAATATTTCTTATGAAGGTGACTGTGCTTTTAGACAGTTCTTCTGTATCCCAAATGCCTACCCACGTATGGGTATCTATACCTGTATGTCAGAATTTGGGAAACCTAAGAATAATATTTATATTCTATTGTTATCTAATTGATTATGAATCACCTTAACGAAAGTCATCTTGGAAGTCTAGGAGTGATCTGTATTTATTAAGAGACTTGGAATATTAGAACAGGGCAAGTCCAAACCAAGTTCAGTGTTCCTTGTTCAAAATTCCCACTGACTTTTCAGGATATGGCCCGTAGTCCATTGATGGTGACAATGATAAAAGGGGTAAAGCAATCCACCTCTTATGATGCCTCTTGCCAGATGTTTCATAGAAAGGTGAGACATTAGAATTCACTATTTCCTCTCAGCCTTACACCAGTGGAGTAACCTCCCATGTCCTACCCCACTTATTTCCTTGGCTTCAATGTGTTCATCACTTTCATTTCATGAAGTTGCTATATTAAATGGTATAGTATAGAAATTATCATATAACATTAGAGACTGGCCTGAATACAGGAACTGAACCTCAGGTGCTTGACATAGTCTTAAGAATTTCTGAAAATCTTTTAATGTTTTATTGATTTAATCAAGCACATCAAAATAAAGGCAAATGTGCCATGATGTTGTGACTTAGAAAAAACAAAACAACCCTTTTCTGCTCACTCCCCTGCATCCCCATTATATTACAGGTAAACTAAGATAAATGATGTAACTGCTCACTTTGTGGAGTAAATTGAAACCATACATCACTAACTTTAATTATTTTATATTATAAATACTGTAAGGAATATGAGAGTTAGTTGAACAGTAACATAAAATTAGTAATAATGGATGTAACACTACTGAGGGGAAATTCTCTCTCTTTTAATATAAGTAAGATGGACTAATCTACCTAACAAAAGCTATTTTTTCTAGTTCTTTTAACGTGATTGCAGTGTGATAATCAGGGGACTGTGACACCCATTAAATTGTACTTCCCCGATCCTGCATGAAGAAATGAAAGGATCTGTGTTAATTTTAAACCTTCCTTTGATTGGGTGAACCTGTCTCCGTTTTGTGTGACACTGTTGCCACAGGTCATTGCCTGGTGCAGTGTACCATGAAACAAACAAATAGAAAAAGGCACCTTCTGGCACTTTAAGTTTCACTGCCATCTGACTGCAGCCCCAGTGGTTTGAAATGATGAAAAGCGTAGCCTTGGAAAAATCTTCCTATGGTTAGATTGGGAAAAATGAGTATGATTATCACATGTGCGGGGAAGGGCAGGATAGACAGCTGAAGTCATCTCAAAACTCAAGAGAAAAGAAGAAGACAAGAGGTCACAATTATATTCTAGTATCACACTCCCTTTCACAGAGATCTGATATATTCAGTTTGTTCTTGTATGGTGCTTAGGGAAGTTCTAATTAAGGAAAGAAAGAATTTTGACACATGTGAAGCAGAGATCAATATTTAGCACTATAATCAGCAATTCGTGATGGTTTGACAATGTCACTATACACATTGTAACTATCCATTATTCTCTGAAAAGGGAACCAGGCGGAGGCTACCAGGCTTACTGCAAGCTATCATGAATCACATAAAGCAGTGCCTCATTCACTTCTATTTGTCTTGCTTTTCATCTTCATTCATCCTTATAAAGAAGGCTGTACTGCCACCAGCCTTGAAAGCCACCATGCCTCTGAACTGCAGTGAAAAGGAAAACAGTTACTAAAAATGTCTGTTGCATAAAACACAACAGCCTCTTTCTATAGTAGTTGTGAATATTTACTACACTTAAACATACATAGTACTATATAACATTGACATATCTGTTTGGGAACAGTTTTTGCACAATTGCACATACTTGGGAACAGTGTGTTCCAACATTTGAAAGTATTACAGAATCAATTAAACAGTCTTGCTATTCAGTAGCCCATACCAAAAATTCTGTCCTTTAACAACCAGTATGAAGGTAAGAGAAGTGATTTTTAAGGACCTGATCCTGCAGTGAATGGGATTTTTGCCATTGACTTGAATAGCACATGTATCAAGCCCTAGCGGTATAGGAGTAAAAGAAAAGTGGAGGAACAAGCATACTCTCCAGTTTTCACTAGCTGTATACCTAAACAGTCATTTACCTTGTTTATCAGCTGGACTATAAGAAAAAATTAATTCACAAATAAAACACCCTGTTTGGTTTCCTAGTCATTGTTTGCAAGTACTTGTATAATCACTAGGTATTTGTGAAAACGTCTGTGGATCTGAAAATTTAACCTGTTTTAGTGCGAATTAATATTCTGAAAGTTTGTATTTGAATATATTATTCACTGTTGATATTCACTATTCATCGTTTGTTCTTTGGTTTCAAAAAATTTGGGTCATCAAGTCAGGAAGCAGAGACAAGGCCATCTGACTTAGTGACTAGTCACACACCATGAATATTGAATCATCATGAGTTTGCAGACAACTCCTGAGCTAAAAATTCTCAAAACTATTTGGCTTTGCTTACAGATAATCAAAACATAAGCAGACGTGACCATTTTACAGACCTTAATAAATTTGCAAAGAATATAATTTGCAGTGGACAATTCCATGATCTCTAGTTTTGGGGTCATAATAATATGGCACATAGTTTTCCATGGGAGTTTGCAAGTGATGTACTATTTTGAATGACTGTGCCTGATATAACTTGATTGATACAATAAACTGACATTTCCTACTAATTTAAACTGAAAGCATAATGTTTGTTAAAAGAGTAAAAGTTTAAATGTAAAATTCAACATGTTTTCACATAATTCATAATGGAAAACATTTGCTGGCAAATTTCCAATAGCAAATCAACTTAATAGGAATATAATTTCGCCTCTTTGGAATACAATCTTGCCGATTGTATGTCAATCGGTTGTTTAAAAGCTATTGTAATATATTTCTTATCTATATTTTTGATCATCACTTAAATGTTTTTCCTTGCTTTTAAGAAATACTTGTTTAATACTTGAAAAAATTCACGTTTCCGTTCTCAATTTTTAATTAGCTAAAGGCAATTTCAATGGTGGTTGTTTTTTACTGCTGAATACATTTTTTGGTAGAGATGCAAATGTGCCCTGTGCTAACTTAAAGAAATAAATACTGTGTAATATGTAATGGAATAATTTGAATCCATTGAACGTAAAGAACATTATTTCAAACGTTTCTCATAACATTATCAGTCGTGCAGCGTTCGTTGTATTACTGCAGATGGAAGTGGAAAAGAGCTGGTGTCCTGCATTTCAGATTGTCATCTGGTTCTCACTGCTCTATTGCTGTTAAAGGCCCAATCATGCAAAGTGCCGAGTGCATCCTGAGTGCCTGCCACTGCCGCTGACTTCGGCAGGCGCTAAAAGCACTCAGTACCTTGCAGAATTGGGCCCTAAGTGAGATGCTGACACACTCTCATCCTGACTATCCCAAGTAGCACTAATTAAGGGCTGTCCAACTGTGCTTTCTGTTGAGCAGTTTGCTCTGGTGGGTGACAGGAAACAGCCTGGGATCTGTCTGTAGAATGACATAACAAAGAAGTAAAAAATAAAATAAAATAAAATAAAATATAAAAAAATTCAGATGTGGTGGGCTGGAATGAACAGTGCTAAACTAGACCTAACTTGCATATTTTGTTGTTATAAATATATAGTCTGAGATTAGCACCGAGCTTGCTATGTCATGGCTTCCATTATACATTTATCAAAGCTCCTCTGGTTGCTATAAGTGATCATTAGACAGGAGCATAAATTAATAAGGAACTTGGAACAATGCTCTCTTTTTTAGAAAGGTTATCAATAAATCTTCCTTTTTGAAAAATGGTGGTCATTGATGTTCCCTAACCTGTAAACTGTGAAATGTAACATACATTTTAACAGCTGTGGGACAATGCACCTGGGTACAGTGAGGAAAACCAGTGTATTAACACCCATATAGATTAAACAACAACAACAACAAAAAGCTGATCCAAACAATTAGAATTGGAGATACAGTAACCAACGTTTACAGAGCACTGTGTTTAAAATCTGCACTCCGTTTGATTGTGATTCAGCTTCTTTATCCCCCCCTCTCCAAAATAATCCCTGAGCAAGATTTTGAGAGAACTGTACATAAATGACCTAAGTACCCCCTATTGTGTTATTTCATTACTTATGATGTCCCACTGTAGCATAGAAAAGGCAGCATCGCTACAGGATTCTGTGAAAACCAAAAAAGGCAACCAAAGTGTTTCCTAATGCAGACCTAGATCATATCGTCATCCTATGACATGACATTACATTTAGAAAACACAACAAAATGTAGAGCTGTTTTGCTGAAAGCCTGAAGCAATAATGCCTCCTGGTTGCTTCTGTGTGTCTAATAAATACTGTCTGGCCTACTACCGTACTGTCCTTTTTACAGGGTATCATTTAATTGCAAACCAAAGATCAAAGGTCTTTAACTCTTTAACCAAATTCCGATGTCTGCCAAATTCAATAGCTGTCATTCCTTTAGAAAAAGACAGTGTAATATGTGTGTTCTGATCTAATTTTATAGAAAAAGACACAATTTACATACTGTTTATTTAGTTAAGTCCCTAAAATCAATACCTTTGTCTGTAGCTCTTTTATTTAAAATACATCATGACATTGCAAACGGCAATATAAATGAATTTTTCTAAACCACATATGTTGTTAATGTTTTTTTATTGCACATTTTTAAAAAAGTTTGAATTGTAGCATTTAATAGATCAACTTAAATGTATTTTAATATTGGATTACTAAAGAATGTTAAGTTTTACCTTTCTAAAATTATAAATATTGTTTTGAAAGGTCAGTCATTTTCTCAAGACTAATTTACCAAATGGAGGACATATTTCAAACAATACCAACACAAGGAAACTGCTCATGCTGAATAGTAAGAAAAACAAATGTACTTTCTTTAAACTGCTTTTCAAGAGCAAAGAAAGAGATACAGCTGCCTTGAGCAACAAGCATCTGAACAAAAATTTCAATATGCAGCACCAGTATTTCAGAAAAACAGAACCCACTTTTCAGAGGGAAGACATTTAAATAATTCATATCATTTATATGTAGGTGAAAGAGTAATTTTTGCTTCATGTAAGAGACTACAAACAGTATTTTATTGATGTTATTTGGGCCTGATCCAAATATCCTTACTATGGCTAACCTCTCAATGAAGTTGATGGGGGTTTAGCCTGAGGAAGAAACCCCTCCTTCAGTTGTGTAAATGTGTTTGCTGTAATGACTTGTTTTGGAGAATTTCATTGAAATGCGAAGCAAATTAATAGCTTCATAATGTTTATTTCTGTAATTATTTCTCTGTGTGCTTGACAATTAAATATTTATGGTTTGGCAGTCCTTTGGAATTATTCCCTTTCCTCATTGTCTTTTGGCATGTAACCAGGTTAGCCCCCAATCCTGTAATCAGAGCAATATACTGACTTCACTGGGGTTCTCTGCTCACACAGAGGTCCACTCATTTGGATCAAACTGCAGGATCAGGGTCTTAGTTAGCAAGGCAGAGGTATGTCCCCTGTAGGTTAGAGATAATGATTAAAGGCACAGTCCAGTCAGGTTCCAGATGCTCTCAATACCTATAGTTTCAGTGGAACTAGAGGATATTCACATCTAATAGGATCAGTCCCGAAGTGAAATTTGCTTCTCTTTGCTTTGTACATTCTGGTGAGTTAGATAAATTCTTATAGGAATGAAAGTGCTAATGTTACAAATGCCACCTTCTCCCCATTCCCATGAGTTCCCCAGAGTTCTGCCAGTTCAGCTCAGTCCTTACTACTCTGGTCCTGGACCTCGTCTAAGCAGAGGCTGCCAATCATGCTGAATAAAGCTAAATTGCTCCCTAAGGTCATATCCTAACATAACTGCAATCTAGTTTGTTCCCCAGTGCTCTTTTTCAGGTGAAGCTCTACACAGTGGGTCATGAAGTCCAGCTCTTAGGAAGCCCGAATCACACCTATTTGCCTTTAGGAAAGCTTGTTTTCATCCTTGTAAATTCCTGTCTCCAAAAGACACAGCAATGACTTTCCTCTGGCCAGCTGGGTCACTCTCTTTAGGAGTTTCATCAGCCCTAGTTGCTATCAGGGATTACTGCTCTTCAGAGTTTTGAGGGATAAGTGCATGTTTCTGCAGCACCCTTAACCTCTTTCCAGTTGAGGAAGTGCAAGCCTAAATTAGAATTCATCTCCAGGTCTCCTGCCCAGCAATCTGTAACATTATTGCTAGGCTAGTAATAAAATGTGTCTTTAGTAGTGAGTATCTGGGTGTCTTGTTTATCTCTTTGCAGCTGTGTAAACTTTTAACATGCCTTTTTTTGTCTTTTGCTTGAGTGACTTTATGCCCTTGTCCCTTGAAACCTTAAATACTAAACCCAATGACTGCACTGAAATGGTTGGTAAGGGCAGAGCTGATCATTTGTATGCTTTTCCTGCTGCTAGTCTTAGTTGACAAGTTGATCATATAACTCTAATAGAGGCAGCTGCTTCTAAAGAACTTTAACTGATTATCCTTTCTCCCCTCTCCCATATAGAAAATGCCAGCAATCAGGTATTTATCTTTTTATTTTTACCCAGAGGCTCTCCCAAACACCTCTAAGCACCCTCTACTGCTTAACAGGATTAATTAGAGAGCTGCTGTTGGTACATATACATAGATATTTGTATGTTAAATACATGCTTTTTATAAAATGAATATGTGTATGTTGTGAGATATCCTGGTTATCATGGGCTTTTCTTACCTGCAAGGTTCTGCATTTCTTTCATTGAATGCTTCAGCTCATTTCTCTGGAGTCTTCTGTAGCTTAACTCCTGCATTAGCTCTTGCTGCTTGATCTGCAGAAGCAAAGTATCATGTGACTTCACAACAACAATTTCCATTCAAGATTGTAAGAAATGGAACAATTCCAGTAACTTCCCATTTGAGTCCTTTATTTATTTTTAGTTTTTAAAGTAATATTTTTGATGCTAAAACCTCACTGGCTTTCTTGTTTTTTTAAAATATCAGCTTTTGTACTGAATACAAATTTTAAAATGTTATTGTGTTATTAAAACTGCTTATGACTTGTTTCCATTAGCACTCCATTTTTACATTAGAATGTTGTTAATATAAGGACAGGTCTTTGAAGGAGGTAGCAAAATTTCTTCCCCACATTGTCTACTCTGTTCTGTGTCTGTGATGTGCTGTTGATATTTGAAAAGTGGCTCTTACAAAATTTTCACCTTTAAGCTATGATCAACCCCATCTTCCAGAGATGGATGGGGATGCATAGAGGAAGGTGAAGGACTGGGGAATTTATTCATTTGTTCTCCTCTGTTTAAAAAAAAATAGTAAGAAAATTTCATAGTCAAGGAGGGCGGCAATACCATTTGGCAAACAACATTATTCTTAATTTACTTTGCTGGTAATATTTAAAATGAGTTACAGTGATTGTTAGAATGGATGTTGAATAATAGATTTCCATGCCAATATCTGTTTCCAGTCACTCCTAACATTGCTGAAACTTTCATCTTTAGGGCTAAAACTTTCCAGGCTCTTGATCTCTGACCAAAATTCATTTATTTTTTAATTTGTCCTTTTATTCAAAAAAAATTCTTGCAAACATTGTTTTTGGAAGATCTCCAAAGCCAAAATAGATGGGGTAAAAAGTTGATATTTTCCATGAAATAACCATGATTGAGTGCCTGTCAGTGTTCTAGTGAAATTTATTTTTGATTCAACAAAGTTATGAGACTTTTAAAATCAAATACATTTTGCCCAGGTCTTTCCCTGTCTGTTTATAAAGTGCACAGCTAAAGAAAGTTGCCTGCACATGCATATCTGGGTAAGTTGTCTGAGTAATGAAGAATGTTCTGGAGCATACACATGGAATAAACAAAAGGCTTCTATATGCATATTGTAAGGGTGAGAAATGGTTAGGGAAGGCAACTTCACACTTTCACATGTGCTTAACTTTAAACTATTTAAGTAATTCCATTGAAGTCATGGCACTACTCAGTGTGGAAAGTTAAGCAGATAGTAAATTTTTGCAATTTTAAAGCTGTCGTTCGATAGTTGGGAGACAGTTTAGTTCTTAGGCCTCTTAGGAGCTTCTTTCTATGGACTATTTAAGAATCTTTTAGTATTGTCTTCACAAGAAGTTTCAGATTATGGACTTCACACATGATGTTGCATTATCACTTTTTTTTCCCCAAGTCGTCAAAACCCTGGTATTGGAGTTGTTGGGAATACAACATGTCACAACCCATGTTTTGGGTCTATGTCCTCCTTGGTTGGTAAAGGCCAGGTGGGAAGACCTATGTTCTTTTGCTGTTGGTGATCATCAAAACTTTCCTTAGGAAGATGCTGACCTTGATAAAGTCTTTTTGTGGCCATCACTCCAGAAAAACATTACTTGATATGACTGTCTGGCCAGCTATACTCCAGTACCTATCTTCCATTTTTGGTTAAGTTTATAATCCACAAGGCCATGATATGAGAGCTCTGAGAGTATCTGCATGCTTCAGCTCTCATTGTCCTTTTATCATTCTGAGTACAGACCTGGGTATGGCACACTGCACTGGTTGTTCTTGTAGTAGCTGTTCTCCTGGTGTTGGATAAAGACTGGCGGTCCAAGGTGATATTGTTAGATTTATCAACTGTCTTCCATACTGTTGTCTTGGCTGTAAACTCTAATGGGAGTAGGCAATTGTCCTTCAATGGCATCATTTTCCTGTCTTGAGGAAATCTAAGAGGGTAATTAGGGGCAGCAGCCTTTCTGCTCTTAGAGATCCATCTTATGAGGTACTACAGAGTACCATCTTCTTCCTCCTTTAGTTATTCTATGAATGGAGCCATTGGGAGGTTTACTGATCAGTCATTGGACTTTGGTGTTTTCGGTAGGCTGAAAACTAGACCTGGGCAGGAGATAGTTTCTCATCCCATGAAAATTTTTGAGACTTCAAAGAATTTTCTGGCACTGAATCGGGAAAATTGGAAATCTGAAAAACCTTCCGGCCAATGGGAGCTGCGGGAACACGTCCCTGCAGCCTGCTGCTTCCCGCAGCTCCCATTGGCTGGGAACGGTAAACTGTGGCCATTGGGAGCTGTGGGGGGCCATGCCCGTGGACAGTCAATGTCCAGAAAATGTCTCACGGCCCGCAATCATATTACCTTGATAGGCTGCAGGTTGCTCACTGTTGCTTTAGATAGTCGAATAACTCGTTGAGCTCCCTTAAATTGTCACAGGAGTGTGTGTGGTTTTTTTAAATATATGGTGCCCAATCAGTAAAGATCAAGAAAGTCAGAATTAAAGATTAAGGATCTGATTCACCTGTGACTCAACCCCATTGTAATTCTGCTGATGTACAAAGAGTTGCTCCTGATTTATGTTGGTGGGGGGAAGAGAATTGGGCCCCAAACATCCATTATTTAGTTTTCATGCCCTGTTTTTCTAAGGGCCTATAGGGAGTTAGTTATTCTTCAGGGAAACACAAAAGAAAACCTTTTGATTGATTTGTGTGTATTGGCAGAATTACTGTAATTGCATCAAATGACATAATTGGCATAAATAGGAGTAATGATGTCATTACCATGTGTGATTGTGACATTTAACAATGTAATTAAAATGTATAATGACATCGTAAAAGTCCTTATTAAAGTATTTGAGAGAAGGTGGACAGAGCAAGATTTTAAAAATTCAATGTCACTGTCTTTCATGTTCTTTTCAAAACAGCTAAAGCAATTAGGTCACATCAAAGCAGATTTTTAAAAACAAAAAGCCTAATCCTGCAAATCCTTTCTGTAATGGGCAGTCTGTACATATATATAGATAGATAGATAGATAGATAATCCTGTCGATTTCAAGGGGACTACTCGCAAGAGTAAACTCTAGTTCTGAAAATTTGCAATATTGCAGCTCAAAATCTCTCTCTAAATTATTCATGCAATAGCATCAGTTTGTTCTCCTTAACACACACAATGGTCAAATTGATTTTATTTCTTCAAAATTTATTTTGTTCTGAAATTCCCAATATGAGGAATTTGTATGCCAAGTATCAACCATGATCATATTATATTTATATAAAAAACCTAAATTGGACAGATTAAAATCCCATTTTTCAAACAATGATGTCATTATATGTCATACAAATCCTGCATTTAGATGCTTATATTAGCACTTATCTTTAGGTGTCTCAAATGGATATTTATGTACCTAAGTGCAGGTCTGAATATCCAATGCAGAGTTTGATCATCACACTTAAGTGCCCCATACTGGAAAACTGAGTTTTCTTATTAGACATTTCATGAACAGGACACCATGTTGGCATTATATGTGGCTTCCAGCTCCACATCTGACTTTACATCATTGTGTCTTTTCAGTATTTCTTGATATTTATATGACAAAAATATTCAGCCAAACTGTGTGTTAACTAGTACCCCACCTTCTCCAACCTGAAATTTTCAAATAAACATTTGTGGATTTACCTATACAATACCTACTGATTTTAATGTGAGTCTTATGGCTAAATTCCTATGTACCTCTGAAAATCTGCCTTTATATGGCATATTAAACAGGATAAAGAAGACAGGCAGCATGGAAGGTATATGAAAGTGCGGGGTTCATTGTTAAAAGAACATAAGAACGGCCAGACTGGGTCAGACCAAAGGTCCATCTAGTCCAGTCTCCTGTCTTCTGACAGTGGTCAATGCCTGGTGCCCAGAGGGAATGAACAGAACAGGTAATCATCAAATGATCCATTCCCAGCTTCTGGCAAACAGAGGCTAGGGACGCCATTCTTGTCCATCCTGGCTAATAGTGAATAATGGACCTATCCTCCATGAATTTATCTAGTTCTTTTTTGAGCCCTCTTTATTGTCTTGGCCTTCACAACATCCTGTGGCAAAGAGTTCCACAGGTTGACTGTGCATTGTGTGAAAAAATACTTCCTTTTGTTTGTTTTAAATCTTCTGCCTATTAACTTTATTTGGTGACCCCTAGTTCCTATGTTATGAGAAGGAGTAAATAACACTTCCTTATTTACTTTCTCCACACAAGTCATGACTTTATAGACCTCTATCATATCCCCTCTTAACTGTCTCTTTTCCAAGCTGAAAAGTCCCGGTCTTATTTATCTCTCCTCAAATGGCAGCCATTCCATACTCCTAATCCTTTTTGTTGCCCAATCATTGTCTATAATGGTTGCAAAAACATTGTCTATTATTTTAATTACAACCAGCCTGAAATTATAGTGTAATTGCAATACTGTATTTAAAAGGAACTTTGTTAACTAAATAAAACTCCATGCTTTTGTCCACAAATGTTCTACTATACCTGAAAGAGTAAAGAAATTTTACTGGTTCTCATTTTGCTTAATTTGTGCATTTGACAGTTTTACTGTATTAACTTTTTTCTCTGTTTCCCATGTGTATTTAGCTTATTAGTTTATTAGTCAATTTCCCCTTTGTGGTGATGATTATAGAACAACAAAAATTGGCCTTTGAACTTGGGGATGGGTGTAATACCTAGATCTCCTGTAAACTGTCTCTATCTACAAATATATTTTAAACTGACTAAATTTCAAGTTGGTGTCCCATATGTTTCGAGAACTCATAATTTCAACTGATCTGTTGTGTTGGCTCACCAAAACTGCTTTGTATGCTTAATGTTTTCTTTAAATTCCAGATCCCTATAAAATGACAATATAGTCTCGTTACTTTGGTGACTCATAGCCTGGTTTCATTAGTAAGATTCAGGACATTTATAGAAAAAATGAGGAAAGTTTCTGTATTTAAATCCAGTTTTTGTCTTTGCTTGTATAAACTAAAGAACTGAAAGTTTTTTGTTCCCCTAGAAAGAAAATATAATTAATGGAGAAGATACAAAATATTCACCTCCCTGTGTGGAGTTGAAATAGGAAGTGACTCTGTTGTGTTAGGTTCTGTACTAGATGGTTGATGTTCAGCTTTGTTCCCCTCCAGAATTCTGTGAAATCATATCACTAGCATGCAGAATTGGTTTTCCAAGGATATCTGCTATGGACAAACAGTCCAATATGTTTATTAGTTACCTCAGTTAAAAACTTAAACTTTCATAATTGATTATTTTTAAATGATTTTCTGCTGAAGATGCTTTGAGTAAAAGCTTGAGATCTAAAATTCAAGCTGAAATCCCAATTCACAGGAAAGGTAATTGAAAGTTAAGCTGTTTAATGCTTTAGTTTGTAGATGCAGTGCTTGTGGGTTTCTCCACATATGTACATCCCAACACATTCCTATGCACTCCTTTTGTATATGGGGAGTGACTGGGACTGGGGGATTTTATGCTTAAGAGCTCTTCTAAGCAGGCTAGGTCAATCTGCAAGACCATGTGAAAGTTGTTTTTATCCCCCTCTGTCGTGTTTCATGCTTGTCCTACAACTGCCACTAAACCAGGTGATTCCTACTAGAAAAACAGGCAGACTTACGGTATTGTAAAGTAAACCACTGTGAGCCACATTTTGCCCCCCTTGTTCATGTTCAGGTGTACTTTACTCCATGTACAAATTGTCATGTTGGTAAGTACTGACTCCCAAGAGCAGTCTCATTCATTTCAGTGGGCTGACAAGCACAAGTAAATCCTTCACGATATGGCCCAGTATGCTCTATTTATGGAGCATGATGCAACTCAGCAAGATTAAGGCTGGCAGAATGTGTTCTTGCAGTTGTGTGAAATATACTTGTTTCACTTTGCAACAGTTTGTGTGGCTACTTTATTTTATATTTTTTGGCTTACTTCTGAGTGATTTTTGCATCCTCTCCCCAGCTTTCGCTTCTTGAAACTCATTCAAAACAACTGAATTTCACCTGGTTTCATGTATAAATAATGTAAAATAATTTTGCATTCAAATAAATGTGAAATGTGGGCTCAGATAAATTGCTTAAGGGACCCTAGTGAACTTCTGTTCTGATTTTCGGTTTGTAACAAAACTTGAAGTTTTGAATGAGTGAGATGAGTTTCAGAAATTTGTGAACATTTTGAACAGAATGATACAATGCTGTGTGATGGAGTCAGACCAGAAGGGTATAGGAGAGTGCTGGAAGGCAGGTATATCAGCCTCAGGATGTGTAGGTCCCTGTTCCCTGGATAGCCAAAAAAAGGCTATTCCAGGCCAATCAGGAAGCTTCTAGAAAGGAGTAGAAACAGCTAGTCTGATTGGGACACCTGAAGCCAATCAGGCACTGGCTGAAACCAGATAAAAACCTCCCAGTTAGTCAGGTGGGCTGTGGGTGTCAGGAGCTGTGGAAGGAAGTTATGCTGTTGGTGAGATTGAGTGTTGGACAACATATCATACAGAAGGAAGGAGGCCCTGAGGTAAGGGTGAAGTGGAGTCTGAAGAAGCGGAGACTGCTGTGGGGAAGTAGCCCAGGGAATTGTATTGTGTTTTGTGCCTTTAAGGTCAGCCATCTTAGCTGATACTATTAGGGTCCCTGTGCTGGAGTCTGGAGTAGAGGGCGGGCCCAGGCTCCCCCCTTTTCTGTCTCCCCTAATTAGTTACTGAGAAAGGGAGGTCACTCTGGGGCCTGGATGAGTTTCTGAAGCCCCTAAATCTGCCAGGAAGCGCAGGACCCACAAATACAGACTCAGAACTTTGTCACAGCTGTGAAGAAGTTTCATAATTATTTAGTTAGAAGAGGATATCTGTGTGAGAGAGAAAAGAATGCACTTTTCCCTTGATGTATACTTTACCCTACTCTTGTTTTCTGTCTGTATGGTCTTCAGTTACCAAGAAGAAACTGCATCCCATTACACCTTTTCCTCTTAAGATATATAGTGAAAACCAGAGTTGAGCAAGTAACTTTAAAACAAATAATTTATTGAATAAATCCACCCTTTTGTATTGTTTGTGAATAATCTGCAAACACAATGTAAGATTCTCAAATTTATTAGCTGTGTACAATTAGTGGTGAGTTTTGATCTCAGATTTAGATTGTACATTTGTATGTAAACTCTAAGGGGTATAAAGTAACAGTGTATGGAACTTTTGCGACTAACTTTTATGTAAGTGATATATGTAACCAACAAAACATGAATTTCTAGTTCGATTTATAACTGTACATTTGATTTCAGTATTCCTGATTCATGCTGTGTGGGTTAGTTACAGAAGTAATCCAGATAGGGAACATAAATGGTACCATGTCACTTTTGTACTGAGACAGCATATTCCCCTTGATCGTGTACTGGACTAGGAGTCAGGTGACCTTGGCTGTAGTCTCAGTTCTGCTATTAAATACTTATCCACTCAGTGAACTATCTGTCTATGTCTCAGTTTCTCCATTTCAAATAGGTAGAGTGATACTCACCTTTGGAAAACATGTAAGTTGTGTTGTCTGTCTGTGTATCTTGTAAGCATTATTTCTATGTAAACAACCAACACAGCATAAAGCACAAATTTTACAGTTGAATATACAATTAAAATTTTGTTTTCAGTGAATATTCTTACTAAAGATTTTCTTTATTCTGACTTTAATTAGAGGCTGGCCTGAGATCTGGTGTGTGACAACCCTAAACTTTGTGAGTGTTCCAGTGAAGATATTTCGACCTATAAAATGTGGGCCTATGTTTGGACTCTGAATCCCTTCGCAAGAATTGGGGTGTTCAGAGCTGTAATTTTGCTTCAGCCTATTCTCCAGTTTTAATCTCTTTAGTCTCTTCCACCACCAACCTCCAATTCTGTTTTTCTTGCTTTTACTGGTTTATAATTTTTTCAACCCTTCTGCTTCAGTCATTAACTCGTTAGCCCTTATTCCCTTTCTTCTTCTTAGATAGCCAAGGAGAAGGAAACCAAAAATATTTTCTTTGATGCCATCATCCCATTTATTTCATCATCCTGAATCATCTACCTTGCCCTTGCATTTATATCACATGAATAATACTCTCCTTTTAAATATTATTCTGGGAGAAGGCCTCGTGGTTGAAATATTGCTATGAACTGTACTTTCTATAATTCTTCTGTGATGTCATTGCAAACAGAAACTGATGAAATATTCCTTGTTTGGTTGGTTTTGAACTTAATCCTGAGATCTGTGCTATTTTAAGAATAATATTTAATTATTCAAATTAATCTCCTTATTTCAGCTCTGTATATATTACAAACCCAAAACAACTCTGTATTTTATTCCTATCGCTTGTAAAACAAGAGTTTGTTTCTTGTTAGAATTGATGGTACTGGCATGAACGGAATTTGGAAATGATCCAGCTCCAACTGAAGTCATAACTGTCTTGCTCATTGATTTCAATAGGAGCAGAATCAGGCCCTTGATTAACGTGAATTATTAATGTTGAGTGCTTGGTGTTGTTTCAGACAACCATCTCAGAGTATGATTAAATGATCATAGTCCATCACTGAACAGTGCTGAACCTTACCTTTCGTGTGTGCATATGCTGTATTTGTGCTGCACCTACGGCTTTAGATTGTAAGTGTTTTACCTGGACTAGAATCCTGTCACTTTGGCCAGATTTAATTAGTAATCTTATTGATTTTAAGGGGTTAAAACTATTACTTTTTTCTCTTATGCTCCCTGTTGCTGGTGAACATAGTTAATTCAGTCACATGAGTATTTACTATTCATAAATTATGAGGCAACCTCCGACCACATTGTGAATTATTTTCTCACTAATTTAATCATGGAAAACCATTTTCTCACCTAATGTGTTAATAATAGTATGTGTTAACACCACATGGGTAATTTCATTTAGCATGTATGCTTTGTAAGGAGCTCATATGAGACCCTCTATCTTACTCTTTTCTTTAACTATACAGTGTCATCGTAATTTATTAGAACTGAAACAAGACACTGGTGCGATTCAAAGCACTTCGAAACTATGTATTTCTTCAGTGGAAAATGTTGTGTTCCTTGGAATAGAGTGCTCCGTATCTGTCAGAAGAGAATATGAATAATACAGCAAGTGAAATTATTACAGTTCTGCCCAGTATTGAAATCTAATCTTCCAGCAAAAATCAAACTGAGGCCCCAGTTCTGCAAGGAGCCCACACTGGCACAGTCCTGCACTCACACAGAACCCAACTGACTACAGTGCGGGCGCTGGGTGGATGCCAAATTCAGCTCACGGAGCGCTCATTGCAGTGTCGGGGCCCAGAATTGTTTCCTGTACCTGTGTTCTTTTGTTCTTTTTTTCTGAATGCTTCTGTTTGGGCTTCTCTCAGATGGAGCCTGATACTGGGATGGTGCTGAGCACCTCTTGCAAAGCCTTGAGAGTGTCCTCAGCTCCCATTGACATCAGCAGGGATTGAAGGTGTTCATATTTTTAAATGATTGGGCATTTGATGCCATTTTGGTATAACACCAAGGCAATGGAAAATCATGCAATTTTTTAGGTGTGAGTTTGTTTCCATGATGGTTATGATACTGTACATAGTCTGCAGATAAACAGCCCTCTGTTATGTCTGTTAGCTCTGCATATGGAGTACAATTAATGTTGTTGCTGTGCTGCGTCTTCACCAGTGCACCGTGAAGTACTCTCCATTTGGATGTTGTTCAGTAACTTTTGTTTTTAATAAACTGAGATGTTTTAAAATACCATAGTTAGATGGACCTTGATGGCACAGGATGGTGAGATGTAGACACTTCCGTTTCTAGGTCATCATTTCTAATCCAGTTTGGTAGAAAATCAAATCAGTTACAATGTGATGACTCTTCATTGTCCTATGTTTAATTCGCTGGCTTTAGTCTACTAAGCCTAGTAGACAAATGTTTTACATCACAACAATAAGATAGGTAGCACTGATTGTCATTTTTGTTGGTAGTCACAGCAGAGTCTCCAGAGACTAAGTGGACATGGAGAATAAATTATTCACTCACCACTAGAGGTGACTCTCTCAGATTAGGATTGAGGCACATTGCTAAAGTGGATGGAATATGATACTGTTTTACGGATAAGGGACTCAGTCTCCAGGGCTGTCAGTTCCATACCTCTCATAAGCATCAAATTTTCATGTGAATTTTTTTTCAAAAAAAATTTTTTTAGAATAGTCAAATATCACTGCTAAGAAAACCTTTTCTAAGACTTGCGGACATTTTGTGGCCTATTTGAAGCAAGCAAATGATCTCATTCCATATTCTAGTGAAGAGCTTTCCACAACACAGAAAACAGCCATCAAGAGTTAACAGTAATTGGTACAGTCATCTACAATTTTTACTTGGAGGCCAAAAATTAAATGGGTGTGGAAAGTGAATTAGCTTTCCCTCCCAAACCATGCTGCTGGATTTGATTCATTAATAGGGTAGCCTGGGGAAGCATGCATGGCCGCTGACTGTGCTTTATGGGGCCTGCAGGTAACCAGGAGACTTCAATCTGTAGGGCTATCAGTCTGGCACCTTTTTGAACATTAATAGTTCAGTTAAAATGATAGACAATAATGATACTCCAATAACAAATTTCAGAGCTTTTTTTTTTAAAGGCAAAAGAGTAATAATTAACTACATGCTAACTATGCATAGTAGAATTAGGTAGATACAAGATTCTGGTCCATTTTGCTGGCAATGGAAGTGCCAAGATTTCCAAACTCAAACACATGAAGTATTGCAACCCAGTTGAGTTGTGCAGTGCTGCCAATACACAATATAAATTTACTGCCAAACAAAATAAATTTTACAACACAGAAGGCTCTCTCTAGACTCATTCTTTTGACACTTGGAGGACTAAACTATTTGTAAAGATACCCATCACTTGCTGACTTTTCTACAAAAACACTCTGCTATTCTGTCTAAATTTTTTGAAAATAAAAATAAAAATGGAGCCTATTCAGTCAACATCTGACATAACTGTTGAAATCTAGTCACTCATACAGTAGTGAGTCACACTTTGATAATGTGCCTGTCATCATGTTAAAACAGTCATGCACTGACATATTTTATGGGCACGAGCATGTTTTAGAGATGAACAAAAAGGGTTGGCCTTTAAAAAAGAAGCAAGAGTAGCATTTCCTGTGTGAAAAGACATATAATTTGCAATAATAGTATGTCAATAGTACCTACAGGAAATTGCTGTAAAATGGGAATTTCAGCATCAGCTTTTAGCTGGGCGAAAATACTGTAGCTCTCTCTAAAACAGTGGGCATCTTATCTGCGTGCGTGGTCCTGAAAATATTTGTTGCACAAAGCTAACATAGGTGTTCTTAACATTTCATCTGTTAACAAGACAGCTGAAATTTGGTGAAGATTAGAAGTGAACATTGCATAGCATTGTTCTGATTCAAATTGCACGCATTTGGACTGGTAATATTACATAATTTTAAAATTGAGTGAGTGATTGGTTGTTTCAGATTAGATGTAAAAGCTTAGTTGCATGATTATATATGATATCTAGCATTACACTATGTTTTTTACTTCATGCATAGTATGTGTGTGTATATATATGAATATATGTTATGTGTAAATTAAGCAACTATATTAAGCCACAGCATATTAGAAGTGGATAAACTCTGGTTATATGGTAGATCACTGTTAGTTTAGCCAACAATTAGACTGAAGTACAGAATGGTTAACAAAGAGTGTACTGCCAGACAGTGATCACTGGAAGTCATGCTGTAATTGTTCATTTAACTAATTTAGTAAATCCCAAAGCAGCTACACAGTGGTGTTTATTTAGACTGAGACACAGTATTATTGAGAAGTTTCATTCTTGAGGATTTAAGCTTTGCATTTAAGCCTGAACAAAGGGAAGCTACACTTTTTCTTACAATTTAATCTCCCCCCCACTGTATTTATTTATAATTAATATTTTATTTTAAAAGAAGAAAAAATTATTCCAGTTCAAGTGTTTGCTAAATTAGAGAGCAGGTCACAGTTGTTATAACTGATACTGAGTAATTCTTGCACCACATCAAAGTTAGAAACAATCCCACATGTAAAACATGTCTTTTTGTATGATAACGAAATGGTATCAAGGAAGGCAGTTGATTTAAGAGGTATTTTTTTATAATTTAAAAACTGTTTTAAAAATATTTATGCTATATAGTAACTGACTGTAAACATACTGAAATGCATTGTCAGCTGGTTAGCAAACTTGTCTTACTATGTTTATATTCATGAGGCAACTGTAAGCAGAAGAAACATAGCCTTATTTCAGTTAGTTTGCTGCTTTGTTCATTAAGCTAATTACTGCATTCTACATTCCTCCTTTTCATCTACCTTGTTTCTGGAGCTTGATCCTTTCCCAACCCTGAATCGACTGTTACTGAACAGTTGAAGCTGAACAGGAAGGAATTGCAGGTGTCAACTCACAGTTTACAAATATGACATCTCCTCTGGCATAGCTGGAAATATGAAATATTGATTTATGTGCAGTAAAAGGTCTTATAAAAATGATCACATACACATGAGAGATTAATGCGCTGGAGATCAATAGAAATTTCATTCTTGACGCTAGACTGTCACCTATGGTGAAATGCTAAAATACAGAAATCAATATTATCTATGAAATGTCAAATTTATTATAATTATGAGGATGAAAGCTGGCCAAGTGGCTCCCAAGAGAGAAGGAAGGATAGGTTACTGTGCTGAAGCATCCTTCATGTCCCTTGTTCACTTGCTGCCAATTTGAAAGCAATAATGGTGCAGGGGGTTTTCAGGCATTATGTATCACTGTGTAGTAACAAATTCCTCCTGGAATATTTAACTCTTGAAACTGACAGTAACGCAATCGTCTTCACAGTCAAAAGGTTCAGAACTTTTAGGAGTCTTTGGTAATAGGGTAAAATTCAGAGAACAGTCCCAGCGCAGATCATAATCTGGTATATAGACTACAGTACATTGCTTAGGAAAATTGAGTTTTGCAAGATTAGTAAAAACCTTGTGCAATTTTACTCAACCCCCTGCTATGTTCATAGCTGTTAGGAGATGGACAAAAATGAAATTATCTGTTAGCAGTCTTTCCATTTTTTAGAGCCTCAGCTATTACTTTGATTTTTAAGAATTTCCGTTCAGTCCCACACACAGCTAAAATTTTATGGGCCAATGAGAAAACAATCAAAATACAGAGTTTTTCTTTGTTTTTTTTTAAAGAAATTATATTTAAGAGGGAAAACTCTCCCTATAAATATTCTTGAAGAATACCTGTAAAACCCTATCAAGGAGCCTCTTATCAGTATTGCATTTGTTTCTGATATTTTCGGGATGGTGTTCACTGTACCACTACACACTAATGCTTCTGGAGATTCAGGCTTTATGCAGTGGCACCACATCTGGCTGTGATCTTGTTTGATCTGATAATATAGAGAGGACTGAGCCTAACCACGATTCAGAAAGAGAGCCCTCTTAAGGAAATCTCAGGTGCTGCTAGAAGTGATTCTGGTGACTTAGTTGGTGATGCTCTTCCCTTGGAGTTAGTATTGTAGCAATACTTCAACCATTGTTCTGGAGGGATATGTTCTGTTTGGAGGTGCCAGAGTTTAGGTGAGCTGTCAACTTGAGGTTGTGGAAGATCCCTGGTATTGCTTGCAAGTGACTGAGTCTAAACATGGGTAATTAAATTCTGCCTGCCAGGTTCCTTCTGCAATTTCTGTTCAGAAGTTATTGTTCACTTCCCATCCTAAGCTGTATTTGGAAGTATTGCAGGGACCAGATAGACTGCATTCCAGTCAAACATGGGTACATTTCAGGATATCTTTATATGCTAAATTGTACAGTGCCTTTTCTACTTTCAAAGTGCATTGTATAAATTAATCATTTACAATAATGTATTAACCAGTGCTATTCATGCTGGTATGAGTTTTCTTTTCCTCGTTTGAATTAAATTTACTTAGCATCCAATAACTTGTCCCACTCCTTTAACATTGATTATTTTAGCCTTCCGGATTGTTGGTTGAGGTAGCCTATTTCACATAATTGTTTGCTGCGTAAACAAACCCCTTCTGTGTTAATTTTCTGACTGGCTTTTCTTTCACTTTAGTTAATGTATTGTTCTTGTATTTCATATTAGCTCAAATACCTTTGCAGTATCTCTCCCAATATCCCCTCAGTATTTTCTATACCTCTGTAAAATCTCCTTTCTAAATATTATGGATAACATTCTCTGATCTTTCCGAATGCTATTTTGTGTGTGTGTGTGTATATATATCTTTGTTAATCTTTTGGTCTTCTGCTGTATCTTACCTATTGAGGTAATAGCTTTTAGATGATAAGGTGACCAGAATCACATTGTCATTGTAATGCAGCCTTAGTTATTAGCACCTATTATTTCTTACAGAGAAATTTCCCTTGACTTATCAATATTTCCTCTTCTGATCTGTGTATTTCCTTTCCTTTTCTAGTAGGAGAAAGTCTCTCACTCCTGAGCAAAGCTACTTCACACACGCACACACCTCCTTTAATCCAAATATCTGAAAGCTCTTTACAAATACTAATGAATGTAGCATTTGGCAGGTATCATTACCCTATTTTACAGAGAAGAGAGAGATTATTTCCAACATTTAGAGAAGTGGCCTCTGATTTTTGGATGCCTGTTTTTAGAGTGTCCAATTTAAGTCATTTTAGACCTTAGACTCGGAGATACCAGGCACCCACAGCTGCAACAGGAATCAATGTGAGTTGTGGATCTCCCCCCCCCGCACCGACTCCTAAAAATCAGATGTGAGGTGTTTCAAGGTGTACATCTAAAATTTTTTGGCCCTGGTGACTTGTGCCAAGGGCACAACAAGCCTATAGTGGGCACAAGAATAAAATTCACATCTTTCCCGTCATTATTTTAACACAGAGATTTTTTCCTTTCCATATAATTGATATGAAAAAAAATTTCGGAAATAAAAATACTTGCCTTGATAGGCAGGCTGTGCTGACTGATTATATGTACATGTCCTAAACTGCATTAGGAAGTATCTACTGATGCTGATTACAATAGAATGGACTAACAGATCATTAGAGTGAAATAAAAAGAATTCTCTATCACCTTTAACTGCTAAATAACTTATTGATCGTATATCATTAATTTTGTAATACTGTATGCCTCTTCTTTTTTCAGAACCTTTGCATTTTAATGTGTTGCCAGCTAAAAAAGGGAGGACAATATGTTGGCTTAAGTTTGTAACACACACAGACACACACTTTTTAAAAAATGTCAGTTATTTATTTATTTATTTTGTACTATGTGAGGTGCTGGAGGTGGGAGAGGGAGAAAAAGATTTTTTCTTTTTATTACACTGTAGCATTTACACAATTTTTCTAAATAAAGATGTGGGAGATTTTCCATCTTTTTCCAGCTTCTTAAGGTTTTCTGTACCTCAAGTAGCCAAAGCAGTTAAAGTTAATACTTAATGCAACACAATTTAAGAGATAGGCATTTCTTGCAGTCAGGTCTCAATTAAGAGATAAAAGACAAAAAGTAAAGCACTTGATAAAGCTAAGAATACAAGGACCGGCATGGAAGTGCTTGAAGCTGTCCATAGCGATAACTGGATAGTCAGCTGGAATCTTCTTGAAATGAAGTGGGTGCTCTAACTTATCAAATTCCACATATGGGGAAATTACTGGTGCCTACAGGGGTGATTAACACTAACTCAGTGGGTCAGAAACAAGCTGGGATAAAGGTGAAAACTGTATCTGACTATCAACACCAAATACATCCATTTAGAGAAAGATAGTGTCTCTCCCTCCCTCCCACCCACTGCCCATATATCTTCAGTTGTGCAGGTTGTCAGGGTAGTCACACACAGCAGAAGCTGAAAATATAGAGGGTTCTGTATAATGCACAGATTGCAGTTCACATTAAAATGTAATCTATTTTAATAAGTCATATTATGATTTCATTTTAGATAATTGTGTTGATCTTATACAGCAAATATTTGCCCTGATATATATATATATATTCATTCTCTCAATTACAGCTATTAACACCACAAGAAAAAGCAACACAAACATTTAAATGATGTTATGAAACAAAATAATCAAAGCCTGGAAATTCAAAGTTAGAATTAAGGGGTTGCCTGTAAGTCACTCCATTGTGCCCAAGATTCCTGAAATAACAATGCATGTTGGTCTCAATTTATCCCTTGGGTAACTCCATTAGTTTCAGGAGACCACTTTTCATACTGAATTTGGCCCATTAAGAATGCAGGATCAAGCTTTCGTGTCTGCTGAAAGTAGGCACTACTCCCTTGACATCAAATACAATTATTTGTCTTCACTTTTCCCTTAACATTGCTTACATTGGCTTCTCTACTAGATGAATGAAAGATAGCTAATGTAAAGCTGACTTTTTAAGAAGACTCCAGAAGCAATCCTGGCAATTACAAGCTGGTAAGTCTAACTTCAACACCAGGCAATTTTTTTAGAATTATAGTGAAGAACAAAATTATCAGGCATGTGTATGAATATATGCTGGGAAACAGTCAACATGGTTTTTGTAAAGAGAAATCATGCCTCACCAATCTATTAGAATTGTTTGAGGGTGTCAACAAGCAGGTAGACAAGGGTGATCAAGCTGGTACGGTGTATTTGAACATTCAGAAATCCTCTGACAAGGTCCCACACCAAAGCTCTTAAGTAAGCAGTCACAGGATAAGAGAGACGGTACTCTCATGGATCAATAACTGATTAAAATATAAGGGAAAATGGGTAGGAATAAGGGTGGTCAGTTTTCAGACTGAAGAGAGGTAAATAGCAGGGTCCTCCAAAGATCTGTAGTGGGATTAGTACTGTTCAACATACTGATAAATAATCTGGAAAGGGTGTGTGTGTAAAAAGTGAGGTGGCAAAGTTTGCAGACAATACAAGATTATTCACGATAAGTCCAAAGCTGACTGCAAAGAGTTACATGTGGATCTTTGGGACAGGGAACCTCTCTTTGCTACCTTTTTGTAAAGTGCTTAGTGAAAGAGGGCTGGGGACTCTACATTTTCTTCATATAGCAGTTGCAGCACCTAAAATAATGACGTCATAGCCACTCATAGTAGGCCTGTGCTGTGTGCCTTCACTTTAAATTATTCGGGTCAGAGATTGGTTTGCTGTCATATAAGCATTTATTCCTTTCTGTGTGAAAGAAAACTCTTATTAAAATAGTGTACAATAGCATTATGAAGTACTGGCTCCAAAGCCCTGTAGTGGCACTACTATAGTTCCTGAATGTTCTGATGTATCTTCACTCTGCCTTTGGTAATGGTGAAGTTGAGAGTTACTCTCCTATGTAGTGTAGAAAACACAATGTTGTGTATTTATGCACTGCAATAATTCCAAGGTCCAACTGAAATGAAATAAGAAGCAGAGTATACATGCTTGGGGTCAAATCCTGCTTTTGTGACTCAGGCAATATTTGCTGCAGAAACAAAAAGGGAGTATTGCCTGAGTAACGAATATAAGACTGAACTCGGTGGATTGTTTGTTTCTTTGCTGCTGAGCCACCTGAAGCTAAATGATTCAGATGTTACAGACAAATTCAGACTTTACAATGAGCAGATAACCAGCCCCTTAAAATTGCATAGATTAAAATATTCACATATTTCCTAGTGATATTTCAGCCCATTTCTATCATGTATCTAATAACTCTCCTGTTCTCTGTGGTCCCTTAGGCAAACAAATGGTCCTTTTGTATTTTATTCTCCCCTCCTACCTTTTAGCTATTGTATATGGCCCTTTAAAAGAAAAATGAGATTTTACTGATACAGAAAAATTGTGAATGATATATTAGAGGGATGTAAAGAAGTTTGACAGCTGAAGTCCTCCCCTCTCTATGGGAAGGAAGATTGTAATTTTATATACAGCCTATTTCTAGCCTTAAGTGATCATTCACTTTACTTCTAATTCTACATGTACCCCGTTAGAGGTGGTCCTGAACCAAATCTCTGAATCCAGCCATCTCTCTTTCCCTCCCTCCATAGATTTGGGGATATTTGATCTGTATAACTTGTCTGCATCTTTAATCCTTATGAGGGAAATTGTTTCTCCTCCCCCACAACTGCATCAGAGCTCAGCATTAGCAAAATCAGCAGTATTCCAATCCTGAGTAGTATTCAGGGAGCTGCATCCCCTGTGCACAGCCTTGAAAAGCTCTCTGTGTGGTGTTTAGGTGCCATGGCTAGGTGGACTACAGGTGGAGTAAGTGGTAGTGGTAGATTTTATAGTCATCGCTCCCTATGAAGTGAGGGTACAAGTATGTCAGATCTACTGCAGACTTGTGTTGTAGTTATGGATCCAGGGTCACTCCATGATTTGTTCAGGAGGAAAGTCTGTGTCCAAAGGCTGGCTTCTCAGGCCTGGCACACAAAATAGGATTTAACCTTTATAGATTATTACTTTCCTGAACCAACAGTTTTGAAGGCTAATTTATTAGGAACCCAAAGTATGTTCTCTAAGCTCAATAAAATCAGGACATTGACAGCTAACACCAAACTGTGGTACAATACTCTGCCTTTAACTCATCCTTTCTTGCCAAAGCTAGATAGGCTGAGGTGTCAGAACAGACTGTGAGGTCACATATGCTGTGTAATTGGCTGCAATATCTGTTGACCTGAGGTTGGGTTGAGGATACTTAATTCTGAACTTCCTTAATTTTCTGTGTGGGAATCAAGTCTTTAGGGTACATATCTATTGCATATGTGCTTAACTCATGATTTGAATTACTAACTTTTCCTGTGGTTACTATTGCTCATTGCATTTGTATTTCTTTCTGAAAGTTGTTAAAATGTTTGGGTTTTATTTTCTACATTAAGAAAAGAAATAAAAATAGCAACAGTTGATATCTAAAATATATTTAAATATGCATAGTAAATATATAGTACTCTAATATTCTAGAGTAATGGTCCAGTTCACTGGTTTTAAATGGTGTTACATGTGGGTTTTTGACCATTATTGTAGAATTTCTTAATGTGTGTTTTATCATGGTTGGCAAAAGGCCATGGTTTTTAGACACTGGTGGTTAGGATGTTCTACATCTGTATATGCCTGTTTCTTACTGGAGCATCACAAAAGTTGGAGCCTGTTGAGAGCTGGAGTTATGGGTGAATACCTCTGTCTTGGTTGTGTATCACAGATGCTCCTAAAGTCTAAGTATGTAACTTGTTGAAACACACATTCTGCCAGCATTACTCAGGTTTATTATTATCTTACTCTCTAAGTAGTTCCACTGAGTCCATTTGCAGAATGAAATGCTACTGACTACAACTATGTGGCAGAATCTAGTCCTCAGAATTCTCCACCCTTTCTGAAATTTCCTAATTATATCCATGTAGATTTTTTTGTTACTTTCTCACCTACACAGTATTTTTACTCAAATTGCGTTTGTTCAGTTGGTTACAAGTTTGTCATTTGGTCTAATGGATGAAGATCTGATCAAGTTTAAACAAATGGTTTTATAAAGCTATGTTTTGGCACAATCAGCTGAACAACCATGTGACGAGTTTCATGCACTGAAATGGAGAGTGATATTACACTCTAGCTGGGCCTACTTGCCTATGGTCTTCTATCCTTATGCCAGAGATACTGCCTCTTCTTACGGCCTTTCAATGCCATGGATGCAGAGAAACACCTGTGATGTCTCCTTTTGCCTCAGTACTGTGTGGGAACTTGCAGAGGACTACGGGCCTTTTCTGCCGACCACAAAAACCCCCACAAATTCAGAGAGGTTGGGCAATCTGTACCTTCATCTCCCTGAACTTCCAAAGATCACCACAAGGATATGTCTTTAGCCCTCACATCTGCAGGGAACTCAGGAAGAACTGAATTCTGTTCTACAGGACCCCAGCAGGTCATGTTTCCTTTTACTAGTTCTCCTCCTCTCCACACTGTCTGAGTGAGGGAGAAAGAGGAAGTGTTAGTCCTGATAATCTCATTTCAGTGCAGCACTTTACACCTATCAGTAATTTGAAATAGAGTCAAATTACTGACAGGACAAAATGTGCAAGAACCACAGAGAGAGCTAGGTTTCATCAGAAATATTATATACATTAATTTTATATGTAGCCAACACTGTAACCCCTCTCCTTATGACTGAAAAGGGCTCCAGATATGAATCCCAATTTTTAATATCTTGTAACATTTCTTTTTGTGGTGTTCCTTTTTATCTGTCTTAGCTTCCATATTTTTTGCTATGTGTGGAAAAGCTACTTGAATGTAATGTTAAATTTGAGAAATTAAGCACCCAAAAGTCAAGAGATGCTGGATGAATGTTAACAACCTGATATTGTGTACTTCATTTATTGTATGTAACATTGCACCATTAACCCCATTACCTCTGATTTAAAAAAATATGGCCTAGTAGCACTCAATGTAAGTGTAAAGTTTAGCTGGTGTTGGTGTTTGGGAACATACTGTTCCTTACTCGTAAAAAAAAGAGAGAGCATCTTCAAGTGGAAAACTGCAACACGATTATTAGCAATAACATGCTGAGTAAGCCAATTGTGAATCAAAGGGATAGGTGGCTAAAAAAGATGTAGGAAGCATAGCTGTACCCATTCTACTTGTAGCAAGAGGTGGGGGAATCCAAGAAAACTTTTTGATATTACTTCAGACATTGGTGAAAGGGAACATTGGTGGTTGCCCATTGGAGGATATATTACCCAGCAAATCCCTTTGTCATTCTCTTACTGATGCCTCCATTTACATTATTCAGCCCTCCAAATTCACTTCTACCCACCTAGGCATTCCCATATTTTCTCACCATCGAGTACCAACAATGCTGGAAGTAAGGGAAAGGGGAACTGGCTAGAGTCTTTTTATCACCAGCATGCAGGAGGTAGAGCTCAGAGGGTATTGTGATGCTAGCCCATATCTTCATCCCACAAAATGGGTGGTGAAATAGGAAGCCTCCTTCCCTGCAACTGTCCAATTTGTCCAAAACCCTCAGAGTCCTCCAGCTTGGTTTTTCAAGCCCTTCTGCCAGGCCTGCTATAATCTCTGATTATCTCCTTCTCTCCGAATAGCAACACATTTTCTTCTCAGAACCCTTCCACCTTTTGAAGATCTGGTTGTGCAAAATGGCAGCTCTGATAGCCAGCCTCCTGCATGCCAGCAACGATGACATTAAGATTTTGCTTTCATTATGCTGCACAAGGCATTGACTGAACAACATTTTAATTGGGGCATTGGGGTCCAGAGAGAAGTTATCAGGCCAATCGGTGATGTGTCCAGAAAGTAGGGTGGGAGGAGGGAACTGATCTCAAAAACTGATGTGCGGTGTATGAGAGAATTTGTGGCGGGGAAGGTGAAAGCTGAAGCCCTGTTAAATAGTGCCAGGGAAGGGAAGCTGCTGTCAGGCGGATTACAGGATGAAACTCCAGTAACTTTTCTTAGACTGTTCTCAGTGGTACGAGATGACAGAACAAGGAGTAATGGTCTCAAGTTGCAGTGGGGGAGGTTTAGGTTGGATATTAGGAAAAAGTTTTTCACTAGGAGGGTGGTGAAGTACTGGAATGTGTTACCTCGGGAGGTGGTGTAATCTCCTTCCTTAGAGGTTTTTAAGGTGAGGCTTGACTAAGCCCTGGCTGGGATGATTTAGTTGGGGATTGGTCCTGCTTTGAGCAGGGGGTTAGACTAGATGACCTCCTGAGGTCCCGTCCAACCCTGATATTCTATGATTCCTTGTTATTTATCTGAACTAATATCTCTTGAAGTCCATATGAAGAGTATAAATCTCCAAATGAGCAATCAGGACTTGACAATAGACCTTGAAGTGTCAAGTTCTTGCAATCCCCACAAACTAAACACAGATGATTTACTCAGATGGTTTACTGAGTAGTTACTTGCACAAGTGCTATTTTGTGTGCTCAATACTTGATTAGTTAGCATAGATGCATGGTAGGGGCATACAATTATTTGCTTTTGCTACATCCACGTAATTTGTGGTAGCAAGTTCATCACCAGTCTTTGAAAGTATCTCCATAATTCAATGATCCCTTCTGTCTGGGACTCATCACCACCCACCCCTTGGAGAAACAGTGTCAAGCATATGGTTGTCCCTGATGGCAGAACTGAACCAGAGCAGTAATGTAACCAAATTAGTGATATAAATGGCCTTTTGGGAAGGTGTCATGGCCTTGTAGTTAGAGTCTGAGACCTGAGTTCTTTTCCTAATATCTTTGTCTTATGACCTTGAGTCAAAAATATAACTATTGGGGCCTCAATAAAATGGGGGTAATAATTCTGACTTTTACCTTCTGTTAAGTCCTTTGAGATCTTTGGAAAAGAATTGGGTTAATCTGACAAGTGCTGAGTACAATGAAGTCAATAGGAATTGCAGGTATTCAGTTCCAATAAGAATTTTGCCTAATGTTGTTCATTATCATAAGGGAACCTCAGACAGGTTTCAACATGTGATATAGATTGCAGGGCTGCTAGATGTCTCTCAAGCCTGAGACCAGACCCACGTTCTAGGTAGCAGGTTTCTTTCTTTAATTTTACTCCTTGGTTTTGATGGAAGTTTATCACTAAAACTAAAGAAATATTCCCCAGCAGATGGAGAAAATAGTCATTTATATTTTTAAAAGCTAATCTTCCCTGTTAGTGTAACATGCTGTCATTTTTCTTTATCTTAATTATTAATTACTTCAAACAATTTGGACTGGCACTCTTAACATCACAGCTAATATGGAAATCTACATAGGAATTTTCTCTTTTTGTTTCTTTCTTTTTTCTTTTTTAAGTGTAGGGCAGAAAGACAACTGGAATTCAAGGGCCTGTTTGATAGCATGCCACAACTCAAGTTAAGCAGGTGGCAGGGTGAAATATAAAAGGCTTGCTAAACAAAGAATTTTTATTTCCTGGTTTGTGCCTGCAGGGGGGGAATTATGAAGCAAAGCAGAAACTTGATAGGCAAAGAGCAGCCACAATTTTTAAATGAAGTGTTTTGTGTTTGTTAAAAGGTATGCAAATGAATTACAATTCACAAATAAAAGCAGGGCTTTGTGAGCAATGAACTGTTTGCTATTAATTTATTAATATATTAATTATTGTACAATATATTTTATAAGAGCCTAGTACTTACAACTGTCTGGTATGCACTGTATTTGACCAGATTCATCAAGTGGCTAATCTTGGTGAGACTGCAAACTTTTTTTTCCTCAAAAAACCTCTGAAATTATATACAAATAATTTCATCTTCTGAGTGATAAAATATATTTTTCAGTTATCCATTGTATTTTGCAGTTGTATTGAAAATGTGGGGGAACTTTGGGGATGACTCACCTTGTTAAGTTGTTAGTGCCAAAATCAGAAACCTTAGTTTTATTTTTTTTTCATAATAACCTAATACACAAATCCCTAACTGCACAGAGATCTCCACTGTTGGAGCAACACCACATAAGCAATAAGTACCCCTTGCATTTCTGAAATTAATAAAGTTACTTTGAGCCTCAAATGTCACTTATTTGCTTTCCTATTTTCATAGGTGATTTCACTAAGCAGAAGCACTTGCTAATCCTACGTTCACATAGATAGAAGGTCAAAGTTGGTCAGTGAGCCAAGAAATACCATATCAGGGTTTCTTTCCTCTTCAATTGAAAGAGGTATAAATTGTGGAATTAGTGTATTGATTGAAGGCTACAACTTCAAGCAATCAGTTTTTCTGGCTTGACAAGATTATTTTATCCTACTTTTCTTTTATTATTATGTGTTGTATTTGAGTCATCCTTCAGGCAGATGAAGTGACAGCTTGATTTAACTCAATAAAATCCACCAGTTAGGAAACCTACTGAGCCGAACAAAAGATGAAAACGACTGCAAGGGGAAGGTGCACAGTTAGTGTAAGCAAGCACAGCACTCTGAAAGAAGAAAATATTAAGTGAAATTATGCTCTAATCAATGCATTTCTATGGAAACTTGGGAGAAATTTGTAAGACCTTCTAGCTGGGCTAGTAAGCAGATAATGCCATCTTTTTTATTTTAAAAAAACCGCACCTCCACCCCCCAGTCTTTAAAAGGAGCCAATTTGTACTGAAAACAACAGTTTTGTAAGGGCTGTGCTTTAGTCTAATTGCATTAAGTCAGGTAGTATTATTGCCTTGGCATGCTTTGAAAGAAAATGCTAAACCATGGATGTCTGGTAACTTGTAATTAAAACAATCATTTGTGTATCATACCTTTTGTCATTGACCTTTTACTTTCCTATAGCTCAACAAACTGGCAGTCTTTGTCTCTAACAGACACAAGATGCTTCTACATGGGAGTAATATTTCTGGGTCCACTCCTGTGTGTGTGCAATATGGGAGCGGGAAGGAGAAGTTGGGGACAAATTGGGTGTAGGGATTCTTCCTTCTCGCTCTCTTCCCTTCCAGTTTGCACGCCAACTTATCACCTGCTGCTTGAGTGTTGTTAGCCCAAAACAGAGAGTGTTGGTACCACCACAGAGACTAGATCCTCCAGTAGGGGCATGTGTGTTTGGACTGAGTGGGAAAGTGGGACATGGCCCCAGCCTCTGCAGCACAAGGATGATTGAGGGCCGGAGGTGGAGGAACACTTGTATCCTTACAGAGTGTTTGTGCCTGCGTGTGATCTCTGCAGGCAGTGAGTCCCTGGGGACTGTTTGTCCTTCTGCACGTTTGCTTGACAGTCTGTGTCTGTAAAAGTTACAGTCTTACTGTTTGAATGACTTCCCTGGGGTAATTTGGGGTCATTTCATAACATATCCGTGAGTTTATCCCAATACACCCAGAGAGAGGTTGCCTGTCTTTTTGATCATGGGACTACTAGGAGGGATGGCCCCCTCTACTGGGCCATAAATTAGGAAGGCTCCTTCCTGGTATCCACATCCAACTTGCACAGAGCCGGCGGCAGTGTATGTATATAAAGACTCATTTTACCTGTTACTGAAATGCAGGAACCATTAGCATGAAATGCAGAAGCTGTTTAAAGGCACGTGCTGCCAGGTTCTGAACATTCTAGTTGTGTGCCAATGAAGTGCTTCAAACAGGTGGTTAACTTTTAAGCCTATGAGTAATCTTCTTGACCTCAGATTCCTAAGAGTCCAAAGAAATACTCTATAATACCTTAGGACTGGATGTGAAGAAGAATACCACCATATCTAATTGAAACCACAGGTAATTTTAGGTAGGCAGAATACAACTACAGGCGAGTCACATCTTACACGGGAGTTAAGTTCTGCGGTCAGCGCATAAAGCTAAAACCGCATATAGTCAAAACTCATTGAGTTTAATGGCGGGCGGAATCACCACCCACCCTACAGGTACAGTTTTTAAATTATTATTTTTCTCTTTTTTTCCTTGCCGATCCCGTAAAGCTGAAATCGTGCATGTTAAATGCATGTCAGATGCGACTCGCCTGTATCAGTATTTGAATTTTGCCAAGATACCAGGGTGAACAGCCCCAATCTTACAAAAAGTGATGTTGGGTCTTTCATGACCACAAGTGATCAGGAGGCAGGCTTAGTGACGAAATAATGAAGGAAAGGACTAGATAGTTATGTCCTTGCTGGATCAGAATCTTTATTTTCAAATACCTTGTTGAATTGAGAGCTAAATAAATAATCAACCTCTCTTTTTATATGCACGGGGAACAAACAAGTACTAAAAAGCGGTACTGACTGACACATATCATGATTTAATAGAGGTAATAGAAATTTACTTTGGTGATTCTCACAACTGGAATCTCATTGGTTGTGTGGATGTGTATCTCTGGACATTCTCGGGAGTGAATTGTGGTGTATTTGAGCCAGTGCATGCTGCTGAATTACAACGACATTGCACTGTCTACCCTCTATTGTTGGATATTGCAGTGGGCATGATGAGGAAAAATGTATTGAAGTAAAACAAAAAGTCAGAAAATCTTATTTAGAAAGACATAGTAAGATGAATTTATAATTTTTATCCCATTTGAAACTGTTACATCAGGCCACTAAATAGCCTCCTAATATTGAACTAACAGGATTATTCACTTGGTATTTTTCTCCCTTACTGTGTTGACACCTCTTATCATCCTGTTATTGGCAGGTTAATGTGATTGCTTTCCAGTGGGGTAGTGAAAATAGTTACTTCCAGTTGTCTTTATTTCGTTTAGAAAGAATCGCTCTGGTAACTGTGGCCTGACCACTTCTGTGGTTGACAACAGAGAGTAGCAGGTAAGATAATGTGTGTTGTAAATGTAGCATTTTATGTTTCTTTCCACTAGCTATTAGCAAAGTGCACATGACATAATAAATCATAACTGTGGTACACATCACATTCTGCAAGCTTTTCCAGATTGCTGGTTGGTTCCTTAGCAATTGGACCTTGATTTCCTTTGGGATTGTGTTACTGTTTGGGATATATACATATCTCACAATTACAGAGATATAAAATTTGGCACTTCACACATCCTAGTTAGAGCTTTTAGGAAGCAGAAATAAGCTTTCAAACTAAATTCTATCCATTAGCAGAACATCGGTGTCTCACTTCTACCTGGTGAGGGTGAAAATGAAATTCTGCCACAGGTTAGACTGAAAAGATCAATGAGGCTTTTTGATAAAGAACAATAAGTAGAAGGGAGCAAATTTTCTGCTGTTTAGTGGCATCAGTGAAGTGAAGCTAGGGATGCTTTTGGCCTTGGGTATAAAGTTGCCTAGGGGATCCTAAGAAAAAAATCTCACAGCTAGTAACTTTATGGCATAAAAGCTGCAACTTTAATAAATAACATTAAACACTGCTATAAGTAGTAACTGGTGGAAAGTGTGCTCTTTAAAACGAATGAAGGCTAAAGCTAAGTGCCCTAACCGTAAGCTACCTTTGTTAGTCTGACACCAGGATCTGGGGGGCAGTTAATTTAAATTGTTCACTCCTCCCACACGTAGATGATTGGCTTGGAGTCAGTCAAAAGGATTAGAGCAGCCTCTGGGCCAGGCCCTGGTGGTCTCTGCTAATAGCTATCACTTCCCTGTGACAATGACTGACTTCAAGCCTCTCAGTTAATTCTGGAGTTAATGACCCACTCCCCCTAATCCTGGCCCCAAACAGTTCTAAACATTTCTCCAAAGTAAAGGCTACTAATTAAGTTGGTAGCAAACTTGGCAGAGCACAGTTTTTAGTCCATTTCCTCAAACACACAGGTGGAGGAGAGGGAAAAAATTTCTACAAGTGCAATGCTAAACAACTTTACATTTTCATGGTGGGAGGTGGCAGCTCAGTTGTCTCAGCCAATCAGAGATCTGCTTGGGATCCCATGGTCCAACACACCTGAGTTGGGAGACCACCCCAATCCTTTCGACACAAGCAATCTGACCAGCCATTGCTGCACTCTGTATATTTGAGGTGGGGTTGGTGTAGGTAGTAGGGTAACCAGACAGGAAGGGTGAAAAATCGGGACGGGGGGTGGAGGGTAATAGGAGCCTATATAAGAAAAATCCTCAAATATTGGGACTGTCCCTAAAAAATTGGGACATCTGGACACCCTAGTAGGTTGGCCAACTTCTCTCTGTTACTCCTGTGCCACTCCACTGACTTCAGTTTGTATAAAAGAAGGTAGAATTTGACTGGCAAGTCCAGAAGCCCTTCCAAGGCATATTTTCCCCTCTCTCTTCTGAAACATAGTACACACACACATTGATGACTACTTTTTTGGGGTGAGAAACACCAAACTGAAATTGTCATGGACAATTAATTTGTCATCTGCCAATAAGTTATTTTTCAGACTGCATGCCATTTGTAAACAGTTTCTAATTATCTTACTACTATTTAGGAGAATAGTCTTCTCCTGGGCTTTTATGATAATTTTTTTGATTTGCTAAAGATAACTAGCTGCTTATGTTTGGTAGAATTCTTAAGGTTGTGTCTTATATATAAATGGTAAGTCCCATGCCAGTAGAAAGATATTACTCCCTCCCTGGCCTTAATAATAATAGTTTCAAATCAACTGTATAACATTCGTGTAGTACCTGTTGTTTAATGCAAATGATTTGTGGATTTATGGTTTTCTTGCATATTTGAATTATGTTTCAGTCTTTAAGGTGATGTAAAAGCATGAAAAGGCCTTTTCTCAGTTAAGAGTTCATAGGAAATACCAGATTGCTATGTGACCATTTTGAAATCATATGTTGTAATATTAGGGAGGGTTGAGGCCATAGATTAACATCTGTATATAATTTTTCCCCACACAACATTTCTTTACCATTTAAAGTTGTTTTTGTTTTTTGTAGGAAGTGCATGGACCATCATGATCTCTTTAAACCGCAGTTTGGCAAATGACTTGTTTAAATTTAAGGAAAAGGGGTTGTTAATAAGTATAGTTTTCTACTACTTCCTCAGCTGTCATTTACTTTGAATAAATTTATTTAAACCACCTTAACCTTTCTGAGAAAGGCCAGGAGATGTTTAGAAGAATAATGTGTGTCTGACATTCTGGTTTACCAAAAGGACACCATCATCATTCTGTAGTGCCTCTGTTAAAAATAAGCAAAGCAAAGAAAGATAAAATCTTTGTCTTTATTTTCTGCTTAATTTCAAAAGAGCAGATGGAGATTTGACCAATAGTGGCATTAAAAAGTGACTTGCAAAAGTAAACACCAAATCCATTGACAAGTCACTTCATCGAGGTACACTGAGTGCCCTTGGTGTACAAGTAAAGAGGGACATTCAGCACATTAGTAACTAAGCACATACTTGTTGGGATTCTTTTTGTCCTGTGGTGTCCATTCTTGTGAGGACCCCCATATTGATTGAATAGTCTCACATATGCTATAACACACAGTCTCAGCTACTCTGGGGTCCTGCTGAAGCTTGGAGCTGGGCATATTGAGGATCATTTACTGACACAGTGGTTTTTTATTTCACAATTTTTAAATTACTGTTCTTTTATTATTGTATGATTTTATTAATTTTATTATCGATGCATGACCCAGAGCCTTGGCAAATAGAATATATATGATTGCAAATGCCTAACATAGATAGATAACAGGAGCTAATGAAGAGAACACTTTGGAATTCAGCTTGTAAGGTCTTTCCGCAACAAGACTGGCTAATAGTTTTGCTTAATGTCTTCAACTAGTCTAGAGGTTTTTTTGTTAACTTTAAGATGGGAATGCAACCATTGGTCTACTAACTTACTAGGTAATTTGAACTAGAGTATCCTGTGCCCAGAACCTTTTCTCTTAATAGATATTCCTAGTTTTCAGGAATTTACAGTCATAAATCCTTGTTCTCTCACTGCTGGAATTGTGCAGCTTCTCTTTTACTCCCTCTGTTGTTCTGGAACAATCCCCCTAGCCCAGCTGTGAATCAACAGAAAGCAGCAAGCACAAAGGTGAAAAGCCACATGCTGTGCAGTTATTCAGCTTTAAAATTAAAGGAAAAAATATTTCAAGTAAATTCAATTAAATTTCCATTATTTTTCTTGTGTTTGGACAGATTTTGGATGCATATCTCATAATAAAAGGAGGGAAAGGTGGGCAAGGAAAAGGAAGGACATTGTTATGAGTTTTTTTGAGGGGATTCCAATGAGTTTATTATCCTTCACTTTTATAACCAACAGGATTGGCAATTTGGATACCCCAGAGGTGCTCTTCCAAGTGAAAATGCTACCTTTCAGTAAAAATCCATATGCCATTCCATATATCTTCTCTAGATTAAAAGGACATATGTAAGAAAAGAAATAAGCACATAGTTACCAGGGACTGCTTCAATTTATCTTTGGCTCTGAGTTAGACAAGTGTGTGGTGTTGGGTTACAAAAGAAAACTAACACCTTTTAAAATGCTTATTATTGCAGATAGTATTGTTTATAGTGGTCCCAGGATATGAGAGAGACAAGTTAAAAAGTTTGAAAGCTTGTCCACCAACAGAAGTTGGCCCATTAAAAGATATTACCTCACCTACCTGATTTCTATAATTGCAGATAGCAGGACAGTTTACCTAATAACAATGCAACTGGTAGTATATGTTGGAATATCATAGAAGAAGATCTGGATGACTTTGAAAACTGGAGTAATAGAAATGGGATGAAATTTAATAGCGTAAAGTGCAGGGTCATCCACTTAGGGACTAACCAGAATGTTTGCTATAAGTTGGGAATTGATCATTTGGAAGTGACAGAGGGGGAGAAAGACTAGGGTGTATTGCCTGATCACAGAACTGTGAGCTTCCAATGTGATGTGACTGTGAAAAATGCTAATACAATCGTATGATGAATCAGGCAAGGTATTTACAATAGAGATAGAGAAGTAACTGCATGGGTCACTGGCAGGTGTAAACTAGTGTAAATGGTGGATACTCTGTAACTTGAAGTCTTTAAATCATGATCTGAGGACTTTAGTAACTCAGCCAGAGGTTATGGATCTATTACGGGAATGGGTGGGTGAGGTTTTGTGAACTTCAGTATGCAGGAGGTCAGACTAGATGATCGTGTTGGTCCCGTCTGGCCTTAAAGTCTATTAGTCTAAAGGCACTGAAAGCAAAATCAGATAATAAATGTATCAGAATAGTAGTATATATTCCTTCCTGCTAAGTGGACTGCATAAAAGGTCTTCAAACTTTTTTCATAAAGTGGAACGTATTTTACTACTGAGATTGTCCCATGGACACCAGTCTTTCCATTTATAAATGCGTAGACCATTTCTTCTGAATAATTATATAACATTCCTACGATATTTGCTAACATGGAAAAATTCTTATATTTTAAATGGAGTTTAGCTGGTGGAAATAGGAAGGAATGGTTTCTGTGTGACTAGATCTTCTTGGAGCACCAGCAAGTGCTCTACAGATGACAAATTAGATGCTTCTGGGTTAAAATCCTATATGCATGATCCTGCCTCCTGTCTGTACCCAAATTTAACCACTAGCATGTTATTTATGTATTTTAAAGGAGCTAAACTTATATTTAGGGAAAGAAGATAAAATCAGCATGTTGAAAAAATGATGACTCAAATAGCACCTATATTCTCTCTCACAGTTTGTGTTTTCATGATAAAATGTATCATTTCTAGATCCAATCCTGCAAACCTAGGGCTTACTACTATGAGTAATCCCATTAAAATCAATAGGGTTACATACTAAATAAGTAAACATTGAGCATGATAGTGTCTTCAGCATGGAGCCCTCTGCTTGCATAATTGATAAAGGCTTGTTGAAGGTACTACTTATTTTCATTTTTGAGATGTGTTCAGTACTCTTCTGTAACTGGATACCAGCCTGAGAATAATAAGGAGAATACTGACATTGCCTTGAATCGATGTTTTTTTCTTGTTGCCTTTGTATGGCAAGTGTTTTATGCACTTTTTGTTCCACAGGCTGAGCTTTGCACATAACATTTTGATTGTACTGTATTTCTTGGGCAAGAGGTTTTATTTTTTGTTTCTTTTATAATATTCAAAAGTCTGTGATGACAACGACACATATCCTATCCCATACAAATATTCACATTATTATTATTATTTATTATTATTTTACTATTATTATTACTCTTTTGTACAGTAGAACTGCTATAGCGAATTCTTTGATATGGTGAGCAGTTCATGAGGTTCTCCTTTTTCCACTGTATTCCTCAGTGAAACAATAATCCATTCTCCTGTGAAATCACTGGCCAGAAGGCATTATTTTAATGTACACATCATTTCATACTAAACTAAGATTTCATCATGTGTTCCGCCCTCACTAATAAATGCGAAAGATCATATAATTCATAATTGCATGACAAAAATGAGATAGAGTAGCATGTGTCTGTTCTTTGTGCAGTGCAATCTGTCTCCCTGATATAGTGATATTTTCATTTACTGTATAAAGGCTTTGCTGTCTTAGAATATATAAATTACTAGCTAGCAGGTGTTTGAATTTGGGCAGAGAAAATGAGTGGGACTTTCAGACTGTTTTGTGGAAATGAGATTGGATGTCTATGACACGTAGCACAGCTGTCTCTCTCTCTCTCCTCCTCCCTCCAAGCATTACTATTTCATTATTGTTAATGTAGGGAGAGATTCTCAAAAACACAAATGAGAATTTGGAGCCCACTCCCTTGGTACCTAACCTGAGTTTTGTTTCTTTGAAAATGTATATTACTGTAGCAAATTGAGGTGCTGTATATTTATATGGTGTCTATTTGTCCTAAGTGCTGTACAAATATGCTGGTAGGCACAGTCTCTGTGCCAAAGAGTTTGCAATCTAAATTGAGCAACATAAAATGTGGTGGACAGGAACACAGCTGCGTGCATATTTTTAATATACATTTGATCATATACATATACTATATGTACACACACACATACACACACACACATATTATGGCCATGAGGAAAAGTTCATTTTCATTATGGAAGATATTAAAGGTTTCAGAGATGTTTCCGATACTTAGAATCAGTATTAACTTAAGTATCCCCAGTGTGTGTGTGTGCATTCACGTATGCACATAGACAATGTTTTTTAATTCTGTAAATAAATATTCACTTTCCCAGCTCCCCTTAGTCTAGCTATCAAGCATCAAATGATTTCTTGTAAATGCTATGGCAGAAGGGAGTCTTGAGAAGGGATTTGAAGGAGATAATGGTAGTTTTAGGCATAAGCCTAAGCCCAAGACCTTGTCTACATGGCCATTTCCTGCACATTAAGTTTTAGCTCCCTGGCTGGTAGACAATGCATGTGCTGCACTGATAGCATACACAGCTTGGGGAGGATGTTCTATCCATGGAAGAAAGTAGCATGAAAGAAAATGCAAAGATGTTTGTGGGAGGAGTGGATAAGTAGAGGGTCAGGCTTGATGTAATTTGTGAAGCAGAGAAGGAACGGATTATGTCATGAGGAGAAAGAGTGGACAAGTAGGATGGGAATGGATTGTGAAGAACCTTAGAAGTTGACAAGAAGGATGAATTTGGTACAGTGGATAAGAGGAAGTCAGTGAGGTGATGAGGTCAGTGTGATTGGCAAGGAAGATGATCTTAGGAGTTGTGTTTTGTAAAGATCAGTGGTGATGCAAGTGCCTGGGAGGTCAGAGAACAAAAGTAGGTTATATTAATCAAGGTGAAAAGGTGATGAGGGTGGAGATAAGAGTTCTATCATGTGTAAACAGAAAGAAAAGGTCAGGTATTAGAAATGTTTGGGAGACAGAATGGCAAGATTTGGAGGCAGCTTGGACGAGAGAGAGGGAGGAACTGAAGGAACTTCCATATCACAGCCTGATGGACAGGAAGCATTACGACATTGCTGACAGTGGCAGAGAAATTATTCATGGCACCAGGTTGCATGACACATCCTTATCCTTCACTCGTAATTTTTGCTTCATTCTTTGGACAAAATCTTGAAAGGGAGTGGAACTGGATGTTCTTGCTGTGGACTGGCAGAATGGAACACAGTTTGTTGTTGCATTACGGGTAACAAAAAATTGTCCCTTTTGTATGATGTAGTACAGTATGAACCTCAGTGAAGTCCTGGCTTCTTGGTTCACTGACAAAATCTGCTTGTCTGGAACAAAATATCCGAACTTAGAAACAGACTGAAAAGAGGATGACTATTCACAGAAACTCCTGTGAGTTCTGCTTCTGCTTTCTTGTGCGTAGTTGAATCTAAGAGGCTTTGAATAGCTGAATGGATTTGGAGCACTCCCAAACTCCATTATGTGCTGGTGCCACAGCTCACTGGGAATTCTATAGCATGGCCTAGCACACATGCAGTTGGGTCTCCAAGTAATGTTTAAAGCAAGGAGTAGGGCAATACAAGGGAAGGGTGAATTATGGTTGTGCAGCCCAGGTACCAATTTGAGTCACTGGAGTTGCACAGGCTTCCTTGCAAGCTACTAGCCTACTAAAGTCAATACGTTACAAGACTGTTGTTGTCTGAGGAACTGTGAACTTTGGAAGGAATTTATGGTGTTGTGTTCTTAGCTTTGCCTGTGACTCAGTATCTGTGCCATTTCACCTTTCTCTTCATGCACTCTCAGAGACAATAAGCCTTCCACATCTCATAGGATTGATGTACCAGTGGATTCCAGTTAATTGGGCCACCGGTTAATTGGGGCAGCTGCTTAACTGGGACACATCAAAAAGAATGGAAATGAAGTGTCCCTTTTTATTGACTTCAATTAATTGGGGCAGCTGCTTAATCGGGCCAAATTTTTCCGGTCCCGATGTATCCCAATTAACTGGAATCCACTGTATTATTAATAGTACTTGCAAAGTGTTTTGTAATATTAAAAAGATAATTTACATAGATGTGATAAAATAATTTTGGAATTGTCAATGTGTATTGTAATTCCAAGGTAAAAAAGTCTATTAGAGAGGGGTGTGTGTGTGTGCATGTGTGTGTGCGTGCATTATGTGGGTGGGAAAAGGTCCTATACAGTACGTGTACATTCTGAGTCCCATTACTTCCCTTGCTGCTAGCATGTATCCAGCCAAAGAACATGTCTTAGAGCTATTGTAACAGCTGCATGAGACCCACTTAATACGCTGACAGACTCCAGTTGTCAAACGTGGTTTTTAGCTCATACAGTAGAGGTGCATGCATTGATCCCACTCACCAATGGCCAGGATCTGTTGGCATTACATTATGTGATGTTACAAAGGGCCCAAACTTCTAGTTTATTTTGCCATGTGCTGGTTGCAGTTATTTGTTCGTAATTCAATTATACTTCTATTCAGAATAAGGGTACAGATGCCTAGCAGCTCAAGTCAGTTCTTCCAAATACCTCTCAAAATCAGTCTGTCCTCTCTTCTAAGTTCACTTCTTGGTGTTAGACACTTGTATCCAAAAATTGTATGATGGAAGGAAGTTCTTCTAGTTAAGGCATTGGATTGGCACGGGAGAGATTTGCCACAAGCTGCTTGTGTGACCTTGAGCAAGTCTGTTAAATGGTGATTAATACTTCTTTGAGCCTAACTTTTGACTGTCTGTCTATTTTGATTGTAAGTTGCTCATGTCAGAGATTGTCTCTTACAATGTGCGTGGAGAGAATCCAGGCACAATGTGGCTCTCATCTCTGAGGACACCTCTACACACTACAGATAATTAGTATTAACAATAGTTTCTGGCTCTAGGCTGAATGTACAGTTCTCTCACTAAGAAAACTACAAGAGTAATGTAAAGGAAAAGATTTAAAGACCAAATCCTGAACTATGAACTTGATATAGGTGTAGTGATATAGAAGGTGAATAGTAATGAAACTAATAAGGTTCAGTAGAAATTTACAATTTTATAAAAATTACTCTAAGAAATTAAAAGGAAATGATAAGCTTTCTATAGCTGTCAAGCCATCCTGTACAATTCTGTAGAATTTTCTATTGAATTCTGGGGCCTATGGAAAGATTATCGTTATCTATTAAATACTATGAGGGTAATAGGACAGGCAATTGGTATCACTGTTATTGAGACACGACTCCTAGAACTATCAGAGTTTTTAAATGCAAGGGAGAAACTGTAGAAGAGAGAACACAACAGAGAACACACTTATTAAACTGAGGTAGAAAGGTATCTCTAGTTCATTTACTGTTGACCAGAATTACAAAGGCACCATTTATTTTTAAACCCTAATGCTTGAATCAGTTCTGCTAGTGTTAACACAGAGCAACACTATAGTGAGCTAAATCTAGTTCAATCAAAACAGTCTCCCATCCAACTTTGGAAGGAGGGTGGGAGTGCAAGAGTGGGAGTCAGAGGTTCAAGCACTGAGACAGTGGTAGAGAATTAGTAGGCTGTATGCAGTGTCTGTGGGACTACTACATACTGTCAGATGGAAAGTTAAAAACTTGTGTGCCAGATATACAGAGCCAGTTGTGTGTGTATTGTGACAAGTAGTGTAACCCCATCCAGTATCTTTGGGGACTATTGTATTAAAAGTATGAGTGGCTTATGCCTGATTGTGGCCTACACCATAAGGGAGAGTTAACCACAACTGTTGTAGGAACTAAAGCAGTAGGGGGTGATTACCTTAGAGATTGTAAACAACTCCAGAGAAGTTCTGCCCTTGTGATGATTTGCACAGATTGGTTCAGGCTTGGTTTTTCTGAGACTAGGAGATAAAAGGCTTCTGGACTAAAAGGATGAGCTCAAGAAGACTTGTGACCTTCATTTTGATTCAGCAAATGGATCTGACTCTTTGTCCAAGGCCTTTCTGAAGGGTTGGAAGGGACGTTGGCATATCTGACTCCCCAGGTGCAAGACAGGTGATTTCTGGTATGTTTAGTGTAGGATTTAAAGTGGTTTGTTCTTCTATGTTTTATCTGTAATGCTTTTGCCCTATGAATAAATGTGCTTGTGTGGAAGAGCTGTGAGAGTACTGATAAAAACACCATCATTGTCCTTGGAGAGAAAGCACAGCTTAGGTGCTGGCCTTAGGAAGACTGGCTTGCTAGGGATATCACAGTGTAAGTGTAAGCTGTGTGACCTTAAAACTGACACTCAGAAAGGAGTGGGACAAGGATCTCTGTGAAGAGACAGGTGATGACTGGAGACCTGCTTGAGCATTCCTGGAGTGGATCATGGAGGGGCAAGTACAGGGGCAGTTGCCCTGAGACTGTGACATAGATCAGAGAGGTGATACATCTGCAGAATTGTGTCATTTGCTTTGCACTGAGTGCAGAGAGATCACAGCACAGTTAAGAAGCATCTGTTCACAGATCTATCTTTCTTCTCCTTATCACATTTCTCTTTCATTCCCTTTTGTTCAATAGCATTTGTTCTGAGCGCTTATTAGGGATGAGTGATCTGATTCAGATAAAAAATAGAATTGGCCCAAACCTTTGCTCAAAACATGAGAAGGGAATAAGTTACAGAGTTTATTATAAATTCACTTCTTGTGTTCGTTGTGGAGGAAAGATTTGAATCAGGTGGTAGGTTGTCGTTTTAGGGACTTTGAGAGATCAACTCTCCACCTCGATTCTTTGTGCTTCTTTAGGAGGCAACTAATTTCCCACTTTCCCATTCATGACCTCCCTCCAAAAAACAAAACAACCCCCCAGCCAATAACCCCCTAACTTGTCCATATCCCTGCTGCCAAGAATAAGAGTGGTCATATTGGATCAGATCAACGGGCCATCTAGCCCAGTATCCTGTCTTGTGACAGTGGCTGATGCCAGATGCCTCAGAGGGAATGATAGTTCTCATTGGCTGGGAAGGAGGAATTTCATGTGATCAAAGTTTTTTGTATCTCTCTGGGTCCCATAGCTATTGTAGGGTTCTCATGTGGGATGTTCTGAGAAAAAGAGGTAATGAAGGGTGCATAGGCTACTTTGCTGCCAGCTGAAGAGAATTACCTAATCTAAGGGTAACTCCATTGTAATAAAAGATAAGAGGCAATTCTTAATTTCTGCTCCTAGTCACCTGACATGGCTCAGGGTTACAAAAGGTTAACACCTTCAATGGTTACTGTTGCACCAGCTAATTCCCTTCCATCCAGTGACAGTGTAACAGAGAGGGAGATCTAGAACCTGTTGGCAGAAGGGGGTTTGTGTACGGAGGGAGAGGGCTAGGCATGGTGGGTGAAGTGTTGGGGAGGAGAGGGTGGTATAGATAATTTCAGTAAGTTTCAAATATGTATTTCCAGTGTTGATGAAAAAACTGTCAAAGGTCTGCACGGTTATGTGAACTGTCTCATTGTCTGGGGCCTGCAAATTGAGCTGGAAATATTGCAAGAACAGGTTTTATTGTGAAATTTCACAACTTTCTGTTACTGACAATACTTGCAGTAGCATGCAAATGACTGTACAACACCCATAGTGAGAGTGGAGGGGGACATTGTCTGGGCATGCTAGAGGAAGGTAGCTGTGCTTTATGTCAGGGGGATGAATGCAACAAGAAGGAGGTTGGAAACTGCTGCAAAAAGGGGTGTGTGTGTGGTGGTTAGCTTTGCAGTGCTGACTCACCCCTAGGAATCTGAGGGTGCAAGGATTTAACAGTGTAACCCTGGGTGTTGGAAGCCCTTTCTCCATGCAGCAGACAAGGCAGAACCCACCCTCCCTCCCCTTGAGGTGCGAATATCAGGTTAGGTTTAGGACCTGCCATAGGCATTACTGTAGTCACTCCTTTGTAGGTGGATTGGGAAGGAAATTCTAACCACCATATTGGCTTTGATGGAGCCACCTTGTCCACAGTGGGTGTCAGGAAGGACCTATTATGCTGAGGAGAAAAATTGTTAGGCTATATGTCAACTTATTTTGTAAGTGGGGAGGGGAGAGGATGTCCAGGTCAGGTACTCCAAAGGAAAGGCATCCAGGGGCCAGATAAATGGCCTGGTAATGGACTTGAAAATGAGGTGCTGGTTAATGGAATGGGGCTCCTATAATTGTTAAGGCAGGGAGCCAAGTCCCCTTTTCTTATAACCCAACTTAACCCTCCTCTGAGGGAAAGAGGTAAATGGTAAGGTCCAAGCCAGTGGTTCCCAACCTTTTTACCATAGCATCCAATATTATCTGAATGGCCCTGAGGATTTACATGGGTTGCAGCTCTGTGCTGATTGGGCTGCAGGTTGAGAACCGCTGGTACATGCCCTGGGTCAGCTGGGGGATCTGAATGGAAAATGCAGGGGCTGGTGGAAGCCCTGGGTAATTATCTGAATGAACATGGGGTTGCTTGCACTATATACTTTTATCTGCAGGTTAGTCCCAGACATCTAATAATAAAGTTGTGTCCCATTTAAATCCATATCAGGTGTCTCCTATCCTTTCAACCCTATGTTTGAAAAATGTGTGGATCTAATGAATCTCCATTCATCTGACTTAAATTTTCTTTTTCGTTTACAAATATTGTTTTATATTCCCCACTGATAAATGAACTGGAAAGTAGTTCATTATTAGTTTTCAGAAATGTGCAAAAATTCAAACTCTGAATTGGAAACTTCTAGTTTTGAACTTTTAGGAATGTGTCTATGTTTTCTCAAAAATTGGCTCACTTCATGGGGAAAGAAGTCCATTTTCAAGCAAAAGTTTCATGAAAAATGGCAAACTTTTTGCAGAATGTGTTGCTTTTCATGTTCATAATGAAATGCAACCCTCCTTCCCAAAATTAGAAGTATTCAGATTTTTTGTTGTGAATTGTTCATACACTTCTACATCAACACAGTATTGTTCTGGCATATTGGTAGCAACCTCATGACATGGGAGGATCAATGGACAATGGATTGACAATTAGAATCCCTGAGTTTAGGGTATTTCCACGGATTTATCAGGCCGTGTTCTTAAGTTTCCCTGCATTCATCAGTGATCTTTCCAGCCATTTCCATGTACACCTTTTTTGTATATAAAACAATACATTGTTACACCTTAAAGGAGCTCTACAGAAAACTAGTGGTATGCAGAAAAGCAAAGGCAGTAGCGAAGGAATGAGCTTAATTCTCAATTACCTCAATGACGTATTAACTATCAAGGTTTAGTTGTGTCTTTAAATGTTGGCATAATTAAGGAAGACAATCTGAAAAGCAAACACATGCCTATTAATTGACTTTTGAAAGACATTTCAGCAGTGGAACCCTACAGACCACCATAGTCAAGAAAACTACAGATTGCCACACCTACCTTCACAGATCCAGTAACCACTGCAAATACACCAACAAATCTGTTATCTACAGTCACTCTTCTCCCCACAGTGTTGTGAATTAAGGAGAGAGTGTCAGTTGTGCCTTTGGATTTCCTTGCTTTTGTCAGTCCGTGTCACAGCCTTATATTATTTAAATGTACTTTTTATATTTAATATTCATATCCAGGTATTCTAGCTGTAATTTCTGTTAGTAAAAGTGACATTTCTTAAAGTTCATTATTTTTTCACACAGAAATCTCAGGCATTTAAAAAAAAACCCAGACTTTAAATAATAGAATGGCAGTGTCTTCAGCTAACAGCCACCCCTATGATTTGTCATTTTAATACTTGAATAGTTGGGAGAGAGAAGTTTGATAATACCTGGGTCATTTAGCATGACTTCTTGGAAACTACAGCTGTCAAAATCACTGTGTCACAGTGGCTTCCTAGAGACTTTAGCACCAATGGAAACCCCATGGACTTTTTTTCTTGACATTTTTGCCTGGCATTTTCAAGCCATAGTGCACTATATAAACCTCTGTCAAAGTTATCCTCATTTTTGATGTCACAGAAATGTAAAGCACCGGCATGTACATAGTTAACTGACTTATCGATGGACTAGAACCACCAGAATGTGTCACATATCTGATATTATGCAAATAAAATATGTGACTGACTCATGTATGTTAGCTCACATGGATTGTGGTCTTTGGGAGATGCCACAAAATAAATGTTTATTAGTATTTTGCATCCTTGAGAGGCAAGGAGAAAAGACTTAATTTAAGAGATAGAGAACAAATGCAACAGACCTGCATATAACTGAAAGAACACTGTATAGAACTGCAGTACTTCCTGTATTGAGCACTTTGTAGTACATTACAGTATAGTCCTTACCCACTTCCATAGAATACTTTTCTTTTTTGTTCAAGGAATTTTACTGTTTTCCTATTAATTTATATTTTTTCCCTTCCTCAGGATAAACTTGGGCATTTGCACCTCTAGCTACCTGATTTACACTGGCAACGAGGATCAAGTACTCAGAGTTGCACTTTTAGATTTTGTGGGCGCAAATTTTGCGTAAAAAAGAGACCACACTTCTGCAAATTTACTCTAGTGTTATTTTGGAGAAAATAATCAAAATGTAACAGTTTTATGTGTTTCTGAAATAGTTTGTTGAGGAATTAATGATAATGTGAAATCTACCATAGTTCAGAAAGTCCATTACTATTGTTTTGCATAATTTGTTGGAAATTTTTGTTCTGTATTTAACTGCCAATGGTACTTGATAGCTTTTTGAATAACAAAAGAATCCTTACTCCTCTTCAGAATTTACTTTTCTAACTGTACCTTTGTTTTCTCTGTAACTTAGTGTTTGTTTTTTTCTTTTTTCTTTTTTTAAATCAAGGACAGTTCATCTGTTATATGCAGGTTATGCAACTTTAATAAGAGCATTGAGTCACACCTTATAACGGCAGGTTTTAGTGTCTGAACTCTTTTATGTTTTCCCTCTCAGAAAGCAGCTATGTAAATAATCCCCTTAACCACTGATAAACCACTCTGAAGTGTTCAGAACATGATTGCCTGTGCACTAGTTTAAAAATGTGATATAATCAAGAATGTGTGTTGGTGAATTGCTGTGACTTAATGATGTGCTTTTCTGTTAAATTAAAATATATTAAATTTACCATCCCTTGGTAAGATTTAGAAGAAAATTATGGGTTGTTAAGTTTCTCATAAGGTATTGTAACTCCTTACCTTTCTTAAGTTCTTATGTCTCAGTTAGAGAAAATGACATTCAGAGTGTGTGTTGTAGTCTTGGATTCAATATAAAACAGCTACAAACTACTGCTGAGTAGTAGTGGAAAAGGGTGTATCATCTCACTTCCATACTATTAATTCTTTCATACTATTAATTCTGTTCTCCACCCATTCACTTTATTCTATCTCTCTAGATCTTTGTCCAGGGAAGGAATTTACTTCCTTCACTGCTGTTCCAATGCGTGACAATATTTGCTCCATGCCTTCCATCTCTCCTCCTGGTTTACTAACACTTTCTCTTTCTACTTCTTCTCCTCCCTACTCTCAACTAACTTGTTCCCCTTAGACATTTCTGACATCTAGTTCCTAAAGAAAGCCACCTCCCTCTTGATCCCATTTCTTTGTTCTGCTTCCTCCTTGGTTGTTCTCCACATTACTACCAGTTTAAATAATTCCTTCACTTTCTCAAATCTGCTGCAAGCAACTCCCTTCTTGAAGAACTATGCTTGATTATGGTACTCTAACTACTCCCCTGTTCCCTTACCTCAGGAAACAGCCTTTGTCCATCTCCCCAGTATCATCTGTCATGAAAATAGCATTTAATTGTTTTCAGTCTGAGGTTTGCTATGGCCAAATCACAAAAATGCGTCTTCTCCATATAGTTAATAACCTTTTTGCTAGGAGAAAGTCTCCTTCTTATTCTTAGTGCAGCCTTCAGGACTATAGACTAATCCATTATGCTGGACCCTCATGCCTTTTGTTAAATGACTTCTTGATTAATTTATTCATTTCTATCATTATTTGAAAATATGAAGTACTATACAGATGCTAATTATAGTCCCTATTGTGTTTTTTGTAATTTTTAAAGATCAATTGTCAGGTTAGTGTAATACGTCATTTTTAAGCAACCTCTGGCACACCTTACAGACAGTACCTTGATTATTTGAATAGAAACAACTTAAAAAATCTGCTTTACATCATTTATGACATATATTGGATTTCCACATTTGATTCTGCTTGTATGATGAAAATAGTCCACCTTCATTTTTTTTCAAGACTAGACAGTTTCTCTTCCTGGCTGTCATGCACTACCACAGTGCTAAAATATTTGGGATGTAAACACTGGAGTGGAATATTGAAATCCAAACAAAAACTCTCTTTCATTCATTTCTTCTGTACTGGAGGTCGGATGCATATAGTGTGGCCAGTTCACCTGCCTTTCTGGGCTTTTGCTATACTGAGTGGGCCACAAGATTGAACTGTACTATCACTGGTTCAGCAGAGTCATCTGGCATCAGTACACCTTCAGAAAGGTCAGTGAGCTTCTAGTATCTAAAGCAGATGGGACGGAAAGTCCTTCCTTAGGTTCTCGGCTTCTGAGACTCTGCAAAGACGAGAACACTGAGTATGGTCTTCAGCCTTTACGATTAATTAGTGAATGTGATATTGATTGATGAATCCATTATTTCATAAACTTTTCCACTCATCTTTATTACTGGTGGTACATGTGTTATATGTTTTATTTCAGTGTCTCTTTTGCCTGTTTGTTTTATTAGCTGCAAACATTTATTGAATATCCTTTAAGTCAAATATTTTACACTTTCTTTAAAAGTTCTCTTTGGTAAGATATTCTCGGATGTTTGTTCACTGAACATCATTTCCCAAATCTATTACAAAGTTTCTTTAAAAATATGCACCTCGTTTAAAATAGGCAAACCACGTGGCTTCTCCTATTGTAGGTTCTATTAACAAAGCATTAAAGTATGTGCTAATGGCCTTTGCTGAATTGGAGTGATAGTTTGAAAGGAGAGGAATCCTGTTCAGTTCCCATTTACTAACTCATGAATTTAGTGCTGGCAATTCGTTTGCCAATATGAAGCGAAAGGATGGTGACATACTGCGAGTACAAAATTATATCGTAATTATATTATATATTATAAACAAGTGGTGCATCTGACTTTTCCAAGAGAGAAACAATATTGTCTAGTGGTTAAAGCAGGGAATAGCATGCAGGACTTTGAGGTTCTCTTTCCAGCTCTACCACTGAGTTAGCGTGTGTCTCTGAACAAATCACTTAAACCATCCTCACAGCTGGGGAGTGTGAAGCTTAATCATCTAATGTGTCTAAAGTGCTTTGAGGTGTTTGGACAAAAGGTGCTATTAAAGTTCAATTATTATTTACTGTTTGCAGTATTTTTTTCACAGTGGTATATTCCACCCAGTTGCAGAAATTTAAAAATTAATGGAAAGACTGAAACATTACCTTAAAAACAAGGGGCCACAATTCTACTGATGTTAAGAGTTGTAATCTCTTACTTCAAGGCTCAACGTGTCACCCCTACTTCTGATTTTCCGGTCTTAAACCATTCTGTGACTTTTTAAAAAACAGCATTTTTATATTTAGTTGCATTTTAAAAAAATCTTTTATGAAGTGTTATTGAGAACAACTGTTATTTAGCCATGAGCCATTCCTGTCTTGCAGGTAAATATGTATTTAAGATAATGTGTACGTATTTAGGATTAGTGAATTATATATTTAGGCTTTTTAATGAGATATTATTTTGCTGATCAAATATGTATTTTGGCAAGCATGATATATATATATTTTGTTTTGCATCTAGTTTTCCCGTATTCTTTAATCGCATATTTGGAACCTAATTTCCTGTGTCCCAAGAAGATGTGTTACTCTATTGTATACTTTCTTCCTGATGGGCCATTATGACTCCTGGAAACTGTTGTGGTTTCATGTGTTAATCCTGCTCTTACGCAAGAGCATCACATTCACATGCTGCAAAGCCTTTTCAAAAAGACGGTTGAAAAAAATGAACTATACTTTTGCTTAAAATTACATTTCTAAGTGAAATATTTTCAGTTTTGTTCTCCCCACAGCTTCCAGTAATTCCTAAGAAGGCCATATGGGAAGGCAGCTATTTTCTCTAATCTTCTAAAGTGGCAAGGAGTGCCAAAAACACGACTTCTTGCATTGATGTCAGTGCTAATTGTTTGGGCAAATCCCTACACATGCAGTTCTAAAAATGTTGTGTTAATTAATGTCCTACAGTATTGTAGTGTGAAAAACAGCAAAGCTATTTTTGAGTTTCAGGAGTACAAAAAACCTGAGGAATTAATATTAAATTATGTTAAAGCTATAGACAAAAAATGGTCAAATACTATAGCTGGAGCCTGATATTAGATGTGTCAATGTGATTTTCAGCTAGAGTAGTGTGAAAAAATTCATAATGCTGGTTAAAGTGGCATGGGGGTGGGATGAGAGGGGGGACGAGGATTCTTGGTTTTGTGAAATTTTATTCTTTAGCTCTGAAAATTGCTTTTTCACGTAAGGTGACATTGTGTGAAATTCAGAATGAATAAGTGCTAAAAATGCCGTATTTTTGAGACCTCATGAATATCTAAAAGATATCCTTTAGAAAGTATTTTGGGGAAGTTCTGTGGAAGTCCGACTAGGTAATCACAATAGTCCCATTGTCCTTGGGGGCACAGGACTAGTTACCTGTTTTTTTTTTCGTTTGTTTTTAAACCTTGCCTTGCCTACTTGCAGTTGTGTCTGCCTGTTTAGGATTTCCTTATACCAGATTGTTCTACACTGAGGAGATGTTTTGTTTCCTTGTTTGAGTCTCTGTGTGGTGCACTTCTGCATGAAAGCAGGAATGGAATGCATTTCAGGCCATCTGGCTTAAGGTGAACAAAACACTGTCTGAGGTCTCTGATTCTGATTTAGTAGTGAAATAGGGACCATTATGAAATTAGCACTGCCAGTTTCCAGTTTAACAGTTGGAACAGATTTGTGTATAGATTCTCTAGGTGATCTACAATCCAAACTAATACCCAGAATGGTATTTTAAAAATTCCTAATTGACTAGATCAGCACTTCAAATTGTCTCCTAAAATGAAGTGTCAGAACAGGAAAAAGCCCCCAGAACACCTCCTGAATGAAATACATGTACAAAGAAGTGTTTGGCTCTCTTGCAACCTTTAAAGCAACTGAAGTCCCGGTGAAAATGAGCTGAACTGAAAATAGGGATGCCTCTCACAAGAAAGGAAGGGATGACTGATAGGACTGATAGATTTTTCCTGTTATCTGAAGTGAAGAATTGCTAAATATCTCATGATGTTTCTAAAGCAATCAAGTCTCCAATAGCTTGATAAACCTAGAACGCCAGCCTCCCTTTTCATGCCTCATTCCCAGGTAAGCTGAAAACCGTAGGCATCTCCAAGTCACTTTACAAGAGAAATCTATAAAAGCGATCAGCAGTTACTAGGTATATCTTTGAGTTGGGAGGTGTAATTCTCAGCTTGTGTAGATGTCTGCTCGACCTAGGGCACTAAAAACAGCTGTGTAGCGAGGATAGCAGGGGGTCTAGGCAGGTATACAGTCAAGCAGCTAGTCTGATCTGCCACCTGTGCTATCCCAGCTACACTGCTATTTATAGTGCCCTAACTTGAGCAGAGTAAGTGCAGGGTATGTCTATGCAAGCTTGGAATCAAGCCTCCTAGCTCCTCAAATAGTGAGGAGCCCACCTCAGCACTTATAAGTGATAATTAAAGTAAGTGCACTGACAATGAAAAATAACAGTGAAATTGGCTGGAGTCAGAGCAGTCATGTACGATTGTGTTCAGTAAATGAAATCAATTACTTACCCCTAACTTGGAGCATAGTCTCCCATTTATTCAGCAACTGGCATGAGAAGACTGAGGAAAGCTAACCAGAATGATTAGTCCTATCCTAGCCACGGCAGCGGGTTAGAAATAGGCTTGTTCAGCAGAGGTGGCTCTCATAGGCAACTTCACCCAGATATTTTGTGAATAAGCTTACTTTTTTGCATTGGGTGCCCAAGAAAGAGGTCAGAACAGATTATCATGAGAAAGGGACTGTCCCAAAACACTTACTGCCAGCCTTTGAGGAAAGAGACTCTGAAGATTTCCTACCTCAGTTACGAAAGATTCCTGCAAGTCGTATTGGCTGCTCTGACCTACCACTATGTTCATGGCAAAGTGGAACTTGACATACAATACAGTGCATTTAAGAATGAAGCACAAGAGGTCTTGTAGTCATTTGATCAGTGTCCGAGACAAACAACTAACATGTAACCCAGAGCTCCTTCTGTGAAGTGAGCAAGTGCTATATTAAATCAAATATAGATTTTTCCATTATAGTTATCAATATGTGCATAGGATTCTCTTATTATTATTATTAGTGTTATTTATTATGTGCATTATGATAGACAGATTGGAGCCCATTGTGCTCAACAATACTTTTCCAGTGAACTTATAGCCTAAGACAGGGACTGTAGATGGATGTAACAAACGAAGGGAGAATAGGGAAAAAACAATAACACAAACACAATGTTGCATGGCTCAGGGTACTGTTTACAGGGAGCAGGTTTTTAGAAGAGAGAACTAAACTTGGCAAGGTCAGTAGTCTTCATCAACCATCTGTCTAGCTATTTAAGGTTAAAACTCAGCAAAACAATGATGCCAGTAAGTGACCTCCGGGGACCTGCACAACAGGGATCAATGAAATTGGTAGGGACTTTAAGTCAAGGACCAAAAAAGACAGGGCAACCAGATTTAAATTTCTACTGATGCAGACAGCTCTGTAGCCACCCACCTTCTACCTTCTTACTCAGAACAGCTGCTGAGCACATCTGGAAGCCCAGCACTGGTCTCCTTTCCAGATTCTGAGCACGAAACATTACACGTTGCTCTTGAAGGGATCAGCCTCTGGGAGAGGGAGATCTCTGGCACCAGTGTCCAGTGGTCAAAGGAAATAGAATGCACTCAAAGTCAATGAGCTCCTTGAGGCAGTCATCTGCCTAAGCGTGACCGATGACTCCAGTACCAGCACAGGTTCCATTGAGCTCAGTGATGCTATTTGTGTTGTTCCACCAGCAAGAGGCTATCCCAATACCATCAACTCTGGAAGCTTATCCTGTGGTGAGGGACTTATTGAGTCTATCTGGTACTGGTTTTGCCAGCGGTACAGGAGTCCCTTCACCCGATATCTATGACAAGCATTGCCGACCATTACAACTTAGCATTTGGTACTGTGAGCACCTTTGGATATTCAAGTGCTTCATCATTTGTTGTTGTCTAGAGGGAAGCTGTTGCTGATCTCACTAGTGCTGTCTTCTCCGGATTCTCAGCACTGATTCTCTGGATTACCTGTTGATGCCAGGCAGTCTGTAGGAATCCAGGGCCTGGAAGTAATTGGCTGTTTTGGAATCCTTGGAGGTTTCTGCTTGACTTCAGGTTCTCTCTTTGCCCTCCCCACTTGGCTTCATCAAGTAGACGTCAAGATTCATGTCACCAACTACACAGGAGGCCATGCCCATTACTAGGTGCAGTACCAAATAGAAGGACATTTCTCTGGTAAATCCTCCCTTGGAAGTGCCCCTTGAAAGTTCTACCACAGCTGATTTTGGCTTCTTCCTCTGATGAGGAGGTAGTGTCAGAAGATTCCTCATCCCACCGGAACTTGAGAGGACCTAGGGAGAATGGTTTTTTTCCAACTTGGACTGAAAATCTTATAAGAGCAAGTGTTCTTCTGGAGTTTTTTGGTTCTTTCAGTGTACAACTCAGTCACAAATACAGTGGGAACAGTCTGTTTTATAGTACATAGACACTTCAATTTCTAATCTTGCTTCATGATGCCAGCCAGGGAAACATACAGGTATATAAAACATGGTATGGGGGGAATATAGTCAAAGCAAAATTGTATATAATTTTCAGTTTCCAAATATTTTGTGAAAAAAGAAGTTTAGAATAGAATATTAGGGTTGGAAGGGACCTCAGGAGGTCATCTAGTCTCACGAGTAAAAGTACAGGTGAGGAGAAATATGAAATAACCTGGCAAAAAAAATCATGATTTTTCATGAAACCTTTATCAAAGGCAGTTTTGCCATGTTTTGTTGCAACAGGTATTTCTGGTACTGTATTTGTAAAGCTGCATTCTGGGATATTTTCAGAGAAACAGAAGGTACCCATAGAATTTTACAAAACAGCGAAAAAACTTTAAAAACTTATTTCTCTGCATTATGTTTTCTCTTTCACCCCTTTCCCCAGCTCTCCAACACATACAACTTGGGTAATGGGGTAACTCAATTTTGCTTTACAGTAACCATCAAATAACTGCTATTAAGCTCATGTTGCAGAGAATAAGTTGTAGATTCAGAAAGAGATATCTACCTAATTATGTTGTTTATACAGTCCAGGTAATGCCAGACAGGTTTTATATTTACTTATATTCTCATGCTATGTGTACAATGGTATTTTTATCTACAATTGACACCGCAGGAACTCCATCACAATGTGTGTCTGTGAACAACACTGTCTAAACATCTTAAACGCTTCTAATATAAACACAGAATAACTCCATGTACCAATTATCAAAATGAACGTTTTTCTGATTTAAACTACATTCAAGTGATAGGTTTTCCTGCACTTAGCTAAACAATGAAACTAATTCGAATGCCATAAAAAGATTTGCATGTAATAAGAGGATCTGGGAACCTTGCCAATTTACAGAGATCAGAAGAAAACTGTCTGGGGGGAAAAAACCCCACACAAACACATGTCCGCATGTAAATCTTGCACTGGATTTGGACCATATTACAACACAGACCTAATTATGCTATGCACTGTATAAACATAAGAAATACTTATCCTTTTCCCAAAGAACTTATATATTAAATAGTCAAGCATGACATTGGGTAGAATGGGAAAAAGTAGCACAGAGAAGTGATAAGACTTGCCCAGGATCAAACAGCAGGTCAGAGGCAGAGCTAGGACCAGAACCCAGGTAGTCTTAGTCCAGCGGTTCTCAAACTTCTTCGGGTGGCAACCCATTTTTGCTTTTTAGTGTTGTGCTGTGGCCCGGGGGTATGTCTGCCGAAATGCTGCTGAAGTGAACACTTCCACTTTCGGCGGCATTTCGGTGGAGATGCGGCAGAAACTTTCATTTCCCCGGCTTTTTGGTGGACACAGCCCTGTGTTTGGGGCTGCCACTGACCGTCGGCAGATCGCGACCCCCCGGGGGATTGCAACCCCCAGTTTGAGAACCACTGTCTTAGTCCTAGTTTGGTGCAATCCTTTCACAGGCAGAATTCCCATAATCTTTTTAATGTAGGGATTGAGGACTAGGCCTTGGATAATTTCCATATTTAAAAGAATACACAGGTTTCACTTGAATATAAGCATAGTTTAATAAAAAAGGGAAGCTAACGTCTTCCATGTTTATATTAGGTAGTGACACTACTCTTGTTCTATATGGCAATTAGAACTCACTGTGCCAGAGAGCGGAGGGTATTCCCCACAAGAGAGAGGCTGTTATAGAGTAGATAAGATACTGAGGAAATATTTTTCCTCTTTATAAAAAAACCCCCCAAAAACCAAAAAATGAGCAAATTTATTGATGAGGAAACAGAATAAATAAATGCTCCAAAAAGTGTTAAGTAAATCTCTGTGAAAAGTCATTCTATGTATAGAATAGGCATCTTCCCACATATCTGAGATTGTCTCAGGCCCTCATCATTAACATAACTTTGTGCGTTATAAGTAGTCCCATTGATTTTGGTGGGACTACTCTGTGTGCTAAATGAAGCACACACATAAGTCTTTGCAATTCTGGGGCCTTAACTTGTATGACACCTGGTTCAGGTAGCTGAGGCAAAATATAGTTATACAGTATAATCTCAAGCTATTTTGTATTCAGACTAAGGCACAGTAATGGGGTATGTGCTCTACACTCATGGTGAAGGGATTAATGTAGGCCTGATAAGCCAATTAACCTATTAGGCTGCAAACTGGGGGACATTTAGGTAGAGAAAAGCCCTAATTAAGGGATGTTCCCTTGTGCAGGAGCAGGTGGGGCTTTAATAAAACTAGGGAACTGGTGGTAGAAAAGTTTCCAGGGAGGAGGGCTGCAGTTACTTTCCCTAAAATAAGAGAGAGGAAGGGATTTGGACCCAGGAGGATTTGTCTAGCGGACCCAGGAGGATTTGTCTAGCAGACCCAGGAAATGGGGCCCTTCTAGAAGGTGGAGAGTGTGAGCCTGGGAGAGGCAAGATAGGAAGTAATCCAGGGGAGTGGCAGGAAGGTTAGCGCAACTGGCGGACCTCAGCTGCTGGAAAAAGGCCTGTAATCCAGTGTAGAGGGCAGTGCTGGGTTCCCCTATCAGTCACTGGATGAGTGGCACAATCAGGGCAGTGGAAGAGAAGGGTGTCTGGGGCTGTTTGTTCCAGTCACTGAGGGAGTAGTTCAACCAGGGCAGTGGATTTAAGGACTTCGTGGGACAGTAGGAAGACTTTGATAGTACCCCAGAAAGGGAGGACAAGTGTAACTTGGCTGGATGGCTAAGCCAAAAAGACGAGGTGTGGTAGCTCCAAAGAGGCAAGAGAGGGGCCACAGAGTGAGATAATGGATGAGCAATTGCGAGAAGAGGGTGGCAGGCTGACAGAGGAAATACCCAGGTGCAGACAGGAGGAGGTGCTTCAGTAGTGACAGGCAAAGTACTTAGTTTATGTATCTGGTCATTTGAGCCATTATACCTTCCCCATATGTACTCCCTCTCATGTAAAACCTGTGACTCTTTGGAATGAAGTAGAGACAGTTCCCAAAGTTCTGGTATGAAAATGAAGTGGATTTTTTCCCCCAAGGCATCTTGGTTACGTACAATGCTTCATCACCATAAGGACATAAAACCATCCTTGCATGTAAAGAATGACAAAGTAAAGCATCAATGCATATAGAGCATTGACAACAGAAACAAGAGCCCCACAATAGCATAACTACAATAGTACAAGTGCTGGTGCCATTGTGCCTGGGCTGCAAAGTTATGGGGACTCTGTTCCCCAGGAGTCTAGATCTACACTCTGTGCATGTGTGTGTATGTTTGCGTACCCACCATCTCTTGTGTGGGCAGGGGAATGCACCCCAACTGGTGCAGTGGATGGGACCCAGGCATCAGGGAACCTGTATGCCCACAGCATGAAGATTGTATATATGGATTACACCCAGTGGATGGAAACCGGATGCCTGGCAAATGGGGTGAGTGGGGGGCTGTCTGTGCTGTTGTTGTGGTTGGCAGCTAGCCATGGAGGGCTCTCAGAACTACCTGTACACATGTATGCCTTCATGCCTTTGCCAACCCAGCAGAAGTTGAGCTGCGCTATGATGGAGGGGGGTTGCCAGAGGAACATGGGGGTTGCCAGAGGAACATGGGCCTTGCTGGTCCCCAGGGGCAGGAGTGTGGCTGGGATGCGGGGGGTGGGGGGCTTTGGGTGGGGTGACCCCAGGCGTAACCAACTGGAAAGGATGTGTGGAGGTGAAGGGGTGAAGTGGAGATGGGAGATGTGTTTTCCTCACCCCAATATGGAGTGCAAGATATAAGCATTGACTGCTGTGTCTGAGGGGGAAGCCAGATTGGAGCTGGGGAGGGGAATTGGAGCAGAACTGGGATGCTGGATTGGTGCTGTTGAGGATGAAGGAAGGGGGCTGGAACATAGCTCAAGGGGTCTGAATCAGAGCTGGAGGAATGGAGGGAGTTGAGGAAAATTGGAGCGGAGCTGTTGGGAATCATAATAGGATGCTAGGGGGTCAGGGCCATCCTTAGGCATATGTAACATACACAGCTGCATAGGGCACCTGAAAATTTGGGGCACCACTGGTTCTTAGTGTCCACCCTCCTGGCTTTCCAATCCCTGTTCTGAGCCTTCCTGCAGTCTCTCACAGCTAGCTGCTGCAGCCTGGTGAGTCTTCCTTGGGAGGGGATCTAGTAGTTAAAGTGAAAAAGCCTGCCAGTCCTTTTAGTACAACACTGAAATTGTTAAAGAGGTAGTGAAGCCATTTAAGAAGTATTTGCCAAACCCCAGCCTATACGTCAGCTTCTGAATTTACTGAGAAAAACAGTTGTGCATTACTGTACTATTTGCTCAGAACATGTCAATCTAAAGGATCTTAATTTAAGATTACTTTAAAATATTTCATTAGTGAGTTGGTGAACAGTATAAAATCACATCTCTAAAAAATCCTTGCATAGATTTTTAGGTGCACAATCATCTTTAGCCTTAAATGCTTGGATCTTCAGACATATAGTTTTTTAAATAAATAATTCAAAAGACCACCCTTATCTAAAATACACATTTTAATTGCTACAGTAAAATAAACTTGCTTCCAAAGTCTTCCTGTCCTTTCTGTCCACCCCTTTCTCCCTTCACCCCCCACCCCGTCCCCTTGAAGAGAGCCCTTAGACAACTGGACAAAGAGTGTGACTTTCTTTACTTCTGATGAGCTAATTTTCAGAGAACCCTCCAGCAAAATCAGTACCTTAGTAAGATATAAAATCCTTTGTTATGCCTAAAATCTTTGGAAACATTTTTTAAAGTTGGTGAAATGTCATAAACATGTCTATTATTATGGAGATCACACAAAGTAAATTAGTGTTCCCTCTTTCTAAAAGCAATGAACATTGTTATGAACACACTAAACCTCTGTGACAAGATTAATTTAAAATAATGTCTTTGTTTCAGTGTGTTAAATATGTAGTAATCTGGAATGATTACTTTATGAAGGCTTAAAAGTACATTTCAAATATAAAATCAGCTTAGAAATACTGATTAAGAAAATGTAAAACAGAGAAGAGCTGCATCATGTATTCCATAATATTTAATGTAGTTGTCAGCAAGACAGCTGACTCACCCTTACTACAAAGTTTTTGCAAATAAATGTCTGACAAACTTCAGGGTATATCAAAACATCTGTGACTGACATTTTTTATTCCCAGGTTTAGTGCTTTTAATTAGGCACCTGCTGCATGTCCATTCTGCATCAGGAAGAGGTTATGTAGGGGTCTGTGGGGAGCTGTGACTCTCTGCCATCCTGAGGCAGGGGGCTCTCCAGGCCTCGTACTCCCCTGCGTGTACTTCAGGAGGTGAGGGCTGCTTTACCGCCCGCTGCTCGGGCCTACCTCGACCGAGTCCTGCGAGAGGGCATGCCCTGCCCACCCTCCACCCGCCCTCCGGACCTTTTCATCGGGCCCCTGCCCTGTGGACCTGCCTGGCCACCCCTTCACCGCGAGCCGGCTGCACTATTTGCAGCCGGTTCATTTCCAGACCACGCCAAGGAAACATCTCTACATTCTTGTGCTCCACACCCTTCACATCCTCACCCTCGTGTCCCGCCCCAATACAAAGTGTCGGAACCTCTTGCCACCTCTAGAGAGTGAAGAGCCCCGGTGGGCCAGCCCATATTCCACCCTGGTCCAGAGGCCCGCCGGGGACATCAGCTGGCGGTTCCTTCACAGAGCCACGAGCATGGGTGTGTACTTGGTGTGGTTCACTCCCCTCCCGGACACCTGCCCCTTCTGTAGTGTGAGGGAGACCCTGGCACACACGTACCTGGAGTGTGCCAGGTTGCAGCCCCTATTCCAGCTCCTCTTAGATATACTGAGTTTTTGGTTGCACTTTTCCCCTCACTTGTTCATCTGTGCACTCCCTATCCGTGGCCCATAAAGCCACAGGATCTCCTGGTCAACCTCCTCCTAGCCCTGGCCAAAATGGCTATCTATAAAACCAGGGAGAGGAGGTTGGCCAGAGGGGTCTCCTGTGATTGGGGGGCCTATTTCTGATCCTCCATCCGTTCATGGATCTGGGCACAGTTCCTCTGGGCAACAGCCGCCGGCTCCCTTGACACCTTTGAGGAGCAGTGGGCGATGTCTGGGGTTCTCTGCTCGGTGTCCCCATCAGGTTCCCTTTATTTGACCCTTTGACCCCACCCCTATCCCTGTTCTTTCATTAGTTGTCCCCTGGAATCATTTGGTTTCCCGGACCCGTGGACCTCCCCTTAGGCTGGGAGATGGGGGGTCATTTAGTGATGCCCGCTCACTTCCTGGATCCCAATATGATCATGAGGCAGGCCAGGCATCTCGTTATCCTTTGCTATCTTGTTCCTCCCTTCCTCCCCCAGGCTGTGAGCTCAGGCTGCCGTCGGGCATAGGGGCACCAGTTTAATAATACTAAAGGACGGCCCTGCTGGGAATGGCTTTGGGAGGTGGATCAGAGAAGTGGGGGCAGCAGGGAACTAAAGGGCCTGGATGATTGGATTGGGTCTGAGAGAAGTGAGGCCTGGACTGAAGGATGCTGTCGGGGGGTTGAGGGAGAGCTGTGCGGACTGGATCAAACAGGACGGTGGGGAGAACTGGGGGTTCTGCCGAGGACTATGAGGGAACTGAAGGGATGCCTCGGCAAAGGCTAGGGATGGGAAGGTTGGATTGGGTTGCAGATAGTTAGGCAGGAGCTTGGTGTTTGGAGCAGCTGGGAAGGGGATTGATTGGAGCTCTATGTGGCAGGGCTGGACTGGGGATAGAGCACTAAAAATAGCGGAGTGGATGTTGTGACTCTGGCGGAGAGCTGGGCTAGCTGCCCAAGCTCAGCCCCAGTGGGTTGGGTGGGTTTGAAAGCCCCATCTGCAAAGTCCACGCAGCTATTTTTTGTTCACTAGCTTGAGCCAAGCTACCGCAAGTCTGTCTACCCAGGCTGGCTCCCAGCTGCAATGCAGACATACCCTAGTGAATGTTTTAATGGCAGGTCACTGGAAAATCTCATGAAATTTAGGTTTATTTTCTCCATTAAGGTGACTGGAACTAAACATATTGTAAGATTATACAATTATAATTGTAATAATTAACCTTTGTTTGAACAACAAGACTATGTAACTTTGGTAATATTTTATCAGGCAGTTTCCCAGTAAAATTAGTCAGAAAACTACTAAAAATGGAAAATGTAGATGCAAAGTCAGTGCTTTGATAGCTGTGGGTAACAGGAATAATAAAGATGCTGACTTGCATTGCACAAATTGGTTACTTTGTTTTCATATTTATAACTGTTTTTTAAAAGGAATTCCATTTTTTCCCGTGGTGTGCTGTCACCTGTAGGTATCTGTCTGATAGAATTTAAAAAGTATTTATTATTCTCTCTTCTAGCTTTGTCCAGATGTTTAGCTACAGGGTAGTGTTACTGCATAGATTAGTGCAGATGGTTAGGAGATACTGTGCTAAATATGTAGAGCATCTGTGGTTTGTCAAGGGAGGTTGAATTTCAATTAATTAAATGTCCACCTAACTTACAAAGATCTTTTGCATTTCAGTTAAGCTGACGTGCAGAGCAGACATAATGTTTATTCTTGCCTTTTAAAATTATGAAGAAGCTCTTCAGTTGGTGTAAATTGGTATAGCTCTATTGTCTTCAGTAGAGTGATGCCAGTTTACACCAACTGAGGATCCAGTCCAACAGAAACAAAATCTATAGCCCCAAACCGTTGTGTATGTGCTATAGAAATAGAACAAGAATAAGGGATTTATTTCATTTTTAAAAAACAACCCTCAGGCTATTTAAATTTTATGTCCTTTTTTCAAGTATTGCTGTAAAATATATTATTGCTTTTCTAAGATATTACCTTAAAATTAACAAACTCTAAGCTCTCAAAGAAAATTAGTTGAAGGGTTTGTAATTGACTGCATGTGGAATTGGTGTTGGCCTTTATTTATAAAAATATAGAGAGATTGGAGACAAATCATTCCAACAACATTATAGCAACCCAAAATTAATCAGACTTGCAACTACAGTGTACACTCCTTATGATTATGTGTGTGATGTTTAGATGAATTCACTACCTTAATATTCTGTTAGAAGGTCTTTTGTCATTATTCAGACATTTGGAAAATGGATTTTCTGAAAAAGTATTTGAATTCTGAATGCTTGCAAAACTTCCCCAGAATGTCTGGAACAAATTAGAGATCCTGGTTTATAAATTGTATGTAATAAATAAGGTAACTTGAAACGTATAAAACTAAGACTCAACTTGCTTTGGTAAGCCGCACGTTATTTTATGTATAATGGTTTTTGTAACATCAGTGGTATATGTGTCAGATATCTACCTGATACATGGGACCAACAGACTGATTGATTAATTCTGACTTTAAAACACATGTGCCCATGCCAATGTTGTATTGAGCATGGTTGATCATCTAAATGTATGAAAACTTATTAAAAGGCTGTCCCTCAAAAGCTTCTTTATCCATCTATTTTAACACTGGGGCAATTCTCTGTCATTAGACAAAATCATAAGGTGTGCCATGTACTTAAAACCCAGGGAAGGGTTTGCCTCAATTCCCTCGACACTTTGAAGTTATCAAGACAACTAAACTTGCCCTTTAAGTCATAAGAGAAACTTCCACATGAATTCATAAAAGGATGAACCAGTTCTCAAAATCTTTACAAGTCTCCTTGTCGTCACTCATTTGCATTGCACATAGCTAACTACTAGGTTTACGTGTTCTATAAATGTTGGTAAGCCCCTTACCCAATCCCCTCAAAAGGATAATCAGCCCTTTTCAGGTTCCTTTAAATAGGTAACAATACCTGGCTTTTACAAACAGGAGAAATTAAACTTTGTAGCATTTTGCTATTTGAATGACCTACTCAGTGGAATTACAGCAGTGAACTAATCCTTTAGGAGAGATGGCTCTATCAATCTTTGGATTTTTCTAATGTGGAAGCTACTCAATTGCATCTCAGAAATCAGGGAGGTAATTACTCATGCAGACAGCACAAAATGAAAGAAAAAAATGCAAGTTCTGCTGAGTATCCCTTTTAGAACAAGCATTGGAACAAGGAAAACAGCCTCTATAATCAGTCAAATTCTTCCACTAATTTTTCAGGTGTTGAAGGCTATAGTGAGGATACATGCTATGAAAGTTAACAAAGCAAACTGGCTTTAATAGAGGGCTTTTCAAGAGCAAAATGTATCTTATTAAGCAAACATACTATTTTTGATATAGTTCTCTAAGTTATTCATTGTTTTAAATAAACTAGTTGTAGGATAAAGACATTTAGAGATCTCTTCCCAGGCATTTTGCTAAGGTGACTACATTTTAATTATTTAAGGTAATAGATACATATTATGGACTGATCCTATGTGTTGCTGAGTGCCCTCAACTCTCTTGTGAGTTCAGTAGGGTTGAGGGCACTCACAACCCTAGAAGAGCACTCAGCCCTTATAACCAATGAGATCTAAATTTTGAGGAATTTGTTTTTCATTCTGTGATGGGTTGGATCACAGAAATCCCCTTGGGGTTGCCAAATGATGTGCCAAGACTGTTTGTGCTCCTGCTCCTTTGCCCCTAACCAGCTTGGGACTCCAGAAATCCTGCCTGGTTTTAGTCAGGGGAGGAAGGATAGCCCAGTGGGTTGAGTGTTGGCCTGCTTAAACCCAAGGTTGTCAGTTCAATCCTTGGGGGGACCTTTTAGGGATCTGGTGCAAAAAATTAGGGGACTGTACTTGGTCCTGCTAGTGTAGGCAGGGGACTGTACTTGATGACAGTAAGATCTTTCTAGCTCTAAGAGATAGGCATATGTATATTTTTAGCCTGCTGCAAGCACAGATCCAAGTCTGAACCACATTCCCTAACAGCTGTAGGCTCACCTGGAAGCAGGTTAAGAAATGTTCCTGTCTTTAACACTGAGATGCTTAACTCCCAGTGGGGTCCAAACCCTAAATAAATCCGTTTTACCCTGCATAGAGCTTATAGACGGTAAATTCATAGATTGTTCGTCCTCTAGAACACTGAGAGAGAGAGGGGCACAGCTGTTTGCTGTGCCCGGGACTAATAGGTACTCCAGGTTAATTAATAAGTAAAAAGTGATTGTATTAAATACAGAAAGTAGGATTTAAGTGGTTTCAAGAATAAAGTGAATTACCAAATAAAATAAAATAAAACATGCAAATCTATCTCTCTAATACAGAAATAACACTGAATACAGGTACAATCATCACCCTCAGATGTTTCAGTGAGCTTTCTTTTACAGACTAAACTCCCTCTAGTCTGGATCCAGCTATCACTCACACACCCCTATAGTCACTGTCCTCTGTTCCAGTTTCTTTCAGGTATCCTTGGGGGTGGAGAGGCTATCCCTTGAGCCAGCTGAAGACAAAATTGAGGGGTCTCCCAGGGATTTAAATAGAGTTTCTCTTGTGGGTGGACACCCCTCACTCCCCCCTCCCCCCCCCCCGGTGTAGAATCCAGTCATAAAATGGAGATTTGGAATCACATGGACAAGTCACATGTCCATGCGTGACTCAGGACTTGCAAGTAGCAGCCACTGCTCACATGCTACCTTGAACGTCTCAGCTAGACTTCTTATGTGAATTGGAGCCTCCCAAGCTCTATTGTCTTTTTAGTGTTTCTCGAGAGGGCACTTAACTTGCACATTCCTTTCTCAAGAAACTGACCAAATGCTTGATGCAAGCATATAGCCAATATTCATAACTTCGAACACACAAATGGTACATGCATACAAATAGGAGGAATAGATCCACTACATCATAACCTTTACAGAGATATGTTACACGGCATATTAGCATAAAACATATTCCAGTTATATCATATATACATTTATAAGTATATCCCCATAAAGCCTTATTATGGGGTGCACCGTCACACATTCCCAAAGTACAAAGCTACTAAGAACAAAGTGAAGAAGAGTATTAATATAGAAATGTACTGATTAAAAGATACTGATAAGAACCTAGTGTGACGGAGTCAGACCAGAAGGGTATAGGAGAGTGCTGGAAGGCAGGTATATCAGCCTTAGGATGTGCAGGTCCTTGTTCCCTGGATAGCCAAACAAAGGCTACTCCAGACCAATCAAGACACCTGGGGCCAATTAAGAACCTTCTAGAAAGGAGTAGAAACAGCTAGCCTAATTGGGACACCTGAAGCCAATCAGGGACTGGCTGAAACCAGATAAAAACCTCCCAGTTAGTCAGGTGGGCTGTGGGTGTCAGGAGCTGTGGAAGGAGGTTGTGCTGTTGGTGAGACTGAGTGGTGGACAACATATCATCCACAAGGAAGGAGGCCCTGAGGTAAGGGTCAAGTGGAGTTTGAAGAAGCAGGGACTGCTGTGGGGAAGTAGCCCAGGGAATTGTATTGTGTTTTGTGCCTAAAAGGTCAGCCATCTTAGCTGATACTATTAGGGTCCCTGGGCTGGAGTCCGGAGTAGAGGGTGGGCCCAGGTTCCCCCCTTTTCCATCTTCCATACTGGCCTGTGATGAAGGTAACTCACTAGGTGGTGACTCTTGCCAATTATACTGAGAAAGGGAGGTCACTCTGGGGCCTAGATGAGTTTCTGAGGCCCCTAAATCTGCCAGAAAGTGCAGGACCCACAAGGACAGACTTGGAGCTTTGTCACACTAGTAATTAAATAAATCATAGATTACTTCTGAATGCTTTTAAAATCTAGAAATTAAGGCCAGATTCTGATACGTTTACTTGGGCAGAATGTGCTTTCTTACTTCCTGAGTGGTCCCATTGAAATAAATGGAACTATTTGTGGAGTAAGAATAAGGGTATCAGAATAGGGCCCTTAATACTGCCATTAAAGCTCAGTATTGATCATCAGGAAACATTGGAATCTAAATAGTTAAGGGCCAGATCTCCACTCTTATGCAGATTGAGTATTACTGTACTCCACTAGATGTCCTATTTTCTTCAGATGGATTATCTGCAGAACAAGGTAGTACCCAATCTGAGTAAGTGTGGCAGAATGTTCTTATGTTCTTAATTAAATATTAATTTAAGTGACTCTAGATTTATCTTATTAAAGTGATAATGTCCACACATGGTGGATCCAATTCTGTCATCCTTACACTGAGTAGTATGGAAATATTCCTATTAATTTCTATGGACCCACTATCAGACTAAAACACTACTCAGTGTAAGTAAGGGAGCAAAATCAGACATTGAAGTGGGAGATCTGCTGGTTTTGGTGTCTTTTAATTGACTTCTGTCATTTTATGTAATGTATGTGAACATGGATTTCTCCTCCTTCCCCCAGTATTGAAGGTCCTTTGCCCATTTAGTGTCATGTTGCTAACCAGAGTTAAATACTCAGGAATGGTACAAGATGTGATGCATCCTATATAATAATATGGAAAAAATCATGTTAAGATGTTTTATATTTTCTTTACTGATTTGCCTTCCTCTACTTCAGTACCTATGAGGGTAAAGAAGGGCCTTTGGTTTTACTCACACCTCCATTTATATTAGAGGTAATGTGCTGAAAATCAGAGGGAAAAAGGCTGGTAATTATACCCATGCCTTTTATGGCCTTTGGGAACTGAACAATATTCTGCACTGAACTTCTAGGTAGCTTCCACTGAACGGGACAATATGCCAAACAGCCGGTAGACATTTTTCCAGAACCAATCCCAAACTCACTAAACCATTTCCAGCATCCTAAAAAAATGGAACCCCTCCTCAAAGAACAGCACATTCCAAACATTTTGGGGCTAGATCCCATCTTCTGGAATTAAGGAATGCCACCTTGATGAAGGATCCTGCAGGATAACCAATGGTTGCCATTCCTGACACAGATACTAGAATGCAGTGGGATATTCAAGAGTTCAGATAATGAAGAAATACACCGGACCCCCACTAGAACATGGGGGTTAGGGATCCATGTGTGGTACCGTGTTATAGTGGGGACTATGTTACCATGGATACCATTTAAAGTAATTAAATTTGGGATCCATGGCTGTGACCGCGCTATACATGAATTTGTGCTATAGTGACGCACATTCTAACGGGGGTCCGGCGTATAGGTACTGTGTTATAGTGGGGACTATGTTACCATGGATACCATTTAAAGTAATTAAATTTGGGATCCATGGCTGTGACCGTGCTATACATGAATTCGTGCTATAGTGATGCACGTTCTAACGGGGGTCCAGCATATATGCATGTTCTAGTCAATAATGAGAAGACCAGTTAAAAAACATCATCAGGATAGAGTAAACCATTTGTCACTCAAATTGGATCAAGCCAGGGTACACTGTAATGTTCTCTCATCTAAAGGCCAAATTTAGACCTGATGGTAATATTGTGCATTCTGATATCAAGTCTGCATTTGGCCCTTATGCACTTGCCAGTTTACTCCACCTCTGTTTGCAGGCTCAGATATATCTATTGCTAGAACATTTCAAGCCAACACCGGGTTTTTATATTTGCAAAAAAATTTATACAGTGTTTTCTGTTTCCTGCTCTTATCACTTTACATTATGCATGGATGTCATTTCAGTGCATAACCTCACATGGCAATTTTAGTGCATCAGGGATACAACAAAAGTCTTGATACTTCTGTTAAACATTAATCCTTATAATGCACTGAAAAATATCCATGGAAGTGTTTTAAAAATGAACCCTAAAATGATGTATTTCAGATCTCATAGTTAGAAGATTAGTCTGCTGAGCCTCAGTCCTCTCTGGCTATTTTTTCTGCTTCTCAGAAAATGTCCACCTCTTATTTATCCATAAACATTGTGGTATCTGTTGAAGGAGAGAGACAGAAAAAATATGTATGGTCTCCAAAGTGAACTCTCAGTGAAGCAGGATAAAGCAACAAAAAAATCCAGCCCCATCAACTTCATTTTTGTTTTAACAGACATAAATGTCTTTTGATGCTAAAGTAAAGCAGGGCTGTAATCTAGCTAGAATAATATTCTTCGGGCTCAAAAGCTGAAATCATACTACCATACAAACAGAAAACAATTTAGGACTTGCACTTTGCACAAAGAATGTCACACTGTGTACTATACACAATAATGTCTGATTGGCTCTCTCAGGAATACAACTTCCTGATGTGACCTGTTACAAAATGAAATCAAAAGTATTTATGCAGGGCCTTTCATAGCTCAGTAGAAAACTACTTTTTTTAGTCCTCTCACATGTCCCTAACAATCTTGGGCTTGTTATCAGGGTTTTAACTATTTCACAGTTTCTCACTTACTGTTAAATTTAGTAGTATGAGAAATAATTAGTAATAGTGGTAAAGCACAAAAGTTTTGAAAGTTTGGGTCAGTTTAGATAAGCACCTGAAAGTCTGGAGCCAAAATTCTCCTATCTACTGCACCAGTGTAAATCTGGAGCAACCTCATTTATAGTTACTCCTGTTTATACCAGTCTGAGAACACAATTTAACCAAACCTCCAAAATTTATGACTCTTCTTGTTGAAGTTGGTCTGCTTTTCCTAATGGTATGCAGATTTAAGAATAGCAGCCGTGTTAGTCTGCATCCATAAAGAAAATGAGGAATACTTGTGGCACCTTAGAGACCAGTTTATTTCAGCATAAGCTTTCGTGGGCTATAGTTCTTGTCAACTGTCAGACACAGATCCACTTGATTTTCACTACAAAAGGTTTTTATTCTCCTGCTGATAATGGTTCATCCAAATTAAACAGCCTCTTAGAATTGGTATGGTAATTTCCAACTTTTTCTGCTTTCAGTGTATATAAATGCATCTTACTTCTGTATGTTCCATTCTATGCATCCAATGAAGTGGGCTATAGCCCACAAAAGCTTATGCTGAAATAAACTGGTTAGTCTCTAAGGAGTCACAAGTATTCCTTGTTTTCTTAATGATATGCAATTCTTGATGGTCATCAATAAAGTGTTATTGCTGAAGTTAGCTGCAGGTACTCAGCACTTCTGAAAATCCAGTTAGAAGTGTATAGGAGTAGACTCTAATAAATCAGTATTGTTCTTGAATTTCCCTAGAAAATCTGGAATATTTTGCTAAGTATGTTGAGGTCCGTTTAAGAGGAAGGAGGATATTTTATGTTGGAAAAGGACTTTAAGGGTTATTAGGTTACCAGGTGCATTTGAAATTCATTGAAGTGAAAAAAAGGAACAAGAATAGTGGAATAAGGACATCATGGATTACAAACAGATTTGTGTTTCTGGAATTTAATTGTGGAAAAATAGAAAAGAAACTGAGATTTAACTGTAGATTAGGGAGAAAGGGCTACAATTTAGATGGTGGGGGATGATGGTGGAGGGAATGATGTATAAAATAGTCTGGGGAAAGCTGGGACATGCAGTTGTATAAGAATTTGGTGGTAGCTGGGAGGTTCTGGGGATGGGAGAGAATCAGTCGGGTTCCTTAAATTGAGAACATACATAGTGGCTGTGAGGTATGGGGCAAGAGATTGAGGTATAGGGTTAGGGAAGAAACAGGGTCCCACATGCATTGTGTGTTGACACATTTGGGCCAGTTGAGATGTAAGGTGATGCTCAGGAGTTTGTAAACAAAATGCATGTGGAATTGTAATGCAATGAAATAAATTAGAAGCAGCATAGATTTTATTAATACCTTACAGTTGCACAATATATTAAATTACATTTGGTAAAAAATATAATATGCAATACATTTTACATAACATTTCTGAAGACATACAGTAGCCATTTCACTTTATCAAATATTGCTCCTTCCGGGTGTGCAAAGAGGAGACTGCAAAGAGACCCCAAGCTGGCTTCTAAAGTAATGTCTGAATAGGGACCACGACAGTGCATGAAACCCAAACATATTAGCATGTAACCACATCCATGTCCACTTTGACATTTTCTAAAAGGTTTAAAATACGCTCTTTAGGTAGACCAGATATCCTTAAATAATAAGAGATTAAGCATATACACAAAGGATAGAATTACTGTTTTGTGGTGACCAACTATAGACAGGAGACTTTTGTTAATGCTAATGTGGGCATATCATCTGGTGCAAGTTTTCTTCAAAATTATATGAAGTCAAAAGTATATCAATTCAAAAGTCTTAGTATTAAAACAAAAAGGAAGACTCATGAGAAAGAAGAAGGTAGTAGGGCAGTTTTCAACTGTGCTCCTTCTAGTTAGATAAGAAATCAAAGGGTCATTTCTGAATAGATGTGAGGATCCAGAGGGTCTCTTGCGCACATTATGCCAGCTGCTAATACAGAGATGAAAGTACATTCCATATTTTCACATGAAAATTTAAATAGCACAGATCGTAAATTTTATGGCACCCAGTTCAGTATATTTGTTGAATTGTAGTTTGTCCTGATGTTTGAAAATATTGATTTAGCAAACAATTAAATACGGAGGGCCAGATTCTTAGCTTAGCTAAGCATAGCAATGAAGCAATTAGCACAGTTTCATTGACCTACCCCAACAGAGGACCTACCCCTAGTTGTGAAAGGTTACAAAAATGTGTACAAACAAGCGCAACCTCCTTTTTTGGTTAAATCTGTCATTTACACAAGTAGTTAGACTTAGGGACAATTTTACATTAGAGCCACATCATACAGTTAATGACTGATCAATCCATTTTATTTTTTAAGCAACATTAAAGAAACATTATAGAAATATAACAATTCCCAATTTACTGGGCCCCTGGGGAGATGTTACTTGAGTTAGTGTCTCTCTAACTTCTGCCAGATTCTCAAATACCAGGTCTAAGTGTTAGCTCCCTTACCTCAAAGATCCCCAACCAAGTTATCCTGTAGTTGATTCCTGCTGTTCTCCCCAAGAACTCACTCTTCGTATGTCCCCAGTCTAATCTGGCTCCTCTCATGAGGGCTATGGTCTTGTCCAACCTGTTGTTCATGGGTATCCCCAGTCTACTCTGGCTCGTCTTAGGACAGAAATTTTTTTCCTAGCTCAGCTGTTTGCAGTGACTGCTTTACCAGAATGTTATGGAAAAAGTCCCCTTATGATGGCCACTATCTGCGTTCCATTTGCAGGGTCAATAATCAGCCTCTACTTCAAAAGTTCAGCTTTGATAGATAGCAGCAAAAGAGGCGTGATGAATATAGCAAATACAAGATACTTACTGAAAGGGTCTTGTGTTTGGTGGATGGCAGTCTTAATTTCTGAAGACTAATGAGAACTTGGTAGCATTGTTGGCCATGGAGACCTCAGCATACCTGAGAAATGTGTTATTCTCAACCTGTAGTCATGCTATTAATCCCTTAATTTTCTCAACCTAAGCAAATTGGCCTGGAGTGGGTTGGTAGTTGAATGGCAGACCTCCAAGCAAAACTTGGATGGTGCAAGAAGTGCTGCTTTTGTTTCAGTAACTGGTACTCTTCTCTTTGAATCCAAGCTCCCCCAAGATGGTGCTAGAATACACAGCCCTAATGGAAATGATGTGTTTTGGATGACATGGAAAACCGAAGACCAGACCATAAAACAAGCACTTTCCATAAGAAAAGGGATATTAAAATCTATGGCCAAATTCTACATCAAGCAAGTACATTCCACCTATCTGAGCTGCTTCTGTGTTTTCAGTTGGAGATGGCTTGCCTCTTTGCATCCTGTTCTAAACTGTGTGTGTAATGCAAAAGTTACTGTCCTGCAGTTCCCTGCATATTCCTTACCTAGCTCACAGTGTGTTTTAAGGCTTAATTATTCAATATTTGTGAAGCTCTTTGAGATCTTCAGATGAAAGACACCATAGAAGTGCAAAGTATTATTTTTATTACCATTTTCTCAGAGTGAACATGAAAGAGAGAAGCTTAATCTGATAACATTAAAAGCCTGGTGGGCTTGCCAAGCTTTAATATGATCTGCTAAACTCAGTATTCGTGGGGTGTCTCTGAGTTCATGCAACTGTAGTTCCATGTAGATTTAATTCATGTTCACTTCTTGTTATAGTTAAAATTCCTCTTACAATAATATTTCACCGTCAAGAGGTAGGGAGGGGAAAACATTTTCACTGACATTTTCAATTTCTTCTGATTTTTGTCTGTTCATTGCATCCTTAAAAGTATTTAGCCTGAGTGGGGTTTTTCTAAGGCTTGGCAGAAGTACAAATTTTATTTTTAAAGCATCATAAAAAACCCCAAGCTGTAGTTAAACAAAACATTTGTCAAATTAGGTGGGCCTATTCCCCTCTCCAAGCACTGGTGTTGAAGAGCTGTAGTCTCACTGTAAGTAATGCATACAGTATATGAATAAGTTAACAAAATAAACTGTTTTATTACATAAAATCTAAACAAATGCAAATAATTTTACAGAATTCCTTGAGAAACCAGATTAACAAACAAGGATCAATGTTTAAAACCTAATGTTCTGTTAAGAAAGATCACCTCTTTAACACACTTGTATTTAACACACATGTGCTTCAATATATTTGATTGGGACATTAATAAAACCTTATTGCTTATATTAGCAGCCACTTGTATAAAACAATTAACAGGGAGGAGGAAGCCAGGCACAGTGTATTCATTAATCATTGATACATACCAGAAAAATTTAAAGTATTCTTGAAGATGATAATTTTGGTAAAACATGAAAATCAGATGGAACATTCTTCTAATAATTACCTCATATGAATAAAAAATGTCAGAGAAAAAAATATCCAGAGGCAATATATTTGTTGGGGATTCCTCCATCCCCAATCACATTCAAATCGTGGTCATGCTCTGTGTGTTGGTAAAAGATTCATGTCTTCATTATAATGATCTATAGTGTATTTAAGAGACTGGTCATGTTTAAAAGTGTTTGTTTATTTTTAAAGAACATTGCATATTTACTGTTTCAGAATTTTTTAGATTGATCACAGATTACCCCCGGGGAAGAAAATATAGGGGAAAGCAAACAGCCCCAGTGCCTGAAGAAAAAGCTTTGATTTAGAAAAAGGATATATGACATGTAAGTAGTCCACAATGTAGTTCCTTTTGTGTTTTAAATGCATCCAAAAAAGTCTGCCATTTTTTCTCATTCTGATCTAAGTTGCACAATATGTCAAAGCTGAATCTATACCTTTTCTGTTCTGCTTGTAAATGTAATGCACATTTTCTTGGCTAGACTCTCAGTAAATCTAATTGTCATCATCTCCATCTCAGAAAACTGTATACAACATTAAAAGATATAAATTTATGTTGTTTTTTATGTTGCTCCTATATTTCATTTTCAATTTTGCGTTATGTTCCAGCATCCCAATCTTCTCATTCCTAGAACCAAACTAGTAAAAACACTTTTCTGCATTTGTTTTAAACTGGCAAGCCCCACAATATTTACCACTTTGGCTTTTGTTGTGTTCTGAATAGGCTTATGCTGATGACAGTGCTCTGCACTAGCTGCCCATCATGGCTATGTCTGATGCCTGCTCTCATCAAATTCAGTGGCAAAACTCACACTGAGTTCAGTGGAAGTAGGACTGGGCTTTTTGGACCTGCTGCTTCTCTGCAGAGAGAGTGCATGCATCTTTTATTTCTGCAGTTTTGATTGGCTCAAGAGCTGAGAAGCTTAATGACCTTTGACTTGATGTGATTAACAGCAACAGTTTATCTGGAACAGTTTAACGCTGGAGTACACTGACACAGACTAACAGACTTTTTAAGGCAGAAGGGATCATCATCACCATCTGGTCTGACTCCTACAGACTGCAGGCCACAGAACCTCACTCCCATGCCTGTAATAGACCCATAACCTCTGGTTGAATTACTGAAGTCCTCAAATCTTGATGTGGGAAAATCTCTTCCTGACCCCACATACAGTGATCAGTGGACCCTGAGCATGTGGGTGAGACCCATGAGGCAGACACTTGGGAAAGAATTCACTGTGATAACTCAGAGCCCTTCCCATCTCCGACTGCTGGAAATATTTGCTACTAGCAATTGCACATGGGCCATATTCCACTGTAGGCAATCTCATCATACCATCTCCACCTCGCCGAAACTTATCAAACCTCTCACCCCATCAACACTCCCCTTAGAGGGCTTCACTCCTCTGATGGTTAGAAACTTCAGTCTAATTTCAAGCCTAATTTTGTTGATAGCCAGTTTATATCTATCTGTTCTTTTTGCCAGCATTGGCCCTTAACTTAAATAACTACTCTCTCTCTCTCTCTCTCTCTCTCTCTCTGGTATTTCTCCTTCTCATGTATTTATAGAGAGTAATCCTATCTCCCCTCAGCTTTCATTTTGTTAGGCTAAACAACCAAAGCTCCTTAAGTCTCCTCTCTTAAAATAGTTTCTATGGATTTTTAGTCCCTATGTTCATGATCATGCAATTTGTGCTATTAAATTTCATCCCATTTCTGCTACTCCAGTTTTTAGGTTTATCTAAATGTCCTTGGATGATACTCTGGTCCTCTTCCATATTGGCAATACTTCCAACATTTTGTCATCTTCAAATTTTATTAGTTCACTCCCAGTTTTGTGCCAAGGTGTAGCGGGGACACTCAGTTTCTTGGATGTTTCCTCATGGCTCAGTGTGGTCCTGCAGTTTTTTTCTCAACCCTGGTGCCCCCTGCATGCTGCTGGCTGACCTTGGTGGGTCTTCAGTGGCCCTCTGGCCAAGTCAAAGTCCAAATGAACCCATTCCAGGGTAGTAAAGAGCCCAATAAATAAACAGTCCTATTACCCTCATTAGGGTCTGCAACCCTGTGTCTGGACCCCTTACATGCAGCCTTTTGTTAGGGTTCTCAAGTAAGCCCTCTTTCCTTCTTTGGATTTATGCTCCTGCGGCTGATAAGGGGACTTAGGCTCACCCACTACTTCAGGTTCCAACCCAGAGACCCTAAGAACAGCAGCTACATACAGCTTGATTTCAGTTTGTTGTTGCTGCTGCTTCCCTAGGTAGTGTTGCCAGGTGCCCAGTTTTTGACGGGAATGCATGGTCAAAAAGGGACCCGGATGTGTCTGGTCAGCATCGCTGACTGGACTGTTAAAAGTCTGGTAAGTGGTGCAGTGGGGCTAAGGCAGGCTCTTTGCTTGCCGTGGCTCTGCGCAGCTCCCGGATGCAGCGGCATGTACCTCCAGATTCTAGGCATAGGAACAGCCAGGGGGGTTCGCATGTTGCCCTGCCCCAAGTGCCAGATCCGCAGCTCTCATTGGCTGGGAACTGCAGCCAATGGGAGCTGCGGGGGTGGTGCCTGCTGGCCACACCTTGGCATAGGAGCCAGAGGGGGGACATGCTGCTTCTTCCAGGAGCTTGAAGTTAGCACCTCCCAGAACCTGCAGCTCTGACCCCCTCCCATGCCCCAACCCACTGTCCCAATGGAGCTCATGTTAACATTCTTCCCCAAAGTGTTTTTGATCCAGATTACTTTTTTCCATTTCATCACTTTTAATTTCTTTAATGTACCCCATTATTAATATACAATGCTACTCCACCATCTTTACCTTTACCTTCTGTCCTTCCTGAAGAACACATACCCTTCAATACCCATGCTCCAGTCATAACTAGTATTCCAACATGTTTCAATTATCCTTTCAGTTATCTGCACCAGTAGTTATAGTTCTTCCATTTTGTTACCCAGGCTCCTTGCATTGGTGTACAGACATCATAGTTGTTTCTGCTTTGCCTTACCTAGATTCCTTGGAAGGTTAGGTACAGTCATTTTACTGCCAGTATTGCCTACTTGACTGTTACTGTCATTGGTATTGGCATTGTATTTCATCTTGTCCATTCTCTTACCATCTATTGTTCCTTTCTCCATTGCGGTATCCTCTTTTACTTATTTTCCACTCACTCAGTACTAGAATCAAGTGTGGAGATTACATGAGTGTCTCCCAACCATCTTCCCTGAATTCTAGTTTAAAACTCTTTTAATCAGTTGCACCAGCTTCTGGTTCAGCATTCTATTACTCTCCCTCTTTGGATTGAGCCCTCTTTTGGACTGTTCTTATTGGGGAGAGCTTCAGGAAGCTAATTGTCAGGGCCTGGCCATGGGAGACTTGTGTGCACTGGTCAGCTGCTAAGTTGTGGTCAGGAGATAAGTTATCAGAAGGCCAGGAAGTCAGGGTCAGGCACCAAATTGCAGGCAGATAGCAGAGTTGGGGTCAAGCTGGGTCAGAATACCAGGAAGTCAGCTTCAGGCTAGCAAAGTTGAAGACAAGCCAGGTTCAGAAGCCAGTCTATGGTCTACAGTAAGCAGAGTCTGGAGCGGATCGGCAGCAGGCAGTCTGCATTCTTGCTCAGACAGCTCCCCATGATGGCTTCCTTGTTTAAATACTAACATTAGCCAATTAGTGGGCTCTGAAGGACCATCACATATGCCCTGCTGGGTGGTACTTCCTGTAGAGCCTAGCTTCAGAGTCCTTCAGTGGATACCTGGCCTAAGCTTCCAATGTTGACGTGGCTCCTAGGTTCTAGTCCTGCACATTCTTACGCTAGCAGACTGTGAAGAGGCATAGGGCTTCCATGCAGGTTGCCTTTGCTTCTCTTCTATTCTTGAAATCACCCAGTTCTGGGGGCTAAGCCCCCTACATATTCCAGGTTAGATTAATCTACTGGAAATTTTTCTATGGATTTGTAATAGTTTTTGCTTTGCCTTACACCTCTCCCATGAGTTTTTCTATGAGAGGAAATGAACTGCTCAAAATTATAATTATAGATGTTCCTTTGTGTTGGGAATTAGTATCAGTATAACACATTTGTATACACAACCCTCAGTTACTGAGTTTCTCTTGCTGATGTTTTGACAACAATGAACATTGATAATTTCACAGGGATTTGATACACCGCATAAACTGGCCTGGTTGATCAAAGCTAGTCCCAAGACTGTTTGAGTAGATCACAGATCTTAGAGTGAGTCCAGCCTGTGTACTGAATTTGTAACTGGATGAGCCACACAGTATACTTTGTGTCATGTTTGCAATGAAAAACACTGGCTTAACAAATAACTTATTTTATGTTTTCTTCTCCAGTGACGTAATTCCTTAGGTAACAAAACATATTGTTCTGTACCACATTAGAATTTGTCTACACAGACAATGCATGGCAAGCTGGGGTGTAAATCTACAACCTAAGTCTAGCCTGCCATGCATTAAATGGCCATATGGACTCAGCTATAGCACATGCAAAGTTCTGTGTTGCATTTTGACATACTGTTGTTTCATTTAGAACACTTAGTGAATGGTAGCAGAGACCATGTGGCCACTTAGTGACTGTCAGGCTAGAGGACTGTAGGTTTTATATCCTTTCTTGCTGGGTGTTAAGTCTCTGGAGACAAGCTCTTAGTGTTTTTCACCTGAGTTATAGTTGTAGAAAGTGGGCCAGATTCACCTCACATCAGTTTCACAGTGGCATAAGTACATAGAATTCAGCAGAGTTACTCTTGATTTACACTAATGCAAGAAAAATCTGATTTTCCTTTCATTTCTTTTATAAAATTCACCTTAAATGACAAATATATGGAAAACTTCTTGCTGATCCAGTAACTTCCCTCTGCTTCTCCACAGCATGAAAAGTTTTTTTATTTATGACTGTATCCCCCATCTGCCCTTTACCCAGTGTTCAATCCATTTTGTGTTACATTTATGTCCATTCCGCTTCCTTCCTTTCTTTAGACCTCAATCTCTATACAAAGACCTTAATCTCTGATGTGGAACTTTGTCAAACACTGTCTGAATACAGGCTATCCACTGCACAGGGACAAAGTCAAAGACCTTTTCTAGAAGCAGAGGTACTGCTGGGCATGGAAATGACCATGTTTTGCTTCAAACAAAAGCTCCACAGCAAAATTAGATGATTTCAACACCCTTGTCCACCTAAATAATTTATTTTAGATATTGTTGCCCATTTTATGTAAATTACCCATCATGTGATATAGTTTTGTTGTTCTTTTGGGAGTTTGACATTTATCAACAATACTATTAGGCCAAAATTGAATTTAAAAAGCGTGTTTGGCTCAGTGTTTAATAGGGGTCATGGCTAAGATGGTTGTAAGACCCTATCACAAAAAGTGCGACAGAGAAGAGGAAAGTAAGCAATAGTGCCTCTTGCCCTTCAGATTCACAAAGGCCAAAATTGTCAAACTTGATTATCTGGTATTAGGCACCTGAACTCATATTTAGGTATCTAAACAAGTGGCCTGCTTCTCAGATACGCTCACTTTGGCTAGGAGTCATGTTACCTTTCAAGCTTAGCCTTTTGTGGCAGCATATTACCCTATGAAAAAGTGTATTGTTTAACTATTTTTAATGTTCTTTATTTTCATTGTTTTTTATAGAAATATAAAGATGCAGAGATACAACAGGATAGAATAGACAGTGCCATTCTCCAAATATACCTGGTGAATGTTTATCAATTACTTTCTAATTTTTAATACTCTTACATTTTTTCAGAAGCATGCTTGGAGAGGTAAGTTAAATTTGAGGGATTGAATTAAATAATACTGTAACTGTTTTCCTCTTTAACCTGAATTTACCATTGTGTAGGAAACAGTATGGTCAAAAGCACAGAGCAAGGAACTTGGTGTTAGGGCTCCTATGGCCTGTTCTCAGCTCTGCCTCTCTAACCTTTGGAAAGTCATTTAACCTTTTGGTGCCTCAGCTTTTACCCATTTATGAAACAGGTATAAAGGGTGTAGTTGAGCTTAATTAGCTTTTATGAAGTGCTTTGAGGGCTTTGGATGAGAGATGCTATAGAAGTGTAAAGAATATTAACTGGATTTTCTTCACAACATTTCTATTCTTTTCCTTCTCCTCTGTGCCTTTTCTGTTTTTTTTAAACATTTCTCCTAAACAATAAGGAGAAATATAATAAACAATCCCTTTCACAGGCCTCCACTTCATCACACCCTGATTCCCTTCCCACACGCTCAGCCAAACAAAGACAAAACTTTGAGAAGCTGCCTTTTCCAAGACAGAACAACAAAACTGTGAACCAAAAGAAATGAGGCAATGTAGAACATTTTTATTACTCATCGAGGAATGGTTCTTTGCAGTATTTCCAGCTAGTTTTTCTTCCACATCTACATGAGATTGCTTGCTCTCCAAATCTCCGCTCTTGAATCTAAGTCCTGCTGATGATCAGGGTATTGATTCAGCCCACGAAAATATGTTGCAAGTGGAATTTACCCTTTGACCTTTAGCTCCCCCTCTCCTATGACCAATGAGTATTGTTTTCCCTTGTTTTCTCTTTTCCTACTGAAAGCTGCTTTTAGCTTATTGAAAAGTCTTTTGAGACTCTAGCAGAGACAAGTTCCCTCCCGTCCCTTCCATGAAACCAAAAAGAAAAAAAATATGCCATTTTTCACTTCTCCCCATTTGGAGAGAAGATTAAAAACCTCTCTCCAAAATCCAGTCAAAACTCCATTCCAGGTTTTCTTTGCGAGCGACGCAGTACAGTCTGGTGAATGAAGAATGCATAAGGGACTCCCTAAGTCTGAGCTAGTGACATCCTCAAAGAAGATTCCCTACCACACCCAGAATTCCAGGAAACAGTAAGACATTTTCTACCTATCTATGTACTTATATGGCCATCAACATGATAGTGTTTGAGTCCCTCACAATCCTTAATGGACTCTGTCCTATTAAGAACCTCTCTGATAAAAGTACTAGCCCCTTTTACGATTGAGGCACAGGATAGATTTTGTGACATGCTTGCACTGTGAATTGAACCTAGATTCTAAGTCTAGTGCCCCATTCACTTTTCTCCTTTTTTCTTTCTTCATTACTGCGAGACGTGACTGAGGTATTTACAGCTATGAAGAGGAAACTAAAAGCTGCTCAGTCTCACCTTTCTTACCTTGTCTCATAATATGAAGAAAAAGAGGCATTTGAAATTAAAGTGCAGTCAATTTAGAACAGATAAAAAGAAGTGTTTCTTTGCATATCGAGCCTGTAGAGTTCACTGTCACAATGGGTCATCAAGTCAGATACAGTGGCTGGATTTAAAAAAGGTCTTGGATAATTTTATGGCCACTCATAAAATTTGTAGCTATACAAGCTAAAGTAATTATAACGGCAATTAAATCTCATGCTTCAAGATATAAACTGATTGAGAGTGGGAATCAGGAAAAATATCCCACATGTACAGCAGAATTCAATTGGCTACTGTATTTATATTGAAACAGTTACTGGTCACTCTAAGAGGCAGAATCTGGAATAGATAGAGAAATGGTCATATGTGGTATATCAGCTCTGATTTTTGTTTATGTTTAATTACTTTGACTAGACAGGGCAGTGATACTTAATGCAACTGAATGCCTCCTGCTATGGGAGAAGAGGGTACTCACATGGAGCAGTTTGGGGCCTCCTGTTTCCACCCCCTTTGCCTTCCCCATTCTTCCCTTTTTTGAACAAATATTCTAAGACTGTCACTGCAATTTATTTCCACTTAAAACTTCTGTGGAGTCACACAATAATGCACTGAAATAGCATGTTGCGATTCTACTGTAAAATTAGGCTGATCTTCTATAAAGCTGTGTGAAACACAGGAAAAAAAGTTTGTTTTTTAACCATCACTTTTGTAATAAGGTGGGGAAAAAAGCCTTTTTCATCTAAGGTTGTTTTATCAGTGTTGTGCAGGCATCAGAAAGTGGGGGCTGTGGGATGGAAACTATAAAGTGAGGAAAAGAATCCACAGAATGAAAGGAAGAGCTTGGCTAAATGTTAGTGGTGAGATGGGGATGACAATTTTGCCTGACCCCCTGTATGATTGAATAGGGGAGTGAGGAATGCTGCTAAAAGGCCATCCTCATTCACCACTCCCTGCACAGCTCTAATTGTCAGTTAGGATCTAGTTCTTTGGGAACAGTATTCCATGAGCCATGCAATGTCCAACACGGCGGTGCACTGCTCAGCGGCCTTGACAACTTGAGCGCAATTCTCTTGTGTTCAAAGATGCTTATGATTGGTGTTGAGCTAGTTTGTAGGTTGTAGCTGGACTTTATTATTCTTTTATTTATTGTTAAGAAGTTTGGTTTCAGGAGCAGAGTGAAAAAGTGGTATTGCATCCGAACGTCCCTTTTGTCCTTTTCATTATTCTCCATCAGTGGTCAATGGTTTTGGCTATTGTCTGAACTTCCTAACTTCTGAATTTAGTTATATTGGATCAAAGTAATGAAATGATTAACAGGTGATAAGATTAACAGGAATATTAATTGTGTTTGTGTAATCTTTAATTTATTTATCTTTGAATTGTAACCGTAAAGTTCTAGTTTTAGGAATTTTTTAACTACATATTTTTGAAGTGTTTTTTCCTAACAGTAATAAAAATAAAATAAAACCAGATATCTGGTATGATTCCAGAATTGTGTTACTGTCAAAGCTATGTAGCAGTTGGGAGGTGTTATTGCAGCATGCCTGGGCTAACTTGGATCTAGCTGGCGTGCTAAAATTAGCAGTGAAGCTGCATCAGCATGGGTGGTGGCACAGGGTCCCAGTCTGGCTTGTATTCAAGTCACTAGCTTGTGCTGCTGCCTGTGCTGCTGTGACTTCATTGCTGTTTGTAGTGAGCTATCTAGATCAAAACTAGCTCAGGTATGCTTCAGATATATACCTCCTGATTGGTGTGTAGACATACCCTCAATCCACACACCATGGATCCATGCTACACCATTGTATTTCTGTACCAGTGTAACCCCGTTGATTTTTACACTGGTGTAAAAACAGAAAACTGTGGTAGTGAATCAGATCCTGTAAGGCAGAAAAATAGTGGTTAGAAAATGTGTTCATTAATGTTCTACAAATGAAATAATATATCCGATAACTCTTATGTGAGCACTGCCTATTGTTTGTAGGATAGTGAGGCTATTTTGACTAGCAAAGCACCATTTTAGCGTAGACTCAGGCTCAATTTGTTTACAAAAACTAAAAGTAAGAGTTTAAAAATCAGTGGCTTTGATGAGATGGAAGTGCAGTGGGTTTCAGAAAACCTTAAATGTGATCCAGTTAAAAATCATCCTTGTCCACCTTTGGGAGTTATGCATGAAAATGAAATATAATTTTGGATCTAATCAAACCAGACGGCAGCAACAGGTGAAAAATAAATGGGATAATACAATTTGCCATGCTGTATTTTGATGTGCCAATATTGCTGAGTTCATATCTCATTCTAATAGAGCTTTAGCCTGTTTCTCCTTCCTTTCATATCACTTTATTATAGAAGATGCTAGCCTGTATTAGTCACTTACTAGATAAATACAAGAAAACTGCTTGCCATTTATTGGTTTATCCATTATCTCAAACACAGGATAGAGTAGTCTGATTTCAAAGTGACAGCTGGTGGTGCCTCTTCCTGATACATGTTAATCCAGTTTTTATTATGGAAAAATTGCCTGCGCTTTCAGACTGCGAAAGGGAGTTACTAAATGTAATCACTGAGGAGGGAACCTTAAAATCTCACATGTAAAAGTCTAAAATTGAACAGTTTTCACACAATGGGATAGTATACTGGAAAAATAAAGAGGCAGATAATTTATAGACCTGAACATAGAGCACTGTGCAGTTGTTTTTAATATATTGTGCTTCCTAAACCATTTAAAATATAAATAAAAGCAAGTGTCCAGTGCTTCGATCAGTCTGTTTCTTGGGGTCAGCAGTTTTGTGGGACTGGACAAAAGTTATGTTATGTTTGATTTAACATAAACATGCCTAGACCAAAAATCTGAATCACAAAAATGTTAGTGCTTTGTCAGCCAAACTTATATTCACCTACTTAGGCTTTTAGGAAAACCTCTGCCAAAGATTTCATAAAGGATACCAGTTCCTCAAATGTGCAATCAAAAGGCTTTGTAGACCCTTTCCATTCATCATTTGAAATAACAAATGGAAGATAGTGTAGTCTAGTGATTGGTGCATGGAAATTGTAATGAGGATGTCTGGGTTCTGTTCTTCTCTCTGGCTCTGATCTACTCTGCTTTCAACATGTTATTTACCCTGCTTATGCTTATACTTTGGGAAGACTGATATAAAGTAATGACTATGGTACCTCAGATGGCTTTTGTGAGGCTTAATTGCATGGATTCATTGCTTGTAAATATGTGTGGTTCTCAGATGAAAAGTTTATGTAAATGGTAATAAAAGAGGTAAGTACTCAAAGTACTGGCGATCAGGTAACTGATCAAACTAAAATGATGGTTTAGGAGTTTTCCTATGCTATAGTTGGACATTTAGGACTATCTTCTGCTCTTTTTCACAATCTCTGTGATTCTAGTCTACTCTGGTGTCAATTGCTTATCTCTTGCAATGGGAACTAGACACATAGATCAAGCCCATTCAAAGTAGAGTTCAAGTTAATCTAAAAACAGAAGGCTTTTGTCAGGATCCAACTCTGACTCCATTTTCCACAAAACACTGTACGTAGATTAAAGGGATCTATCAAGTTGTATATTGAGAGTCAAATTCTGCTGTCAGTTACATCTATTTTCTTTATTGGGGTCCATGAGGTAACTGAGGCACCTAAAAATATTTGGCAAAACATTTCATAAATGATAACATTTGATTTAATTTCAGATAGCTTGTTGCTGCCACGAAGCACCATTGTTCATGCTTACAAGGAAGTCTATTACCTAGTGGCACGAACTCTCTACTACAATCCCCCAAACTTCCATTTCCTGTGTTGCAGTTTGACAGCATTGTATTATTAATAAAAAAAAATTCAAAAACATGCCAGATAGAGAAATAAAGAGGTGCTAAATTAGAGATGTGGTAAATTAATATTTAAAACAACCATGTTAACCAAGACAAATCCATTTAAAAGGGTGGGGAGAATTTAGTGAATTAATAGAATACATGCCCATTTGTGTCACTGTTCTGTAAAGTAGAGCTCCACTTGAAAACTCAGGTGATCCCCTATACTTTTTTTGAAAAGTGACCAGAGATGGTGGCACTGACAGTAAAGATACAATTTTAATGCGTCATATGAAGAATGGGTATTCTACTCTATTGTATTTGGAGCTAACACAATTAATGTCTTAAAATCTTAGCCCGGATGTTTTTCTGCCTGGAATGGTACAAAGCAGCCTTAAAGTTAGTTTATCCAGCAACACATGGATTGCCTTAGCACAAGCATAGCCGGTCTTGTGCCCCATGTAGGGTTGCCAGGTGTCCGGTTTTCAGCTGGAACACCTGGTTGAAAAGGGACCCTCCTGAGCCTGGTGAAAATGAGTGAGTGAGGGAGAGTGAGTGATGCAGAGAGGGGGAATGGAGTCAGTGGGGTGGGGCCTCGGAAAAATGGCAGGGCAAGGGTGTTCAGCTTTGGCCAGGTGGGCCAGTGCAGCTGGGCATAATTTATAACAACTCTGAAAACAGAAAGCCTTCATGTCCTCTTCCTTAACTACACTGAATAGAGCTCTGATGCAGCTGAGAATCTGGTCCCGGGATATTTTAAAAGATTTTTATTTATTTTTCTATTCATTAGTTGGTTATTGAAAGCATTTGGGATGCAGTCTGTACGAAAGATGATATACAGAATTAAGGCCTGATCCTGCAATTCCTATAAATCTGAGCAGTCTTTACTCACATGAACAGTCCCATTTACTCCTGAATTGAGTAAAGACTACTCACATGACTAAGGGCTTTTAGACTTGGAGCCTAAAAGTGTGCTATAATTTGTTTTGCTGAGTGAATAGTTAGTTTCTCATGTACAAATATGACACAGTATTTGATGTCATTTCTTTAAAACAAAAACCTTAAGCCTCAGGACAAATGCATGGAAATATTCTGAGGGTCTGATCTAGATTCCCAAAAGTAAGAAAATGGAGACTTAGCTGGCCAAAGAGTTGCAGATGTATCTTCTTTGTTTTAGAGGCTTCTAATTAGGGCTGATTTTACAGATCAAAGTTCTAAGATACCTAGACACAATAGGGTGAGTTAAGGATGGAGTTTCAGCCTGAATTTCCTGGCTTTTGTGGATTTAACTTTATTTGAACACAGTTTTCTGTGGTTCAACATAGAATTATTTTAGGGTAAAAACTGGTAGGAAAATAGCTGACACCCTTTCTGCTGCTAGTTCCCCTATTTAAAAAAAAAAAAGCTTTATCTTAATTAAAGTTTAATTAAGGATCACATTTGGCAGTACTTTTCACACCGATCTACACCAGCAGATTTTCTAAGGCTTAACTTTATCGTACAGAAAATCCTCTTTTATTACTCCCAACCTGTTGTAAAAGCTGTTGGCACAGAGCGATGGCTGCTTCATTCAGTGGCCTTGTTTGCGGCTGGAAAAATCCCAAGTCTCTAGAGATAGCACCACAGTGGTTCAATTTAATATCTGTCCTATCACTACAAGACTCTAGCTCATTATTAATGATACTATTCATTAATTTCTTGTTGGGCTGATGTTGTTATTTATTAAAATATTAAAGAAAGCTCCTGAGACACATACATAATGAGGGACACCTCCGTTTCATGAGCTTTACCAGCTGAAAGAATGAATATACTGCAGATTTACCCATACCACCATACTCTCCCTCCCTCATTAGTCCTGCTACATCTCTGAGTGACACAGTAAATTCATTTTGTGCACTGTCCAATCGGAGCATAATACAAATGCGGGGCTCTTTTTTTAATGAGCTATTCTTATGCAAAATGAATTGACTACTATCTAACTCATCTAATCTGCCTGTATTTTAGGGAAGAACTAAATTGCCTATATTTATATAGGAAATAAATAAAAGTTGATATAGTTTCCCCTTTTCAGTCTTGTATTTGGAAAATTTCAATATAATAAATTCTACATTTTAAGAACCTGCTGCCTTAGTTAACTAAATCCTATCATGACATTTAAATGTGTGATAGTTGTATTTAAAAAAGCCTCAACAAGCAGTTTGTACACTGCTGTGGTCATTTGATGTGCATTTGCACGTGCATTCAGGTACATCTTATAGAAATTCTTAGGACTCAAGATGTATTGCTCACCCTTTTAATATAGAGATATTTTACATCACATCTGCTTCAAACACACTTAAAATATATACAGTGATATAAAGAAATACAACATATGTCAAAATAAGCCAAATAAAATTGTAATCTTTTTAGGAATTATATCAGGGTTTTTTTTTTATTATTTGAGAGGTAAAAAAGCCTGTTATTGTGTGTCTCTTTTGCCATTTACTGAATGAACATGATGAAATCTGCATAATAATTGTGGTAGCATCTGAAGGTAAAGATTTAATTTGTTCTATATGGTGCTTATTTTCACCCCTGTACAAATAATTACTATGGAGAAGAAGTGCCTCACTGTTTTGAGGGGATTAACTGGGCATAATTGCAGCCTGTTTTGATCCCTCTTTTAATAATGGATCCTCTCAATCCATATCCAGTATAGCATCTTTGTGTGGATTGAAGGCTAATTTCAAAGCATTTATATATACCTAGAAGGTCTTTGTACTGTGAATTCACAGTCATTTGTTTCGGAGGAGAAAAATGCATTACATTTGTACTTCAGTTGTTGAAAATATATAACTCAGCTTCCTTATTCATAGTTAAGGACCAAACAGCTACTGATGTCTAGCACAACAAATTATAACCACGTAATCATGGAGACACATACAACACTGAATGTATTGATTATGTGGCAATACAATTATTTTAGAGATTAAATTTTTGGAATACATTATTTTTAGTTTCTGTTCCCCACGTGATAAAATATGACCACTGTAATGTGATCTGAAATAAAGTGAACCCCTGTATTCAGTGACATCATCTGTGGTATGTAACAGTGAAGAAGAAAACTATTTCCTCATCAAATATTTACAGCAACAAGCCTAAATAGTCTTTATTGATGCTTATGGACTGTTCATTGAAAATTAAACAACTTGAATATACATGGAACATTTTTTAATTTTAATTATGGGTTTTTAAATTTAGAAACTCCACTGTATTGTTTAAAGAAAGTCCTTTTGCACATGAGGTTTGTGTTCCATGATACTGGTATGGTCAGGATATATGAATTTCTTCTTTGCTTTTCACTTCCTAACTAAAAATTGATACCCATTTAGTATATTGTAATGTATATTTATAAATCTAATTTTTGTGCATTTAATGGAATATTATTATTTTCACATAAATGTATTTATATTTTACTCTTGAGTGCAGTAGAGCTGTCATTCCATAGATCAAGGTTACAGAAAACTTGAGTTGGGGATATTTACCTCAGCCCTGCAACCATGAAATTCAAAGAGAATTATTCTTTAGAATAGTTTTGTGGAATTGCTATCTTTTACTGCAATTTGATAATCCCATGCAATGTGTTAGCGCAGTGCCCACTTTATAATCTGCTTTAAGTAAAGGAAAAGTGCATAGCTGCCCTGCTCCAGCGGCAGAGTAAGGAGGACTTTGAGAATCACAGGTCTCTCTAGGCTCCCGCTGGCCATAGGGATTGCTACTGGTTTATACCAGTAGCAGATTACATTCTCCTTCACCACTACAACTCTTCTGGCCAGTGTGTTGGGAAGGGAGAGCCAAGTCTTGGTTTATACCTCCCCCTGCCTGCCTATCCTCTGTGTGGGAGCAGATGTAGTAGCCCCAAAAAAGCTGCTCCCTATTTTTCGCCCCCTTTCCCCGCTGCCCAAACCCAAGCACTGGCACCGGCTGTCACAAAGCCGTGTACTGCCATGTCACAGGGGTGTACTGCTTTCATATGTTTACCCCAAAGAAGGGGGTTCCTTTGTAAAGCATTTTGAGATCTATCGATTAAAAGCACTAAATGCAAACTGGCTGGTATTATTATTATTATTAGAGATACTGTTTTATCTTAGTATCATTTTCTCAAATGTTCTTTGTTCTGTGATTTTTATTCTTTATGTTGGATTATGAACAGACATACAAAAAGGGGGCGGGCATTTCCTTTTGTTTGGTAGAATTGTTAGTCCTAGGTATGGCCAGTAAGTAGCCGTTGCATTTGGAGTTTTCAACTCTGGAGGGAAACATTAGGAGTCAAAATTCTGCTCTTAACTGGTGTAAATCTGGAGTAACTCCATTGAAATAAATGGGAATTACTGCAGAGCCCCAGACCCTGGAAGCTAGGCATGCCAAGGCCCAAGCGAATACCTGGCTGCCTACAGAAGCCCACAAGGCCATTGGGAACTTTTCTGGTCAACTACCCCAGAGATCCAGAGGACCTGTGGTCTGCAGCACAGGAAGGCAGGTAGGAAGTAGCCTACGGAGCTAGACATCGAGCCGATTGTGGAACTGGGGTTTGCCTCAGTATGTTTTGGATGGATGCCCAGTGACTCAGCAAGGGGTACACTTGCCACTGATAGGGCTCTGGGCTGGAACCTCTTAGATTAGGGAGGGCCCAGGTTCCTCCCCTGCACTCCAGCTTCCAGTTCACCCTCTGCCTGGTTACCAGGCCATACTGCTCTGCTTAGAAGGGCAGTCCTACTCACGTCAGCAGCTAGAGTCTACCGCCCTGCCCAGCATAGCAGGGCAGCATATTGACTCCAGCCACTAGGACACACTGCCCCACCCAGAAGGGTGGCCATATTTGACTTTGGCTACTAGGCCAGGCTTCCCTGCACAGAAGGGCATCCCTGTTGACCCTGGCCACTAAGCCACACTGCCGCAGGTTGAGAACTGCTAATTTAGATGCATAAGAACCTCCTTGAGGAAGGATTTTCCCACAGTTTTTAAGCCCAAGAAAATAAACATATTTTTGACAACTAGCTTTGATGCTCTTTGTCTCAAGTGGAATTGGGTATAAAATTGCCATATTGTTGTACTTATAGAGCACAGCATGGGACTTGCATCCTGGCTGTAACCCATCTCTGTTTCTGATCTGGTTAATAAAGTACACAGGTAAAGAAGGTTAAGAGGAGTTACCGACAAAGAGAGGTGGACAGAGTTTTGGTTTTGAATGGACAGGGAGAGAAAGGCAGTTCTGAGCAGGGGATGTCACATTTTCTCTGAACTGGTGAAAGAAACTCATTTAAAACTTTATTTCAGAGGAGCTGCATATATTTACCTCTATGTTGAACTTCGATTACCATAAAATCTGCAAATACTTTGTTAAAAAAACCCTATTTTTTTCCCTGTGTGATTCCTCCTTAGAAAGGTGTTCATGTCACAGGCGTCAGAAGGCCTAGATGGAGCATATGGGTTGCTTAAGTGTAGTGAAAGGAACTGACCCTTCACCATCCCCACTGTTCATATCCTCTGATGGACCAAGCTCAGTTTCACATTCAGGATCCTTGCATGCTGCTGCTTAGGTTCCTCATGTGGTTCTTGAACTCAGGCCTTTTGCATGATACACTGTTGAGCTCAGCATTTGTTGGTACAGAGGTAGAATTACATTATGGCCAGCCCCCAAATGTTTATGTTAGGTATAAATATATTAGTACTGTTTAATATGTTCAATTAGTTTTTTAATAATGTATTTCTGAGGTAATGTTAAGTGAATCCCTGGCTTTAATAGACTCTAATATGGAGTATATGAACTATGACCCTTGGACACCATCTTTGTAAGCGCCTGTGTGGTGCTGTCCATCTGAGCGGCAGTCTATGCATGGTATGGGTCTCATCCTGGTTCCTACCAGATCGATGAGAGTAACACCTATCCCGAAGGCACCGGAGAAGACCCTTAACACTTACCTTATCCTGCTCTTCTATCTCCAAAGGGCTTCTCTTCCCCAGAGATTATCATCAATCCGTTGGACTCCTCAGAGTTCCTTCTTGATGGCTTTCCCGCTAGCCCGACAGTTGAGGTCCTGAGCACCATCACCGCACACAATTTCACACCTAGAATTGAGTAGGGAAAATATATATCTTTTGTTATAGGGTATCTGGCTAAGGGTTTATTTGGGTCTGAGCTTTATACCCCATTGAAGTCACGGTCACTATTGTTGTTGATATTGGTTTGTGTTTGTGGTTTTTTTCCCCCTTCCCTATCAATTGTATTCTTATCCCTAATATGTCTCTCTTTGTTTTCAGCTTACTTACCTGTCCTCTTCATTATACACCACACCGTACTTGGGGTATTGATCCACTGAGTGATTAGATACCAGAGTGAGCCATATCTGCACTTCTGAATAAAAGAGGTATCCATTTTCTTTCCTTCTACCACACCTGATTTATTTTAAGGGTTACCTTTTTCCCCCTTTGAGGCAACATTAAAGAATAATGAATCATCCAGCCAAAAATAATACAGTAATACAGATAACATACTGGGTTCTTTTTATTTGCCTTATGGTGTTTGAACTTTTAGGGTACTCTTGTCATATTTTCAAGCTTTTCTTCTGAATCATGGGGGCTAGAAGCTTTTTTTACATAAAAATTGAGATTCTCTCATATTTGCATGACTCCAGGAGCTGGAGCTTTTAAGTATTGTGAAACTGGTGATACGATCATGTGAGTTAGCAATGTTGAATCTATTAAGACACAATTATGACTGGTCTTGCATCAGAACTGTTTGCACTCTGAATCTGTCATGATATGCCAAGGTTCAAACTGCAATATTTAGGACAAATCCTGGCAGCAAACCAGTCAAAAGGGCAGCCCCTTACTGTGAAACCCAATATCTATTGTTTTCCCTTTCAAGTGTATAGGGTAGTTGGAGGTTGTAATAAAGGATACCTAATGTCTGTTTAATCAGAAATTAGCCTTTGCGAATTATTTTATAAGAGCCCAATGCCTGCTTTGAAGTTATAATAGTCACATTTTTACGGGTCTACCATTTTTTAGAATTAAAGCTACTTCCAATTAACTGTTTTAAATCCCATAAGTTTGTTTTGTGACCTAAATTCTGCTGAAAATATCTTGCCAAAATAAATGGAAACATGATCATTATAACTGGATGTGATTTTCAGTAAACTACAAATTGCTTGAGGTCTCTGAGACTCAGTAGGGAGGGTTAATAACTCTTTGATAGAGGGGGAAAAAGAATGCATTTTGTATCTTCTGCAACCTGCAAGACTGTGAAATGTTTCCAAGTGTAATTTTCTTGAAGTTAAAGTTGGGGTTATTAAGGTTCACTTAACAGATAAAGTTTGCCACAATTTTCTTGGTCTCTATGATAAGATGACAAGATTTCTAATTTATAAAACCAGGACAGCATGTTGGGGGCTATGAACCATGCTCAAGGGATATGTTGAGGTATTTCTAGCTCTTCACTTTCACATATATCCTTATATACAAAGAAATTTGAAAGCAGTGTGCTTCGACTGCAGCAGTAACCCATCTGAATTGTCTTTTTTTTTTTCTATTTGCAAGTAGTCAGTGGAATCTGTGTAACCTCCATGAAAAACACAGGAATTTGAAGTGTTTGCTGACCACCTCTGGTGTCATTAGTTCTAAAAGCTTCTTTGTGCTGCTGAGGTGCTTAAAATACTTTATTCTTTACGTTTAAATGATCATTCTAATTGAAACTCCCTGGCTGGCAATTATATCAGAATAGAAATTAACTATTAATATTAATGTAAAGGAAGATCATTTTACTATGCAGAATTTGGGAACTTATTATACTTTATTTTCCATTATTTACTGGGTACTTTACAGATAAATAAGCTATGGTCCTGTCCCAAGGTGTTTACAATCCAGTTTAAACCCAGACAACACATGGTAAAGACACACAATATACATGGCAGGCTGGTGCATGCTAGAGATGGCATAGGAATCTAGGGTGACCAGGAATCCTGATTTTTATAGGGACAATCCCGATATTTGGGGCTTTTTCTTATATAGGTTCCAATTACTCCCCACTTCCTGTTCTGATTTTTCACACTTACTGTCTAGTCACCCTGTAAGAATCTTGAGTTTATAATAGCACCCCATGTAAAAACTAAGCAAAAACATAAAAAGCCCAGCTAAACAGTTTGTAGACTATTGCCAAATTTGGGCTACGAAGCCAGATTTCAGAGGTGTGAGCTCTCCATTGAGAATGCCCAGCTTACAGTACAAACCAGAGTACCAACAGCATAAGCAACCCAGTAGATAGCAATTGCTATGGTAGAGTTAAAATCCTATAACTAAACAGTTTAGTTATCAAACAGTCATTCTATATTATCAAACAGATCTATAAAGATATAATATTTGTATTGTTTCAAATTAATTCAAAACTCAATAATACAAATTCTCCTGAAATTTTAACAAGCTATATAAATTCTCCTGTTCTTTGAGTAGTGTCCCTATGGGTGCTCATGCGCCTCTTGAGCCCTTGGTTGGAGATTTGTAGCTAGCAGTGTCTGTTCAGCCCATGCAAATGTCCGATGCATCCTCGCAGCAGGCACTGAGGTTATATAAGGGTGTGCAGGCGAACCACCCTCTGTTCCTTCTCTGCCACCTTGGTCTGAGATGGAATGCTAGTGTTTTCACCTAGAATTAACTCAGCCTTTTCTCTTTTCTACAAAGTTAGTTTATAGTTGTAGGTTACTGTTCAATATTTAGTATAGTTCATTTTAGCTGAGAGACTTGTTTTCTCCTGGTGGTGTGTGCCTGGTTAACCAGGCTTCCACCATTGCCTCTCTTGCATAGAAAGAGACATAAATTCCAGAGGAAGAGGGCTGCCTATCTGCCCCCCCATAACCACCTACGTGTCCTCTAAATTGTTGTTTTGAGGGGTTGGTTGAGGGTTAGAATCCTCCCACTCCACTCAATTTATAGTTACACCCTTTAGCTCACCTCCCATCCCTGGGGATTGCCTTGTCCACTTAGGAGTGGATTACCGCAGACCAGTGGGTCTCGAATGTCATGACAATGGGCTACATTATGTAATTTTTGTCACTTCTTCCCTTACCTCTTCAGGGACCCCTCCCACTAACTTCTTCTAAGACAAGAGGTGGACTCTCTCCTCTGTCTAGGAGCAGTAGAACTGATCCCTCCCCTTTATAGGGCATGGGGTTCTACTCAAAATGCTTCCTAGTACCAAAGGAGGACAGAGGTTGGAGGCTGAACTTAGACCTAAGACAGCTGAACAGGTTCATGAAGCCTCAAAAGTTCAGGATAGTGACTCTAGCAATTGTAATTCCTTCACTAGAGGAATGAGAATTGGTTTTCATCCATCATCCTACAAAACACCTACTTCCATATAGATATACACGCATTTTACAGGTAATTCCTATGATTTAGCATAGGTCAAGATAATTTCCAGTAGCTCCCCTTCAGTCTATACTGGGCACCATGGGTGTTTTTGAAGGTTCTAGTAGTAGTGCTGGCTTACCTTCAGCAGGGCTTTTCTTTTGAGACAGTGTTATCGTCCACCCAGAAGGCACTTGTTCTGTTTCAAGAGCTGGATCTACAGCTGAATGAACACACTAACACTGGCACAAAGAATACAGTTTATAGGGCTGTGCTTGGACTCAGTGACATCCAGAGCATACCTTCCTTTAGACAGATTTGTGACCTTGTCAGGACTAGTAGGGGCAATTCAGGAAAGCCCATGGGCCACAGTGTCTCCAACTTTTTGGCCACGGCAGCTTACTCCTTTGTAACGATAACGCAAGGCTACACCACTGCTGCTTCCCTGATTGGTTTTGAACTGCCTGTTCTCCAACCAGGGACACCTTTGACAGGTGCATGACAATCTCCTTGTACGTAAAGAACTCTCAAAACTGGTGAAAGGAGCAATTCCACATCTATGGAGGCGTCCCTTTCTATCTCCAAAACCCATCAATAACCCTAATGATCAACTCATTTGTGTTAGGATCGGGGGGCCCACCTTGATACCCTCATAGTTCAGGGCAGATGGACAGTCCATGAAACCAGTCTCCTGCTCGAGCTCAGGGCATTCAGAATGCTTGCCTCTGCTTCCTGCCCTTGATCAGAGGCAAAACAATCAGGGTTATGATATGAAACATGTTCTTCATGTTTTACAACAAGCAGGGATGAGCAAAATCCCCCTCCTTGTGCACTGAAGCTATAAAGCAGTGGAACTGGCACATAACCATTATATCCAGATTTCAGCTGCCTACCTTCCAGACAGCCAGAATGCCACAGCCGATGCCTTCAGCACACACTTCTCTGGGGACAACAAATGGGAGCTGGACACCAAGGTTCTCCACGGCATGTTCCAGAGATGGGGACTGCCAGAGATCAGTCTTTTTGCCACCTCTGAGAACTGGCAGTATCCTCTCTTCTGTTCGAAGCATGGTGCTGGGTCACTACTTTCTGAGGTATGCCTTCCTCCTATCTTCCGTGTCTTTCCCCGACACCCCTAATTCTAAAGGTGATGAACAAGATCAGAGAGAACAAGGCCTCATGACACCTATCGGGCCAAGACAAGCTTCATACCCTTACCTGATTCAACTCTGTGTCCAATTGCCGATCGCCTTCCCGACCATTCCTCATTTCCTGTCTCAGGATGTGGGTTGCACGTTTCACCCCAACCTGGCAATTCTACGCCTCAGGGCATGATTGCTGGAGCAGCAACAGAGGTTTCCTGTTCTGAGATCCAGGAGGTGTTATTAACCAGTAGAAAGCACACTACTTACTTGCAGAAATACAAGATATTTGTCCATTGGTGTGGTCATTGTTGCCTCTGGCTGGAATCAGTTCCACTTTCCCTCATCCTAGATTACCTACTGGGGCTAAAGACATCTGAGTTATCCATCAGTTCAATCAAGATACACCTGTCAGCCATATCAACTTTTCATTCCCTGGTTGAGAACTTCTCCTTTTTTGCTCTCCTAGTATTGTTCAGGTTTATTAAGGGTCTACATAATCTCTTCCCACACATTAGACACACCCTGCAGTCTTGGGATCTCAACCTCGTTCTCAGTCATCTCACCAAAACCTTCATTCGAGTCTAGCTTGACTTGCTCTCTACCTCATTCATCCAAGAAGATGGCCTTCTTAGTTGACATCACATTGACTCATAGGTTTGGGAGATTGGACTCTTGATGGCAGATCCCCCTTTACCATTTATTTAATGATAAGATCTCTCTATATCTGCATCCCAAATTACTCCAGAAAATTACATCAGATTTTCAATCTATCCATATACCAGTGTTCTTTCTGATGCCTCATAGTTCTCAGCAGGTATCCTGTTTCCATACCTTGGACATTAGGAGGGCATTTATCTTCTATCCAGATAGATCTAAGCATTTTAGGAGATTGCCTAGACCCTTCATATCCTTTGCAGATTGCTCTAAGGGCGTTCTTATTTCTGCCCAAAGGCTTTCAAAATGGATATCTGGTTGTATCTCTACCTGTTATGAGTCTGAAGGTGCTCATTTCCGCAGTGGGTGAGAGAGGATATGACTAGATCCCAGGCCACATCTACTGCATTTTTGAAGAATATTGCAATATCTCACACATGTGGAGCTGCTACATGGACTTCAGTCCATACATCTTCAAAGCAATATACCCTGCTCCATGTTGTCAGGTCTGATGTGGGACTTGGCTGTGCAGCTCCTTCCCCCTTCTAGGGATACTGCTCAGATGTCACCTGATGTGAAACACCCATAGGGACACTACTTGAAAAAGAAGGAAATGTTACTTTCCTGTGCAATTACTACAGTTCTTCAAGATATGTGCCCCTGTTGATGCTCCACTACCTAACCTCCTTCCCTTCTGCTTTGGTTGTTCTCTGTGTACGGGATGACGGAGTAGAGAAGAAACTGGAGAGTGGATCATCTGTGCATCCTATACAACCTTGGTGTGTGCCACAAGGAGGCAGAGGGTGCATGTGCGGGCTAAACGGACACTGCTAGCTAGAAATCTCCAATCAAGGGCCTGAGAGGTGCATGTGCATCTGAAGTAGAAGACCCATAGGGGGACATATCTCAAAGACCTACAGTTATTGAATAGGATGAGTAACATTTCCTTCTCCCTCATTCTTCATAGATATGTACATAGGATGCTTGTAGTGGGGTGGCTGCCCCACTCTAGGAAAAAGGGCTTAAAAAGAGCCCTGCAAAGGGCTGTGGCTGGAGACAAGCAGCTCCCAGGCTGAGTAGAGTGGAGCTGGGCTGATTGGGAGGCAGGCTCAGCTGGGGGCCATGCCCCAAACAGACCCAGCTGGCTATACAAATGCAGGGAAGCCAGGAGTAAGAGACAGTCTCCTCTGTCTGTAGAGACAGACAGGCCTGGCTGCTGGGAGCTTGAGTAGGTAACTAGAGTGGTGCAGGGCTGGGGCAAGGCAAGAGGAGCTGGGGAAGCTCTGGCCTGGAAACCCCCAGGCTGCAGGGCCTAGGGGACGGCCCAACAAAGGGTACTGACTTTGCAGGGGGCAGCCCCTGGCTCTAGAGGCAGAAGCAGCAGGCCAAACCCTTCTTGCTAATGATGAATGGCAATGATGCTGCAGTCTGCCCCGGTGAACGGGGACAAGTGGTGACTGGCAGTTGCCTAGACTGAAGCAAGGTGGGGATAGGAGGGGAGACCCAGAGTGAGACTGTGGGGGTACTGCAGAGGTGAAGCACCCTAGGGAAGAGGACACCGGGGTCTGGGAGGGACACGGGGCCAGTAGCAAGTGGGACTATAGCCTGCAGAGGGTGCTCCTGAGTCTGGATGAGCTAATTCCCTGGACATACCAGCAGGAGGCGCCACAGGGTAAGTCGCCGCTCTGCTACAATGCTATACAGGCATGTCGTGTCTTACGCTGATTCAACTTACACGATTTCAGCCTTATGAGGTCCGCAAAAACAAAAAAAGAAAGGAGAAATTTTTTTTAAACTTCCTGCAGGGGGCGCAATTTCACCTCCCATTGAAGTCAATGGGTTCTGGCTATACGCGGTTTCCGCTTTACGTGGTAACCGCAGAATGGAACCCTCGCGCAAGACGAGACACGCCTGTACAAGTAACAATGAACTACACAGTATAAGGATGCCTGTATATCTGGGGGAATTTATTACATCTTGGTAGCTACAATGTGAAGCTTCAGTGAGTTGTGATGTATCAGATTCCTAAGATATGGGTCAAACTTCTCAGTTTGAGGTTTTTAATATTGAGGTTTATATGAATCCTGAATGACACAACATTTTAACAAAAAATAATTTGTAGGCTGTAAGAACAGAAAGGACCATTACAATCATTTAGGCCTGGTCTGCACTAGTGGGGAGGGCTGACCTAAGATACGCAACTTCAGCTACATGAATAGGGTAGCTGAAGTCAACGCATCTTAGGTCGACTTACCTGCTGTCCTCACAGTGGCAGCAGTCAATAGCGGGCTCCCTCATCAACTCTGCCTTGCGCCTTTTGGTGAACTGGAGTTCCGGAGTCGACAGGAGTGCCTCTGGGGATTGATTTATCATGTCCTGGTGAGACGTGATAAATCGATCCCCAATAGATTGATTTCTAGGCATCGATCCAGCCGGTAGTGTAGACTAGGACTTAGTCTGACCTCCTGCATAACACTGGCCACAGAACCACACCAAATAATTTCTGCATCAAGTCCATAATTTATGTTTGAGTGAGAGCATATCTTCAAGAAAGATATCCAGACTTGATTATAGATTTTCCAAAGATGGAGAGAATTCAGCATGTCCCTAGATGAGTTCCAATGGCTAATCACCCTGACTGTTAAAAATGTACATCTTATTTGTAGACTGAATTATGTAGTTTCATCTTCCAGCCATTGGATGTCATTAACCTTTGTCTGCTACAGTAAAGACCTTTTACTATTAGAAATCTCCTCCTCATGTAGGTACTTGTAAACTGTGATCAAGCCTCCTCTTAATCTTCTTTTAGATAGAACCTAAATAGATTGAGCTTCATAAGTCTCTCAATAAGATATGTTTCACAGATCCCAAATCATTCTCACTGCTCTTTTCTGAACCTTTTCCAATTTTTCAATAGCCTTTATGAAGTGTGGACAACAGAACAGGACACAGTATTCCATTAATGGGGTCATTAATGCCATATACAGTGTCTGTGCAGCACAGTTACCTTATTAGTAATACTAATATTAATTGGTAGTGTTGTTTATAATGTATTAATTTGAATTCTGATAGCACTTACGATGTGAAAGGAGGACACAGTCCTTACCCGGAAGAGCATATGATCTAAGATGACAAGCAACTTATGAAGGATGGAGGAGAAGGATACAACCAAATATATACATTTAAAATATTATTTTGTGTGGTCATTATTATTTGGCTAATATCTCACAGATGTTACAGAAGAAGTGAGTCTTGAGGAATGGCAGTAAGTTTCAATTAAGGGAAGAAATTCCTTAGATAAGTCACAGTGGCAGAAAGCCCAAAGACAGCTCAGTGTCCCATATAGCACTTAAAACTTTTAGTTAACACATTAGACTGAGGTATAATGCTACCCTTTAGAACATTACAATTTACTTAAATATTAAAAACAAAACAAAACAGCTGACAGGTTCTCTTTGCTTCTGCAGAAATCCGTGATGAGTTTTGGGATCAGAAAACAGCAGTTGAGACTCTCTAGGGTAGGCAGTGCCTACCTCATTTTTAATAATTTACATTAGAATCTTTACATGCTGCTGTAAATTGATTCTGAGTGCTCCTTTATGTTTACAAATTTCCTTCCCATTTTCAGATGTTATCGGTCTCTACTGGAATTTAGACATCCTTGAGAATATGCATGTGGTTTTATTGCCCATGTCAAGAAATTTACATAACACGTTAATATAAAATCAAATTCGTTTTGTCATTTTTTCCTTCCCTTACCAGGACAGTGGGGTTTTTTGTGTTTTTTTTTTTTTTTTTTTCATTTTAAAGCAACAATGTGAACCCCTTCTGCTACAATTTAAAGTTGTCTTGAGAGAATCAATAAAATAAGCTTATGGTCTCAGTTTCTGATGAATGATTGAGTTGCAGTCAGTACAGTTAGAACCTGAGTTCAGGAGATGGAGAGAGACGTGACTATGTTAATATGTTCTAGTTATTTTTTTCCCTTCCAGAAATGTAATATGTTATCCATACTTAAATTGGTAGGTGGAAATAAATGGAGCCTCTTAGTGAACTCTAATCTTCCTTAGTTGCACATGCCCTAGAGAATGCTCCACTGCTTTTCAGATGATAATAATTACAGCCAAAATGATGTTCTGCAAGCTTCCCTTATCTTAAATTAGGATAAGATTAAGGTCTAAGAATTCTGTTTGTTAGGTTTTTGGAAATAATGCATGTCTGGTTCAGATTCCTTCAGTATTCCAGAATATTTATTTCTTGTTTTACTTTTGTTCTCAGTGACCACTCATGCTCTTATCTTTCATGGCTTAAAAAAAAAATGGAAAGGTAAAAAAATGAAATCCATGTTCCTTAAATTAATATTTTGGTTGATGGGTTTTCATAGTTTGTGGACTTAACACACAAGAGGCTCTGTTACAAATAAAACAGATTTGCACAATATTTTAACAAACCTATCAAATGTAAAGGAAAACTTGCCTTGGTTTGCTTACAAGTTATTATTCAGTAGTTCTGAACAGTCATAGGAAAAATATGTAATGGGTTCAGATTTTGAAAACATACTTGTTATAAACAGGTATTTCATATTGTCAAACCCTTATGTTTTCAAGAATCTAAAATTGTACAAAAAAGTGTGTAAAAGTTTCGGAAAGTTATAACAAACAAAAATTGGGCTATGCTCATTTATACGCTAAAAATAAAGTAGATTGAGAGTGATTTATGTATCAAACTCATTTCTATTCCCTACTTTTCAAGCTCGCAATGCATGTTTTGTGGCTGTAATTATGATCCTCGGGGTGTACAAGCCAAAAGGTGGCAGAGTCAGACAAAAAAACATTAGGAGATTGATGACATGGTATTTTGCTAATACAATGCAAAATGTGCTAACAGATTATGAAGCTCATACTTACCCATTCTGCTATTATGATCTAAATTTTGTTTCCTTACCAACTTCTGAACTGATCTCTCACTCATCTCAACGGTCTTTATTATAAAAAATGAAGAAAAAGCCCTAATAAAAATGAAAATAGGAACACAAAATAATCTCACCATCATCTGATCTAAGATCTTTTTTAAAAGGTTCTCAGGATGTTATTTTTCATCTCCAGATTAGAGATGTGTGCTTATTCAGATAGTCTCTTTTGTACACATGATAGGTTAATGCTACCTAGAAAGATACAGAAGGGAGATTTAAGATATGCAGAGAACTAATACAATCACAATAGTGTTCTAACATACTTTGACTCAGGCATAATGCATAATTGTCTATCAATTTCCTTAGGAACAGTGTTCAGTAAAAACAGCTAAAAATAGATTTTAAATTTGAGTAAAGTATTTTTGGTTAATTGTGACAAGTAGACTGTACTAAACTTTATCTGGCACTTATTTCTTATGCATTAATTATGGGCTTTGCAATATAGAAATAAAGACAAAATGGAACATCTAGAGATGTTAACTTTTTTTAAAAAAAACTCTCTTCATCATCTCTTTTGATCATTTCTCTCTGTTATCGGTTGTTGACATGACGATGATGACACAACCTGCCCCTTCCTGGACACACATCTTGTTCAGCACCATGTCTTTGATTCACTAGTACAGCCTTTTGACTCCTCTAAGCTTCTCTCTCAGGACACTTGCCTGTAAACATTGGGCAATCCTCGCTGCCTTTCCTTACTCTCTTTTGAAGCTCCGCAGATCTCTTCAAACCCACTGATTCATTATATCTCTGACCTCAGGGTTTGAAAAAACACTAAACTTGTTTTTAACTAGATTAAACCTAACATACATCACAGAGCTTTCAGTAACCCTTCTAACTTCTTACTCCAAGAAGGAAAGCCTAATTTTATATGATCCTGGCAATGCTTCCCTCCCTCACCACAATCTAGCTCTCCAGTCCTCTCTGCTCATCATGCTCCCTCTCTCCTTTGGAGCCAACCCATGGCGATTCTTCAAATTGAACCCCCTACAAAGTTTCAAGTTGGCAGTCTGCATGGAACTTCCATCCAGGAATCCAAGCCTTTGTGTGTCCGTGCACTCAATAGCATGTGTTCTGTCTGGTCTTTGTCTTCATATTGTTGGACAATTTCCCTTAACAACCTTCATTATATAACAACATCATATATCATACAATTTCAAGTTAACATAGTTCCTTCTGCACTATGGGCTATGTGACAGAAGATTATGCGTGGAACTAGAAGGTAAGATAGTGGACACCTTGTGATTGGAAGGTTGTCATCCATGAACCTCTCCTCCTTTCCGCCGTACTTCCTGTCTTCAACACACTTCATCTCTGTTTATTCCCTAACACTCCCTTCTCTCAGTCTTCCCTCATCTTACCACTATGCCGCCTCCCACCAACCAACAGTTGTAGCTACTTGCATTAATGCTGAAAACCTCAGAGACCTTATATGCTATGGAGTGTGGCAAAAATAGGGATGAAAATCTGGACCTTTTTGTGTATATGTCCATGTTACACCTACAAGTGACTGTATTAAGTGATATGTTTCCAAAACTTCTATGCATTTTTTTTTTATTTTCTAAAGGAAAAATCAGTAGCAGATTGTGAGCAATAACAAGCCGCAGGTATACATGATGCCAGAAAATCATCAGTAAGGAAGCAGATTCAAGATTTCAAGAGACGATTATAGGCTACGGTAAATAATGATAGCTGATTAAAACCCGGCCATGTTTTCCTTTTATGGGTACTGCAGCACATTCATTCTGAACACATGAATCTTTGCTTTTTAATTTCCAAATCCTGTTTTTCATGCACTAAACATAGACCATATATTAATTTAAATAACAGGAAAATTAGGGTTCTGATAGACTCCCCCTGAAGTAAATGGAAACACTCCAATAGGAAGAAGATTTGGGCCCTTAATACATGAAAACAATTCAACAAGGCCATTCATGTATGTACCTAAATAGCAGTAAGTGAAATTCACAATTCAAGGTGAAACATAGCATGTAACAACCACTGCTGAAAGATGGTGGGTTAAAATGGAGCTGGAGTGACATCTCACATGAATCTCCTACTCATTTCAGCAAATCGTGTGAGATACCTGCCTCCTGAAAGATCTCATTTTGCATTGTCTTGTTTTTCAGTATGTGTCCTTCCAATCAAGGCGAGTCATATGTATGAGCAAAATAAGTGATGCAATAAACTGCTTACTTGGCAACTTATGTACTGACCTGATCTCTTCCTCCTGCAGAAAGGACCAATGTGGGGAGGCAATGCCAGGCCTAATTCTTTAATTCAGCAGTGTGAGACCACATTCTTGTGTGGCGTCTTGCAAATCAAAAGGCCAGCCTTGTGTTCAGAGGGTGGTACGACTTTAAATTAGTTCATGCAGTCTTACTTTGAAGATAAAAAATGATAAAATGCTAAGTATTGTGTACTGTCTCAGTGTACATGGACACTGATACATGGGGATCAAGGGTGAATAAATAGGCTTTATTGTGCTCATTGTGCTTATTCATATTTTGATGTTGGTGTTTCATGTTGTCATCTGGTACATTTTGAATTTAGTTATAGATTTCCTTGGTTGTTATAACCTCAGTGTTCTTTTAATGAAGTAGTTTTGGATTTTCATGGCCTTATTAATTAGAAAAAAGTTATTAAAGTTTTAACCAAATAACAAATTAGTTTTTTTTAAAAAAACATCAACACCTTTCACAGTTTAGGAGTTTATATTTTTGTGTGTGTCTCAGAAAATGAGGCAGGTGTTTTCCTGTAGGGTTTGTTGGGGTGAAGGCGGACTCTCAGGTTCAAGACTGTTAAGAAGTCCAACTGACAGCTGGACATACAGGAAGTTGGTGGGAAAGAGGGTTTGTTATGCTGGGGAAGGAAAACTGGAAAAAATTGTACTGTACCTTTGACAAATTGTTTTTGTGCTGTTTGTCTGTATCTTGACAATGTCTATATGTGTGTCTGTCCTGTATTTTAGATTGTCAGCTCTTTGAGGAGTGGGGTTGTCTTCTGTTCTGTATGAATACAATGCCTAACACAGTGCCACCCCAGCTGTGGTTTAGGTCTTTAGGCTATGCCAGAATACAGATTATTAATAGAAGTAATAATAATAATAATGAGTGAATCCACAGTTAAGAACAAATCTTTGGTAACTCCTTTTGCACAGAGTCATTACCGTCTCCTGGGAGTAAACATAGTGGGTCATTTAATATCCATGACACTAATTAACCTTGGCAAAATGTTGGAGAGTGTTTGCAACTGTGACGTGCCTGAAAAATCAAGAAACTGATAAATGGTTTTGCAAGTGCAAACCCATGCTTTTTTCTCCCCAAAATACATTCTTAATGCTTAGAGAATAGAGCTACACCAAACTCTCATTTTCTGTTTCACAAATATTCGCATGTGAACACAGGTTTCCATGTGCATTTACAAGACTTTGGTAAGTTGATCATGGGCAGAATGTTACCACTTTCACTAATACAGTTCTTTGTACTAAAAAGAATGGAGGAACAAATCTGAAGGTTTTCACACAGTTGCTCAGTGGAAACTTGCAGAGCCAGCTTTTTCCTGAAAAGAAAATTGCATTTCATTTATGTGGAATGCAACAAAAAGGTGAAGTCACCATTTTAAAATCATCTTCTCCCTCTTCCCCCACCACAACTTGTTACTTGTGTAACAAAACTGATAAAACAGCTGCTTGCTGTGGAAATGTTCTTTCCGCTTATGGAATGGTTTGGTAAGAATGTTTCTGGCATTAAGCTACGTGTAAGTTGGAGAATGGCCCTATTATTATGGGGAACTTTCCTGGCTTATACAGTAAGCGGAAGGATCTGAGTCCTCACTCCCACTTCCTTTACTCAGAGTCCTGACTGACCTCAAGGGCTCTCCTTTCACTCTCCTGTGTGGCAGAGTCCTCATAATCCCAACAAGGCTGGGCCAGGATTCTTGCGGGGCTTGACCCCCAACCTTGTCATGATCACTTAGAGCAGGGAGTAGGGTGTCCCCACTCTGGGATGCTCTTTCTGTACTGATGCTTCCCTGATCCATTGATCATTACATACAGTTCAAAACAAATACAATTTATTAAACAGCAATCAATTAAAAAATAAGGAAAAAATGAGAAAGGTTAAAGGAAAACACATCACCTTGTTCTGTGGCATGGGGAAATCACAACCAGCATCTCTGAAATGTAAGGGAAGTTCACGGTCTGTTCCTCACAAGTCTCAGGCCTCCTCCTCAGGCCTTGGCTGCGCTGCAAGGATGCTGTGGATCGGACACTTGCTCTAAGAACATAAGAATGGCCGTACTGGGTCAGATCAAAGGTCCATCCAGCCCAGTATCCTGTCTACCGACAGTGGCCAATTCCAAGTGCCCCGGAGTGAGTGAACCTAACAGGTAAAGATCAAGTGATCTCTCTCCTGCCATCCATCACCCGCCTCTGACAAACAGAGGCTAGGGACACCATTCCTTACACATGCCCTCAGGCTTTAGGTGGCAGACCCTTCTTCCCACTGTTGCCCTGACCCCATCAGGGTTACGATTCCCCTCCAAGTCTGCCCTGCAGGGCATCGTGGCTGGTGGCATTTTCCTGTACTGGCCCACTACCCATGGTCCCCCTTGCTTTCTCCAGCTGCTCACTGCACCCGGCTCTGGACTGCTCCAGTTCCACTCTGCCTCAGCTCCAGCTCCACCACTCTGTCTCAGCATGGCTGCTGCTCTGCCTCCAGCTCCCTGGGTTGCTTCTCTGGCTCTGGTTGCTGCAGCTCTCCTCCCAGCCACTGTTCTAAGCTGTGTGCATGTGTGTGTGCACACAGATACTAAACCCAGTGCACACGGAGAAACACTGTGTGCACAAAAATTTTCACAGAAGAATTTTTTTGCACACATGGCCTGTCAAAAATTAGAGGGAACATTGTTCCCAGCACAGGGCTGCTCTCGGGACTGCTTCTGTGATTGCTCTGTGGGTTGCTTCCCTGGCCCCTCTGGCTCTGGTTGTTGCAACTCTCCCCCCAGCACAAGGCTGCTCCCTGGGCTGATTCTGTGATTCTGCTCTCAGCACTGACCAGCTCCCTGGGCAGTTTTTCTGGCCCCTCTGGTTGGCACAGCTCTGCTCCCTGGCTCAGCTTGGGGCCCTGCTCACTCCTTAGCTCAGCCCCTCTGTGGCTGACCCAGGCAATTCCAGCTTACATGGAGGACGGGACTCTTCTGGACTTCTGATTCCATGATTAGCTTGCCCGCATTTGTCAATCAGACTGACCGGGATCATTGGCCTCTCCTCATTGTTCCTGGGGACTGTCAGTCTCAGGGTCGCAAGTGTGCGCATGGGGTGTTTCGAGGCACACCCTAATGCAGGGGTGGGCAAGCTCATCCTGCGTGGCCCACCTGAGCTCCCGGCCAGGGAGGCTTTCCCCAGCCCTGCCCCTGTCTTCCCCCATCCCCTGGCGCCTCAGCGCACTGCATCCAGGAGCGACCATGGACAGTGTTGCAGTGGCGTGGCTCTGTCGGGACCTGAGCTCCTGCTGCTTGGAGCAGTGTGATAAGGGGGCGGGGCTGTGAGCTCTAGTGGGCCTAGCACTGTCCAGGGCCACTCCTGGATGCGATGTGCTGAGGTTCTGGGATAGTGAGGAGACAGGGGTAAGCAGCATGGTAAGGGAGCCAGGGGGTGGGAGGAGGTTTGGATAACAGGCAGGGAGTCCTGGGGACAGTCAGGGGACAGGGAGTGGGGCAGGGGGGTTGGATGGAGCAGAAGTTCTGGTGGTGGTCAGGGGATGGGGAACGGGGCATTGGGTAGGGGGTGTGATCATAGGGGGCATTTAGGGTAGGGGGGTTTCAGGAGGGGGCAGTCAGAGGACAAGGAGCAGGAAGGCTTAGATAGGGAGTGAGGTCTTGCGGGGCATTTAGGGCTCGGGGGCCCAGAAGGGGGCAGTAGGAGACAAGGAGCGGAGGGAGTTTTGGAGGTTTTGAGAGGGGCAGCCAGGAGTCAGGAAGTGGGAGGGAGTGGGTTGGGGCGGGGCTCCCTGGGTGCACACCCTAATGAAATGTGCTGTGTGTGCCTATGCTCAGGGTCCTGATTTCCCATCAACGCTTCCCCTTCCTTCTGGTACTGGGAGTTAGCCAACCAACACTCTCCCCATTGAGTTTTACTAAGGGGCCAATAGTCCTGTTACATATCGAGCAATGAGATTACATGAGCAATCTGCTTGTTATAGGGCCTTCTTCTAACCTCACTCTCACTGTGTTTTCACCATTGTAACAACACTGACTTCAATGGAATCACTCCTGATTTACACCAATGTAATTGAAATCAGAATCACCTCACAGGTATTTTTCAGCTGAACATAATCAAGAATTTCCTGGAGTTTTGAAAAAGTCATAACGGAATAGCTGAAAATGCTGAAATTTGCTAACATTTCTGTGTTACCCTAGCATTGTAGCAAGTTCATACAATATTACACATATCTAGCAGCATGGGAAACTATTAGTGTTTTGTTTGACTATAAAAGCTCCATTGTTGTTTATTTTGGGAAGGTTTCATTGATGCCTCTAAATTTATGTGCAAAACAGACACATCTTTGTACTAAACCACATGCATTATGTTTGAAGTCCTCCGACTGCACAGTTTGTATGTATGCTACAGCCTTGGAAAAAAAGTAAGCAGTATTAATGCCTGATGATTTCTGATCAGAGACCATATGATCTCATTTGACATGCCACACAATAGAGTTACTCATTTGTGTTGCTATGAGAGTCACATTCCAAATACTTCATCTAATAAAACATTTCCCCTTTTATTCAATGATGGCTGCAGTTTATTTCCCCCACCCTTTCTGCTTTTCCCCTTAACCTTCCCTCTTGTTTTCAGAGTCCTTTGCAATGATGCTTTCTGACAGTGCTTCACAAACAGACCTTTGCTATTACTGAGTTAGCAAAACACTGTTGGGCATTTAGCTCAGCAATGGAAGAGATTTCTTCCAGTAGCAATATTGCTGTAAACACCGGGTCCCTAACTAAATGGAATGTATTGAGTTGGAGTGGAAGTGTTTAATGGGTGGTTCAGGGAGTGGTGTTAGGACTGATCTTATTTAGCATCACAAAGAGCAAGTTACTAAAACACTAATGAAATTCTCACAGGAAGCTATACTATGAAGGGATTTGTGAGCAGAGAACTAATGCAAGGGGACCTAGAAAGATTAGGAAATACCAAAATGAAATACAAAATCAAGTATATATGGGAAAAATCATCTGAAACAGTGAGATTCTGAAGGAAGAAACCTGACAAAAAAGTAATGGTGAAAAAAAACTTGTAGTGATAGTGGACAGCACATTAGATATGAGTTTGCAATTATGTCTGCAATAACATCAATATAATTTTAGGCTGCATATTTCAAAAGCAGATTTTTGTTAGTGGTCTCTCATATTTGCCTGTAATTATAGCACACTTAAAATACTGCATTTATTTCTGTACATCTCGAAACCAGAAAATTTTTGTTTGGCCTTCCTACAGTTTGGCAATATTTATCATGAATTAAAGGGATTAGTTGACAGGAAAGATTAAAATATCTAAATCTACATAGCTTGCTTAGGCAGTTTGATTATTGTCACATATTAAAAGGGTGTAATCACCAAGGCTGGAGAGAAGTTATTTCACATTGTCCAGGGATTATAGCTAGAAGTAATGGGATGAAATTAAGAAAGGGAAAAAGTTTAGGCTGAGAAGCATATATTTTGACAGTGAGATGCAGAGGATTGTGGAACTGTGCTATGGGTAATGGGGAAAATTCACTGCTTGGGCATTTCAAAATAAAACTGGGAGAAACACTAGGAAAATATACCGAAGAGGACAATCTTGCGTTGAGAAGGAAATGATCGCATGATGCAATCTATCTATAACTATGATCCAAATATGATTCCATGACCTAACAAATTGGAATTTGGGGAAATGCTTTCTTGTAATTGTGCAAAAATAATGATTTCCCTTGTAATTCCCTTGGTATTGTTCCAATATAGTATGCTTAATTCCATTTCAACTAGGAATTAATAAATGGATGTCAAAATGCTTAGATTTCCCACTTATGTAGTGGGTGTAAGAGCTTCTAGAGTATTTAACAGAATGCAAAGTAATGTTTACCTTGGATTTCCATTCAGGCAAAACCCTCGTTGACATAATTTTTTCTTTTTCAATGGAACTAAGCTGATTTACAACAACTGAATATCTGGCACATTATGTAAATATCAATAGCAATAGGAAGCACAGATTGAGTAAAAATGTTGACTTTAAGGAAACCACACAAACCCCTTTGTGTTGAGTCTACCTTATTAGTTGTTCCTGTTGGACAATTAAATTATTTTACTATATGTTACACATTTCATCCGAAAAATTTAACACAAAATGAATTTTCCTAATGGCATTTCAAACATGTATTTAATGATGTTACTAATCAGTTTGTTACTAATTGTTTCATTTTTCCTATAATAGTGTCAATATCTCCTATTATCTTGTCCCTGGTCTGTGTGTAACTGGGGCAATGATCAAATACTGAGTAGCTTTCATGGTCTGTTCCCCATTTTTAGTTACTGTGAAGTGCAGCCCTCTGAAATAAAGAACTGGCATAGACATGTTCCATGAACACAGGACTTTCAAGATGTTCTTGATATGAATTAATTTCTTTTTTTCCTAAGAAGCAAAGAGGAAATATACCTGATTAAAATGTAGACTACACATAGCGTAAGCGGCAAAATTATGAAACTAGTATGCACTTACATGAGAAAAAAAAATTATTTTACAAGTAACTCTGTAATATGACTTTACAATATGAAGAGAAATCACATGGGTTCACTAGACGCATTGCTAATGTGGTTTTTACTGATATGATCTTTGACAAATTGGCATCTTTGCACACCTGGCAACAAAGGCTCCATGTGTCTAGCCAGTTATTTTGTGATCCATTTGTTAAGGTGCTCTGTTAAATTAAAATAGAGTATGCTTTATTAGTATCTGAAATATTGCTAATTTCTCAATGCACTTCTCACATTTTGGTTGTGGAACATTGTACTATATTGACCTTAACAGTAAAGTTAGGCATTCTTATAGTGTCTTTTATATTCCTGCAGACCCCTCAGAGGTTTTACCAATCTTTCATTTGATAGTGAGTTCCTCCTGCAAGTGTCTATATTTCTGATTCTGTACTAAAAGAAATTCCTTTGCAAAGTCTCAGTAAGTCTCACCCAAAATCTCAATGCCTTATTTTGGCTCAGAGTTTGATTAGGGCTGCTGCCATTTATTACAGATTAAAATCACATTCAAAGTCTTTACATTTGGAGATTTACACTCAAGCAAAATCGCTATCTTCTGCCAAATCAGAACACTTTCAAAGCACATCTGATTCTGGACACTTCCCCGCTTCCCCAAAGATTTTTGCCACCTGCTTCGAACACATGCTATCTGATTTTTTATATATATATATATATATATATTTAAAAAAAAATAATGTGTGACTGCCATTAGACTGAAATGATTTTTCTTTGGTTTGCTCAAAGCCAGATTTAAAGTCAGGTCCCAGAGGTAACAGGAAAGTCGATCCCCTAAGCTACTCAGTCATTGTTTGCTCTTTTTACATGTAATATCCTATTTCTAAGCCAGAGTGTAATTTAAAATACAACATGCATCACATAAATATGTCCTTTGGAAATTTTGTAATATGACATTTAATAGAAATTAATTGCATTTATTATCATGTTTGTTCTAAACCTCCACCTCTCTCGAACCCCAAGTCATAACAAAAAACAAACCTGAAAAACTGATAAAGCCACCTTGGTTATTCAAAAGCATTTCTCAGTCTTATTCTCTTTTTCTGTAGTTCAGCTGCTTTAAATCAATGCTGCTACAGTAATTCTGCTCAACTCATTAAAATATATACCCAGGAATATATAATTTACAGTACAAGAGTTCACTTAAAAATGAAATCTGAACCTCTCCCATATTAGTTATATTTTAATATCACTTAAAACACACAGATTTGTAGGGAAATCCAAATAAGATCTCGATATTTATTGTAGAGCTCAGAACAGCAAAGGGTTATTCTAGCCTAGGCGTTGTAAATGCAAGCAACAGGACTCCATTGGCTTTAATTTGTCCATGTCTTTCATTTGATACTACCAGTATTAATAGCTTCGCAAGGAAATTCTGCAGTCATTAATCATAATAATTAATCAGATCCAATTATATTGCATATAAATGCGAACAAATTGTTGAAAAAATAATGATCTATCACCAACATGTCACAAGGAAAAAGAGACTAAAATAGTAATTAGATGCAGGGATTTAGTTGTGTACTAGTACTCTGCAACTGATTTTACCAGTGTGATGATCTGATGATGTAATTAGTAGAAAGTAAGTCTACCAGGCTTCTGCAGCAGACTTCCTAATGATTTGTGCAACCAGAAAAAATGAGTATTTGCATTAGTAACCACTTTTACATTAAACACTACTTTCTTGTTTCTAGACAAAAGTGAGAGTTAAGAAATATGTAGATTTCAAACTCTTTAAATTAAGTTTTGCCTTTGTGTACTTCAAAAATCTTTAAATGTTATTACTTGGGATTTTTTTTTGGAAGGCAATGATATTTGTTAATTGAAGATCACTGATAAAAAGACATAATTTAATAAAGATAAATACAGTAAATATGTGTTGTATATAAGTAATGGGTTATGTAGAAGTTACACACTATAATTTCTCTGTGTGATCATGGATGTGCGTGGATATCCGCACACATGTATGTGTATATATAATACAATGAAAATGTTAATTATGTTCACTAAACTCCTATCTGGCTTATGGAAATATTTTGTAAAAGGGATCGACATTTTCACTTCACTTTAGTATGTCATGTAACTAACTAGTATTTGAAGCAGTTGTTTTTTCTTTTTAAATCACTCTTGTACATGACATAGGATTTTATTTTGCAGTGTCTGAAACCTGGCCCTCCAACTAAAAAAAATAAAATCCCTATTAACTACAAATTAATCTCCAAAATTATTTCAACACATAGCTTTTTTCTTCAATGGAAGTTTTCAGTTGAACTAGTATAGTATAGCTTTATAATTTGTTATCTTCTTATTATGTACACTGGTGATCAGCACACATATAATGAGTACTAAAATGTTCTTTTTATTAAACTTCCTCCTCACCTTAAAAATGTTCAGTGTTAATCCAACAGTTTACACATGAAATAGTTAATTGAAGATTGATGAGCATTTTTATGATAGATTTGCTACTTGAAAATAAATGTTAAGTTCATCGTAGTTTTCAATACTAAGCACTGCACTTTACTGTCTTTGATCTCAATGTTGTGACTACTACAAAGAAATAAAACCTTATCTTACCTTTTCCAGCATCTATTGCAGAAGACCTCAATAATGCATAAGAACATCTGGAAGTACGGTAATTTCAGCTATCAGAGATAAGAATTGACACAGAACAGGTAAACCCTACAAAGTCATCATGTTGAAATGAGCTGATTAAGGTTTGGTAACATAAAACATCATGTATAGTGTTTTCATGCTTGCTACATCTCGCTATTTCATATAAAAAAGGAATGTCAATTATTTAATCCCTTTCAGTATATTTAATAGGTTGATTAGCTGGGAGCTATATTATATTTTAGATAAAGAGACAGAAATGACTGCAAATCTATTGCCATATACATCTATTTAGAGTTAACTGTGAGTTCATAGAAAATACATGGGCATAGTAAACAGGGTTTTGAAATGACAATTTTTTACTGGTTGCAAGTGCTAATTGCTAGTTTCTCAAGGGTATAGAATTAATCACCTGCTAGATTTACAGTCTCTAGGTTGAGACCTGAGGATGGAGGCAATAAGAAAAGCTCTTGAGGGACATATCATATGGTGATTCTAAATATCAGTCTCTATGCATATGTAAATTGGCAACAAAGTTTTTTCAAAGCTCAAGTATGCTAATTTCAAACAGGCAAGACTAAAGCTAGCTTTTAGCAGCTGTTTAACGTCTGCCTGTGGGTGGTAGAGAGAGCTTAAAATACAAGCAAACAGTGGTGCATAAGTAATTAAGCAACATTTTGCTGGGCATAAATAATTCTGTTTATATCGCTCTTTTGAAGAGTATAGAATACAAAATAACAGATCAAGTGCATCTTTGGTCACCAGAGGTTAACTGTTCTTCCTCTTTACCTTTCCTTTGGTTTCACATTTTAAGAAAGAATTAACTATGGGTTGATTTTCTGTCATTTGTATATTCAGGAACTTCATTTATCATTAAAGTAAATCTTACCCTTAAAAAAGTTTTTAACATACCATATTTGCAGCTCAGCAGCATCATTTTTATGCTACTCTCAAATAACGTACCTCTCTAGAATAAACTTTCTTTGTAGTATAAAGTATATCAGAAGCATACATTTATCTATATAGACAGAACTGCTTTTTCACAAGGTTAGCCAAAGTTGATAAAATTATGTTAGATATGTGCTTTTTTGTTAAGTGGACTCACTGATTTGTACAATTTAACTATTTTCAAGGTCATAAGGCTGTTGATAGTCCGTAAAACAAAACAGCCTGACTTCTGCAGTTCTTATCATTTAAATTATTACATGCATTAAAATAATAATAAGACAGTTGTCATTATGATATTCTCATAAAAAATAAGAGTTACTGATATGGCTGAACACAGAATGGTTGCCTAATTTTGATAGCTTGATCTAGACTAGTGGAAGTGACTAAAAGCTTGAAAAACCAAGCAGAGAGGTTTAAAGAATGTCTTATTTGATTCAGTAAAAACCTTGAAATTGACTAGAAGGAAGATGAAAGATTTAACATGATTTGAAAACATCTAGTCTGGAAAAAGGATTATAGGTACTAACTGTGATAAGAGTCAGGGTTTTAAAACTTGGTTTTGATTAAATGTTAATGATTTAAGGAATTAACCAGTAAAAGAATTAATAGTTAATAAAGGAAGCTTTCAGTGGAAATATCCTGTGTTACTGTAATGAAATCAAATACCTATATACCATTTATACTTAGGACTGTCATTACTAGTTTGCTGTGGCAGAAGGGGATATTTAGGGCGAGGGAGGCGGTATACTCAGAAAGGAGAGGTGTCAGTTCAGTTACAAAATTGCAGTTTGCACTTGCAGAATTTACTTCACTTCATTGTGTGCAATTGGAGTTTGCTCCTATGCATAACTAGCCCACTAAACACAGTATCCCACTATAGGCAAGGCCTAGCTTTATGCAGGCCCTGTGCCTTTGCATTGTCTGCTGGCTCCTGCCCATTGCATGACAACACAGCTCCATGAGTTCCCCTTTCCTTGCCAGCAACAGCACTCAACACCTCTCCCATTCAGAAGGGAGGTTACAGAGCAAGGACTGTGGAATCACCGTGAGGAAGCAGTTCTATGCAGAATGATCGTCCCTCCTCTTCCCAGCCCCTGCCCACTTCACGTGTGTGGATTCCAAGCCTTGAAACACTACAACATAGATGATTTGGCTCTAAGTTTCTAGTAATTAGGAATTTCTCCTTCCCTCAGGATCACCTACCACTTCCTCTCAGTCTTTTTGGACATTTAAAAAAATATATTTATTTTCTAAATCATTTGCGTCTATTTTTCTTCTTCTTCTTCTTCTGGTTTTCTCACATAGTTCTGATGGTAATGCATCCTCATATACCTCCCCAGCTGGGGGAGCCTGCTTTCCCAGCTTCAGAGGTCTTCTCTACTCCACATGAAGCCGGGAAGTCTGTTTGCTAGCTGTATGTCTGTAGCACTAGGTACAACACAGTAATTTATGGGTTTTTTTTGGAGGGGAAGGGGAAGTTGTTGCTATTGTTCATTCAGTTTAAGAGAGAGTTTGTGACTACACTGATTTCTTGCCCTAGGAGGTTATAAAATAATCCTCAATCGTCTGTTTTATAGTTTGAAGTGTTTTTGTTCTCTTGGGAATATCAGAAAGACAGTGAATTCTTGGTTTACCACATTGCTTCTTCCCAGTTGACAGACACCATGCTGGTATCTCAAAATCTGGCCTCTGAAAAATGGCAAATTAACACAACTGCTTATCTCCTTAGAGACTTGTTCGTTTTCTCTAGTCCATAGAATCGTAAGGGCTTATTATCTTTAGTAGGTCTGTTAAAGCAGTAATTAAAAAAAAATAGGGACAAACCATCTGTAATACTTTATCTGCTTCCTTTCCTTTCAGCGAGAAAATATTAGTTCTTTCTATCCAGGCAGCTAGCAAAATTTGGGGTCTTGAAGGTTGTTCCAGCTAGGAGAAATGGATGAGTGAGTCAGGTTTCTTTGACTCAATTCTGTTTATTTACAAGATCAACTGTACAAAGTCCTTTTTTCCTGAACTTAGGAATCAAACAACCCAGAGTGTGTCCTTGCTCACTGCACTAAACCTCTTTTGCCAATACTCCCAAAAGTGTGTTCTCTAGGCCTTGCCTCAGGATCAGGCTATAGTGCTTGTCAGGCTATGTTGGTGGTTTCTGCTCCTGCTGTTTCATGGTGCTTCTCTTGTGCTGTCTGTCTGTCTCTCTCCTGCTCCCTCCATCTCCATAACTAAAACCAGTTCCTGAATAGACTGACACATGCCTTGGTTTTCAGCAGGGACTGCTTAGTTTAACTGCCTCTTAGTGATCTTAAATGAGAGGCTGTGGTCACACCCACCAATTTAAATGAGGTTTAATCCAACCTATAACAATATTTTGGCTGCTGTTTCACTTTTTTCTTTCTTTCTTTCCATTCTGAGGAAGTGGCCTATTTGCATAATTCCCTTTCACTTGGGTCTGAAATACAGAGTCTGTTTGGAAACTCAAAAAGTGAGATTAATTGATTTTATTTTTCTTATGTTTCTGCCTGCACTGCCTGCACTTCCTGCATTCACCTAGCACTAGAAACAGAGAAAGCAAAATATTGCAAGAAGCACCATTTTTATGATGTTTGAGCCCATCCAAAATTGGAAAGGTCTAGAAATCTTGAGATAAAGACTAGTACAATGAGATTTCTGGCCTGATGTACTTTTGTGGACCTGAAAACTTTAACTTTCCAAACCAAAGTAAACCTCTGAAAAACTTTTGATGATTGTTTATTGACATTGACAAGACCTATGACCCACTGAAACTGCCAATGGCAGATTTTTTTAAAAAAAACAACCTTAAAAAGTATGAGGTGTAAATGGTATATTTAAATACTTGCCGCATCCTCCTATGCAAAGCACCACTTTAGGGCTGTGTTTTACTCTCTCATGTATGCATGGGAGTTCCTCTGGGATCAATGGGACCCCTACATGCATAGCTGAAAGTAGAATTTGTCCCTTAATATGCCTTACTGTAAAAGAAAAAAAATCAGTTATCTGCCTCTCTCCCATGGAGACAGCACTAGATCTCTGGAATACTATATTTTAATAATGAATCTAGAGAACAATATCCTTGAATTGATTTTCATTTTGTTTGTTTTTCTTCAGAGCTTTTTTATTTATATTATGTGGATTTGAGTCCCCCTGAAACGATTTTCTTTCAACTTATAGACACTAATTTGCATAGTAATCTAAATTTGGGTAAGTAACAAAGAGTCCTGTGGCACTTTGGGTAGGAGATAACAGCAAATATTTGACTAGTCCATGAATTTTAATATTGTTTTCTCTAACACAGGAAAATATTTTTGCTTAAACTTTGCATTTTTTCTGAGTTTTAAACTAAAATTAAAAAATGGGAATTTCATGTTTCTCTTCTTTTGAAAAGTATTTTACATTTGCTTGAATAAATATTGTCTTGTGGAAGGAATATGATTAAAAGAAAGTACCCGACTACCAATGCTATTAACTCTCCAAGAATATTAAGGTATTAAAAATACACATCCAATAAGCCAACAGGTACATCCAGTTAGTTTCCACCTATGCTAGAAAGATTTCTCTTAGCTCTACACATATTAAAAACCCCTTCAGCTGTCATGCTAGTGTGGCAGAATTTAGTTTTCTTCTGAAGAGCTTACTTGTCCCATGAGTATAAAGACAATAGTACACTATACAGAGAGCCAATAAATCAATTAGCTTTAACAGCCGGTGTTCAGGAAATGCATTTATTTTCTTCATGGAAAACACAGTTTTTACTTGTAGCCATACTTCATACTGTTAAGGTCAATTTTTCACGTGGAAATTAAATCCAGTGACTGAAAAACTGCTTGTAAATTTCATAAAGTATAAAAGAGATATACTTGCTAATGGAGGATCATAAGTTTGTTCTGTTTGTAATTATCCATCTTTAGCATAACTGAGATTCGAAACAGATAGCTAATAGCCCGACTGTCTCAAATTACTACTGCCTGTAACTTTACCTTGCCAAATATCAATGAACTTTTCAATTGCAACAACTCCTAAAGTCCAGGTCATTTTAGAGCAATTAATTGAAAGAGGTGATTAATAGCTTAATAATGGGTTGTTCTGTGTTTAAAAAGTGCAGGGAACATGTATAGGAAAGGAATATGCAATTTTATATCCCTAAAAAATACTATAATTGAAAAATGAGCAGTTAGTTTTCCTTACTAGTACTTTACATTTTTATTTTGAGACACTCGTTTGATCTGTTCTGAGAAAATGTGAAAATCTGTATTTTTAATTAACTCCATGAGTACTGCATGTTGAATGAATTCAAGGAGCATAAGGTATGGTGGTATCTAGCAAATATTAATAACACTTAGAATTGATATAATGTATAACTTGTTCAAAGCTATTAATATTTTTAGTACAACACCCCTGTGAGACACGGGAGTGAATATTAGTAACCTCCTGTGATGGGGCATACCTGGCTTTTACAGCTCCCTATAGGGAGGGCTGGTAGAAGGATATTTGGCGCCATAGGCGAAACTTCCACCTTGTGGTGCCCTCCAGTCTAGGGAACCCTATGGCAGCTGTCCCCCTTCCCCCTCCGTGGGATGCCCTATCTCTGCTCTGTGCCCCCCCCCAGCCCCTGCAGCAGCTCCCTGCCACCCAGGGAGCACCCCCTGCGGGAGCACCCCGCCCCAGCTCACCTCAGCTCCGCCTCCTCCCCTGAGCATGCTGGCGTCACTCTACCTTTCCCACCTCCCAGGCTTGCAGCAAAAAATCAGCTGTTTGGCCCGGCAAGCCTGGGAGGGGAGGAGAATTAGAGCGGAGTGGCATGCTCAGGGAAGGAGGCGGAGCGCAGGCGAGCTGGGCTGGGGAGCGATTCCCCTGCCGCCCTCCTGGTTACTTGCTGTGAGTGCCCTCCCTGTGCCCCCCGCCCCAGCTCACTTCTGCTCCACCGCCGTCCCTGACCACTTGGTGCCCTAGGTGATCGCCTAGTTCACCTACTGGTTGCACTGGCCCTTTATATAGGAGGCCTCTCAATCCTTCTGCACCCACCCTCAGAAGCAACAAAGCAACAGTAAAGGAGCAGTGAAGGTGGGGCCTCCAGGCCTGCCTAGAAAGGCCTCATGAAAGCAGCCAATCAGAACTCAGCAAGCTCAGATAAAAGGAGCTGCAGGAGTTCAGCAGGTCAGTTCCTGGCTGGGACAAGAGGAGTAAGAGAGTATGCCCCTCTGTTGCCAAAGCAGTTCAAGGGACAGCCACAGTTTGGTTCTGGCTGCATTTGTTTAAGCTGGGTTTGTAGGGAGAGAGAGAGACCCTAAGATCTCAATCCTGAGGTGAGGATGATGCTAAATGGGGCCAAATAGGAAGAGGCCCAGGGAAGAAGCAGCAACAATCTAAAATCAAGCGGTGTGTAGCTGCTGTTTATAGGGTTCCTGGATTTTAACCCAGAGCCGTGGGTGGGACCAGGTAACCATACTGGCCACAATGGAATAAACTCCAAGAAGGGAACAGGGTTTATTTGAGAGCCTGAATGAAGCACTGAATTTCAAGGGGCTGAAGCTGAGGCCTCAGAGATGTGCCTCTCCAGTGCTGCCACAAGAAGCATTTTTTAATGTATTTGACCAGTTTTGTTTTCTGATCGTCTTTTTCTGACTTCATAGGCTGAAATCTTCTATTCCAACCTTTGAATAAACTGGTCAGTCAGGTCATGGTGGGATGGGTTGTATCTGGCCATGGTTAGATGTGTGATTCCATTTAACTTTATGAATTCTTGAAATTCTGATGAAGCAAACAATTGAACATGATCACTGGCAACCTGCTTTGAGGTTCCTCCTACCCCTTGTAAACAAAGTGAGTAGGACTTCAGTTTGATGCACTGAGGTAAATGACACAGAAAAATATGTGCAGCCATTTTGAGCAGATATCAGTTACAGGATTGTATTATTTAGCTCTGAAAATGTCCCATGAAATCCATGCATATGCATTGTCATGAAATCTATATACATCCTTGATTATTCCCAAAGGCAGGTTGTTGTCTTGACTGGTGCATTCTGTAACATTTGATACACAGTACATTATTTGGACAGCTTTTCTGTTGGGCTGTTCATGTTTGGCCACCAAACATGGGTTCTTGCCAAAGTTTTCATTTTAACCATCTCTTGGATATGTTACATGCAGCATTTTCAGCACTTGTGGCAGCTTTCTCAGGCTGACTGCTTGAATGGCCCCCACATAGGGACAAGTTTTCTGTGTCCTCAATCAGTAGAATGGGAGAGAATACAACTGTGTTCAGACCTCGTTTTACTCACTTCAACATTGCAGGGATGCCTGACAAAGTCTCTATTTAAGATATGTTAATTAAGTCCATTGAATGTATTCTGCAAACTGATCCTAGACTATTCTGTGGTGGTTGGGGCAGTCCATTGGCATTTGAATGCTTTGCTGTGTTCATATAGCCAACTTCATATTGGTACTTGCTAAGGAGCAAAGCCCAGCATTGCAAACATGCAGAAGTCATTACTGGGAATAGGGAATAAAGATGTCAGCCTAATGGTCTGTTATTAAGGTAAAAGGTCAACTATATAAATACCAGTGAAATTTCTTAATAGCCCCCAAACCAAATGGAGGGTCTCTTTATCTATTTGCATATAATTGTTTTCAGCTGATGTTAACAAACGAGATGCAAATAAAACTGGTCTTTCACAGCTGTCAGGCAGAACATGCTACATAACTACTCCTGTACATTGGGGTGAGGCATCACAAGTCAATCTCTGAGGAAGTGCTAGGTCACTAGAATTCCTGTCTTCCTTAAATAGTTCTGCACAGGTTAGCTGCCGCTGTATTTAATCTTTCAGAAACCAAACATTCAGTAATGTTGCAAGTTTTGGCAAAAAATGCTTGTAATTTATTAATCTGCAAGGAATGCAGCTGTGCAATGTTTGTAGGACATGGGATATTCTTTACAATAATTTTATCATCTGACTTACGTAGGCCTTTTTGATCAACCACACAGGTACAGTTCTCAATTTTCTTTACGTTTAACCTTGTTTACTCTGACCTCATGATGTCTAGCCTCAGCAACACAAACAATTCCAGTGATCTCTTCCAGTGGATCTTTTTTATAGCACAGAAGCTAATGCTACTCTAAAGTATTCTATTCCATTGAAACTGTTCATTATAGTTGTACACAATGAGAAGTGATCTGTAAATAAGCATGAGCCCAGTCCATATTTACTCACTTGCTAATGCACGATTCATAGTAAAAATATACTTTGTATGTGATAAGAGGTATTTGCCTACTTTTAAAATAGATCAAGTATTAAATCTAAATATCTCTAACTCTTTTGTTCTTGGAGATACCTGCAATTGACACTATCCATTTACTATGATTTGCCTTATTCACGGTTCCTTCAAGCTCTAACTTCTCTAGTTCTGGTTCATCTTTTGACCTAAGAGCATGTGGAACTGGGTGGGCTTTCTTAAAATTTAGCTGGCACATTTTTTCCATTGTTACTAATTGACCCATGCCACCATTGAAACCTATAACAGCTTTTTCTGGAAGTCTTGGTAAGTCATTTCTTACCAAGTGCAAGCTCTACTTTTGTTTTATTACCATGCCTAAACTACCTCCTTACCAATAGTGGATGACAATGCAGCTTTATAGCAAATAATAAATAGCTTATCTTTTTCCAACTTCAACAAGCAGAATTGCCATCAACTTTTTCTTCTGTTCGTATATCTGAAGATACTGTAATATTTAGCATGGCTCTAAATAACTCTTGATGATCCTTATAGGAGGAAATGGCAACTGCAGACCATATCCTGTTCCATTTGTATACAATTCCCAGCCTCTTGCAGTTCTCCTCAAATGATATGTATGGATGTATACAGTCATTATCACTAGCACGGGATCTCAATGCATAGTTTTAATTCTTTTATTCTTTCTGATGAAGTTGTCACAGATTTTCACATACAATGGGTATATGTCTTGTCTTACAGGCCTTTAGACACAACTTTCCCTTTTAACAGCACTCATATGGTTAAAGATTTTTTGGCCACTGTGAGAATATTTAAAATTTGTTTGCTCAGTCCAACATTTACGGACTGTGACATTAATTTGTTGTGCATCATCCTCACTTTGGGACAGTTTCTTTGTGTGTTGTGTTGCATTCTCCATGCAGCGTCTATACCTGTGAATATATCAGGTCAATCTCTCTTAGCAAACATTTCTGTATGGCTTCATGTGTCAGGCTATCACCAAGTGATTCTCCAAAGCTTTGGAGAATCATCTTCAAAATTAGTTCAAAATTCACAGTGCTAAGTTAAATTTGGCTGGTCTTTGTTGGCAAAAGGATGTAGAGATGAATGCCTTATATAGATATTATGGTTATTTTTAAAATTCATCTCTTTTTGCTTCACTGGTGCTGTGAATATATGAGGCAGTCAATAAGATTTACATCCTCTGTGGCTGACAAAGTGTACCTTTTTGTTATCTGCTCATTATTAGTGTAGCAAAATACCTCAACGTTTTCTGTATAGAATTTTGAGCTATCACAGCATTCATCATAGGGATCCATGTGTCCAAAAAGCCAGAAAATATTCCTATAACAGGTCAATTTAGCTACAAGAAATGTAAAGGCTTTTGTATCTTTTTCCCAGAATGGGAAAAGTAAACCATAAAATACATAATTTGTAAGAATTTTGACAATGCAAAGAGTGCTACATGTCTTATCATTATGTAAGTCATTTGGACAATTTTCTATTTCATTTAACAGTATTAAACCAATAAAGAAGTATGTCACAGGCTAAGGTTTAACTAGATGAGTTGGGACACACAGATAGAGAAATAATAGACAATGCAATCTGTAACAAAGAACCGATTATTGCAGGCAACATTTTAAAAAAGTTATAGACATAAACAGTAAAATCTGTCTGAAAGTCATGACAATGATACTTAAATAGCAAATGAAAAAACGTCTCAGTAAGTTTGGCAGCTTTACGGTGTGATTTTTCTTTAAAAGGATGAATTGTTTAGTATGTCCTATGTATGAATTACAGACTGTCCACATCCATCATGTATGCTGAAAATTTAGAAGCTGCATCAAATAGAGGATATTGAGCATCAGCTTTTTGGGAATCCAAAGTTCAAGGATGGCAGAACTTGTTTACAAAAATTTCTTTCTTAAATATCTTGAGTACATAATTTTTCAACCAAACACATTGAGCTTCACTTTCATGTGAAGGTAGGGCTCTATTAATGTTGATGGTGGTGTCAAATGCTTCTGTTTTGTTGGCTGGCATCACAAAAAATATGTGACAAGTTGAGTGTGTGGGGATTCAAAAAGGCTAATGAGAATTGAAAGGGGTGGAGTGTTGGAGAAAATGGTGTATAAGCACAAAATGGGTCTCAAAGCAGAGAGAAAAGGAAAGGGATTATTATACTGGGGTGTAGGTAAGAGCAAGAAGCACATGGTAAAATGAGAGCAAGTGCTTTATTGGTAATCAGTACTACTTCAGATATAGTGGAACCACAGTAATAGCTATTTAAGTGCCTGCCAGATCTGTAATGGGGGGAGAGTATAGAATGTGTAGGATTTTCAGAAGTGTTTAAGTTTAAACCTCACACTGACTTCAATGGGATCAGAGTTTGGTCAATGTTGAGCATTCTTTAAATGCTCACCTTTGCCACTCAGCTAATATACACACTAGATATAAAGAGCCTTTGAGAGGGTTTGTGTCTGGCTGGCAGCAAATGGGCTGGGGCTCCTGTAAGGGTTGATAACTGGAAGGTTTTGCATAATACTGTGCATCTGGCCTACAGACAGCTGGTGAGCTCCCTCTGGACGGTAACTGCTGGGCCTCAGTGGTGAGGAACCTCTGACTTGATATGGATGAGGAGCACTCTACAGTGACAAAGGAACAGGTCGTGGGAGTAGATGTTTGGATCTGTAAGCACTGGACCCTAAGGCAAGTGGCCAATTCCCCTAGGAGATCACAGCTGGGCCTCGGTAGTGAAGTGAATCTGAGTTGGCATGGAAAGAGAGGCGTGCTGTGGTACTTGCTGATGCCCCTTTTATGCACCAAGGAAACAGGCACCTGAAATGTTGTACAGCTGGTGAAAATGATTTGGATTTTGTTGCTGGGTTGGTGTAAGCATCACAGCACAGGGACACTTAGGGGAAATCCAGGACCTTTTCCCGTGGGTGATTTGTACACTGGTCTGAAATGCTGTAGTGGAGGGTATTGCAGGAAACTGCCAGTCCTCCTTGGTTTATGAAAGCCAGAAGATGTATGAAGCATCTGGAACAGAGAGGACTGTTAAATATAAAAATATATATTTATCCAGGAACAACTGGGGAGTGAATATATTTTTGGCTGATTTAGGAGGGAACTGTTAATTGCCGGGCAACTCAGCTGGAGGGGTGGGAGAGGCAGCTAAGCTAATTGCTAGCACTTTCTTGTTACCGGTGTCCAGTGCAGGTAGTTGTTACAAAGGTCATATGGTTCCCTGAGAATCCAGAGTTGGAAGTGAACTTTGCTTTAAGGAAGCTGTGAAAAGGCTGTGGTTCCTAATATCTGGCTTAGCAGAGAGAGAGAGCCCTAGGGTGCAGCCTGGGACTGTGGGACTGCTGTGCCCTCTTAACTCTCTCCAGCTTGGGCAGCAGAGAGAAAAGAAAAGGGATGGATATATATATAT